>OX637362.1:12431612-13031612 GCA_951799405.1 Agapetus fuscipes
TGGTAATTAATTTTAATGAAGACGCTGTTAGTGCTGCTTATTTCTTAAGCATTTGTACGTGCGGGTCTCGCGGATTCAATATAACGCACTGCAGTGCTAGGCCGTGCAGCGGGCGCGCTGCCAATGTAGGGAAGTAAAACCTGGACTAATCTAATCTAATCTAATCTAAGCTGCAAAGATATATATCATTTAAGATTTATACTAAATGCATTCCCACAAGCAGATATGTATAATTTCGCGCTAACACATGCCGCATGTGGACCTACAATATAAAAACCCAATCTCAAATGAACATAAGCCTTGCAACTCTTGCCGTCCTTCCCTGAAACAGGGGTGACATTGGCAAAGTGAACCAATTTTTATATTATGGGTGGTCAGCCGCATAACAACCTATAAGTCAAGGAACATACATGACAAATTACATTTTTTTAAATCAAAGAATAAAAATAACAATATATACATGGACATAAAAAACTAAATCATAAAACCATTTTCACTTTAACAAACCCTAGCCGCCAACATCACAGATCAACCGCCATTTCTTTCTATCCTTGCATACTTCTTTCATTTCCTCCAGAGTCATAACCTTCTTCATACAAGCTCTTCTTTTATTATGACTCTGGATATTCCATTCATTCGCAATTCGCAAGACGCTCGAAAAAATATTCTGCCAATTTGAATCTTAAAAGTTATTTCAATTTTAGTGTTGTCTTAACAGATGTTATGTAATTTTTGTTGACGCTATGGTCAAACGGATAAAGTGGTGGTACTTGAATTAGCGTTTACGAAGTAAGCGCAAGTTGGAGTCTCATCGTATTTTACTGTCGATAACTTGTGAGGGTTTTTCCAATAGTCCTGCTGATTGACACAATTAATAATTAACAGCCACTTTAATATGTTTACTTTTATTTCTTTCACAATGTATACACAATTAACCACAGCACAATAATATTCTTTATTCTTAATTACACAGGCTTGTGGCTATCCCGCCAGGCAAGCTTCTCCTCTCTTTCTGCCTTCCTTTGTTTTCCTTTTCATTCAAATTCAAATCTCATGTTCCATTTTACCTAACAAACAAATCCATCTCGTTACAAACTTTTACCCTGTTTCAACAGATGGCATTGGAAAAATATTGTCAATAATTCAATGAGGATGTGAATAACTTAAAAAATGCAAATAAAATAATAATTTTGGCTTTCAATCAAGTTTGGTACTACACACAACACGCCTGATAAGCATGTTTTTATGGAGGGGCAGAAGCACACAGGAGAAGACAATTTCTGTCGCCGAAGAACTGGAAGAGACGTGTCAAATGGCGCCTGCAGTGTTACCAATGCTTTACCAGACTGAAAGATAATAACAGAAAAATAATTTTATGTTTACCCTGATCCTCAGGTAAGCCTTCGCTGAGCGCCAGTCTACATACACATAACTTGTAGGATGAAGGCGAGGCCAAGTTTTGGCAAGAGCCTACCACTTAAATCTGGGGAATCAATTTACCGTGCGATGCACTGGCGAGAAATTTTAAAAAGCCTTCCATGCACCTTCATGAATAAACAATCCAAGTATGCTCTTCTTTGTGAGACGGAAATTCATTGTTTTACATGTAATTTGGCTATTTTTTTCAAAAGTATTGTTACGAATGTGTGTCTGTGTGTTTACACTTGTGTATGTGTGTCAAATGATTATCAAGGATTATTAAGTAGGATAAAGAAATTTTTAAATACTGAATATAAAATAAATGTTTATAATACTATGATTAAGCCTCATTTCTCATATTGCTCAACAATTATATACATGGCAAATAAAGAATATCTAAATTCGTTCCAAAAATTACAAAATAAAGCGATGAGAATGATTCTAAATCAGAAGTATGATACTAAAATTTCAGATATGTTGGTTAGCTTAGAGTGGTTGAATGTGGAGGAGTATCTTAAGTTGAATGCATTTATGTTTATATATAGATTATAAAATAAGTTATTGCCTGTTTATTTGGATAAATTCATAATTAGAAATAAGGATGTACATAGCTATGATACTAGAGGGAAAAATGATTTAAGAAAGTTAAAAGTAAGAACAGTGAAATATGACAGAGGAGTTCTGCACAGAGGATTTGATGAATATAATAAAGTACCAGCGGAAATCAAACAAACTAGTGACGTAATCAAATTTAAGGAGAAAGCTGTAAGGTTCCTACTTGCACAGCGCCTCTGAAATAACTGTTTTTGTTTTGACTTGATATCAAATTGTTTAAATTAGCATTATTTTGCTACAATAAAAAAAAAAATAAAAAAAAAAAAAAAAAAATTATATTTGTATTAGTGGTGTGAGCATTCGCTCGAATCTTCTAAATATAACGTACATGCTTCGTACAAATCTGTGGTAACTAAGCTAAGCTTACAGTGTAACTACATGGCAAGCTTTCTCTGAAGGAAACGCTTGTAGCGAGTAAAACCTTCTTATGTTTACAGGTATGAGGGCCAGCCTTACGCCAACCACTTTTGTTTAAGTGGGCCGAGCTCTTGAAGGGTCTGATACTCAGTTCTTGTGAAGGCTGAGTACAACTTGCCAGTATTTCATTTGGGGTTTGAAATACACACCGAAACGGGAAATCATTTCAGACACCCTCAGTGAGATTTGAATGCGAGCTCACGGGGTGGAATGCAAGCACTCCATCTACTGAGCTATCGACCGGATTATTATTATTAATTTATTTTAGTTAAAAAATAACAATGTTTTTGATCGCTCGATCATCTTCAGGGGAAGAAAGGCTTTATTCCATAAAATTCAGTGGCAGTAAAGGCCGGGAGGTCATAAATAAGATGCAGTGGAAAGTAGCTTGCGAGCAATGGAAATGAACTATTAGCAACAAGATGTCTAATCTAATCTAATCTAATCTAAGCTGCAAGGATATATACCATTTAAGATTTACATCAAATGCATTCCCACAAGCAGACATGTATAATTTCGCGCTAACACATGCCGCATGTGGACCTACATTATAAGAATCCATCTCAAATGAACATAAGCCCTGCAACTCTTGCCGTCCTTCCCTGAAACAGGGGTGACATTGGCAAAGTGAACCAATTTTTCACAGTATGGGTGGTCAGCCGCATACCAACCTATAAGTCAAGGAACATACATGACAAATTACATTTTGTAAATCACTAAATTATAATACATATGTATGGACATCAAAAACTAACAGAAAACGATGATGATGGACAGAAAAACGTTTATTTATTATATTTCTAGTTGTGAGATATGCAAAAAAAATGCTTAATTTTTTATCGCTATGATTTTTTCAATGACGGGTCTTTTATCTACGCCGGCGTAGAGCATTGTTTTTTTTAGTTGAATATGATTTTATTTATTACAATTCATATTTAACAATTAATTAATTACAATCTACGTTTTTTTCTTAATAAAACAAAAAAAAAACATCCGATAATCTTATAGTTTCATTCGGATGTAAGAAACTTGCGTTTATACATCTTGTAACAAATTCACAAGATTTTGTGACCAAAATATTCATTTTCTCAGATACAAATGCAATTGAATAAAGCAAATGCAATTGAATGTAATTTGAAATCACAAATGATATGTGTAAACATCAAAAAAAATACAGAATACATATTCACATTTTAAAAACCCTAGTCCTTGCCGCCAACATTCTTTCTGCCCTTACATACTTTTTTCATTTCATTCAGAGATCTTCTTTTATTATTCCATTCATTCACTATTTCAAAAATAGTCAAGTTACACTATTTTTTTAAAAAAATACTTGGCTTCCATCATCACGAAGCTTGTTTTATAGAGTCGAGGAGTTCGTCACTGGCGGGAGTTCTTCCTATCCCTTCTCATGCATAAAACTTAAATATTAACTGCGGGATTTGCATAAATTTCAACTTTAATTGTCCCAAATTCCACTCGTTTATGGTAATTGTATGTATTGCCATGCTTTATGTTAGTTTAGAGCGCTAAGTAATTATGATAAACTTTAAGATGCAAGGCTGTAATTGTTTAATTACTCTCCCCTTAATTAACTTTTAAACTTTTCGTCATTGAGAGATTAACAAGTAGAGTGTTAACGTTTTTTTAAACTAAGAATCAAGTAAGTAAACAAAGATAACAAACAAGTAAAAAATACGCATCTCAGCTGCACATTTAGAGCAATTTCTTTTCGCGTTGACCCCGAGGGATCAACAATCAGACGAGGAATGACGTGTGGAACATATTTATTTTCACAGTTAAAGGGTCTGGTCAAAAAATTTCAATTAAACGGAGGTTTTTGGAGAAGTGTGTGAAGGTTGTGTAGTTACCGGTATTTAGATTTAGAGTTTAAAATTAACATTCACCCGGGAAATTATTTTTGACAGCATTGGTGGGGATCGAATCCTAGCCCGTTGGCATGGAAAGCAAGTGTTCTACTAACTGAACTATCGACCGGACTTCTTTGCAGATAATTGATTTGGTGAGCGCTGCTTTTTAAGCACTACACCTGGATTGGTATGAGGCTGACCATCCATACTGTAAAAAATGATCACTTTGCCTATGTCACCCCTTTTTCAGGGAAGGGCGACAAAAGTTGTAGGGCTTCGGGTTTTTTTATTATATGACTACATGCGGCATGTTTAAGCGCGAGCTTTAACATGTCTGTTTTGTAAAAAAATCCATATAATCCAATGTTACTTATATTTTGCAACTTAGATTAGATAAGATTAGATTAGAAATTACAAGTGTACGTGTTTGTGGGCATGCATTTGATATGAGTTTTGTTTGTTAACATATCTTCGCTACTTAGATTAAAAATTAAAGTATACACCTCACCTCAAAAGACCTCTGTGAGCATGGTCGTAGCTATAAAGTGTGCCAATTCTCAAGCAAAGCCCAATTTCAGCAACGTTGGATGGAACTTTTTGTGACCTGTCATTGGTCACACAATAATCCGAAGTGTTAACCAATATACGAACCGGTCATATTAAAATCAAAGTATTGTCAAAATAAAAATAATAGTTTATTTTTAAGGGTCCTTCTGTTCACACAGTGAAAGTCAACTATATATTTTTATAAAGTCAATAAGATTCACTTTCATTTATTTTTTGCTCAACGTTTTTGCCTAATAATGAAAATTAACGTAAAAAGTACAAAAGTTTGTAATAATTATGCCCCTGAAGATACTTTAGTAGGCGAAAAAGTTTGAGCAAAGATTTTTTTCTTCCAATGAATGTATAAAAAAAATAATAACCACGTTGTCTTACAAAATTTTATGGTTCTAAAATATATTATTGCAAGATTTGTACACAAGTATAAATCTGTTTGAAACGGGAAACAGACCCGTGAGTGTTGCGAGCAAAGTTTTATGTAAATTGTGTGCAAATTGTTCACATTTGAAATCAATTTGAGGGCTTCGGAGTGGCCGAGGACTTTGGCGGGGATCACGGAGACTTGGGAAGTTTCTCCGCAAATGTTGGCAGAGTGGAGGCAGGCGCGCCGACAGACAAGATGCTGACTGTCAGGCTGCTTGTTTAGGAGGATCAATATAAGTTTACAATACGAAATATAAACTTATGTCTACTATATAATTATATTGCAAAGAAAAATTATCATTTAAATTGAATATTTGGTTTGATCGCATAATCTATAATCTATAATCTAAGTTGCAAGGATATATTCATTCAAAGCTGTCAGATGTATGCCCACAAACAAACACGTGTAGTTCTATAATATCTATAATCTAAGTTTCAAGGATATATTCATTCAAAGCTCTCAGATGTATGCCCGCAAACAAACACGTGTAGTTCGCGCTTACAAATGCTGATTGTGTACTTACAAATAAAATCCAAACCTCAAATGAACATAAGCCCTCTCCATAAAGGTCTCCTCCAGAGCAGCGCTCACTATAGCTATAGTGTATCGGCCTGGCTCTAAGCCTGTAACTGCGGAGTTTTTTCGCGAATTTCGGGAGCTATTTGAAATTTTGGTAACTCGTAATGAGATGTTTCTGTTGGTTGGGGATGTCAACGTTAGGCTTGAGCGCAGAGATGACACCAATTGTGTTACTCTCACTGCCTTGCTTGCGGACTATGGCTGCAGACAGTGGGTAGATGCTCCCACTCATGATGCGGGTGGCCTACTGGATGTAGTCATCACCAGAGAGGAGGATGCTCCTTCAAAAACAGAGGTGAGAGATGTGGGTTTATCGGACCACAGGTTGGTGATTACTGAATTAGATCTCGGACGACCGGTTCCAGTGTACAGGAAGATTATCTCCAGGTGCTGGAACGGACTTAATATGGACTCCTTTAAAAGTGACTTATTACTTTCACCGATCTGTTGTCCGGAAACCTACATCTCAATGCACCCAGACAGGTTAGTTGAGCTGTACAATGTCACCCTGAAAAATCTAATAAATTTTCATGCTCCCATTTCAACTAAATGTGTTAGGGAGCGGAATAGTGCTATCTGGTTTGATAATGAATGTAGTGCTCTGAAACGAAAAATGCGGCAAGCGGAGCGTAATTTCAGGAGCGGTAAACCAGGTAGCACTAGAGAAATGTGGATGGGTGCACAGGGTCTGTACAGGTCAACTATTCTCCAGAAAAGGTCTCAATATTTTTGTACAATGATAGCTAGGGAAAAATGTCCACAGCGTTTATGGAGACTTCTGGAGAACGTGTCTGGCAGTGCTCGGCCTGGTACGGGTTCAATGTCGACTGCTGATGAGTTCGCTGCATACTTTCAGGATAAAATACCACGTAGAGACTCTCCTCTGGAGATTGGTCCAGGTTCTCCTGAATCTATGTGCAACTCGCAACTTGAAATGCTTGAGCTGACCTCTATTGAGGAGGTAACGCGAGTCGTAGTGGGATCACTAAATAAGCAGTGTGATCTTGATCCTGTGCCAGCGTGGGTGCTGAAAGAGTGCATCTTACAAGTGGCTCCATTTATTGTAAGGCTTATTAATGGATGCCTTGTGGAATCCACTGTTCCCTCTTTTTTGAAGGAAGCGCAGATAACGCCGATACTAAAAAAAACAAATCTCGATCCTAATGATCCCTCCAATTTCAGGCCGGTGTCGAATTTGCCGTTTTTGTCCAAGGTGCTGGAGCGTATTGTCTCTAACCGGCTGGTATCTTATCTGAGTGATAACAACCTGATGCCGAAAAGGCAATCAGCCTATAGGAAATATCATTCAACTGAAACTGGTTTGTTGACCGTAGTCTCAGATCTGATATCGGCAGTGGATTGCGGGAATCTTGCGCTCCTAGCTCTTCTGGACATGAGTGCGGCTTTTGACACCGTATGTCATGATATCTTGATAAAGAGGTTGGAGGATGCGTACGGCTTGAGAGATAAGGCTCTGGCGTGGTTCACCTCCTATTTGGTGGATCGCAAGCAGGTAGTGCGTACTTGTGACTGTGTCTCACCTTCCTATTCGCTGATCTCCGGAGTGCCGCAGGGGTCTGTGTTGGGACCGATCCTATTTATTTTATACACGGCCGACATTGAGAGCATAGTCGAGAAATGGAGCCTTACTACACATGCATATGCAGATGACTGGCAGATTTACTCTCAGTGTCGACCACACATGGCGGGAGCTCTCAGTAACAGAATGGCAGCTTGCATTGCGGAGATCGGTGAATGGATGACAAGCAATGGCCTAATCCTTAACATGGGTAAGACGGAAATTATGTGGGCGGCTACGTCCAGGCGTGATCATCTCCTGACAACTCGCGTACCACTCTCCATTGGGGGACAGCTGATTCAGCCGTCAGATTCAGTGAGACTTCTAGGAGTCACACTGGATCGGAACCTCACAATGGGAGAGCAGTTGAATAACACGGTATCCTCCTCGTTTTTTGAACTTCGCCAGATTAAGGCAATCAGGAGATGTTTACCATCAGGGGCGGTCAGGACCCTGGTTAACGCTTTTGTGATGTCTCGGGTTGACTATTGCTCAACGCTGTATATAGGTCAGCCGAAAAAACAGTTCAGCCGACTACAATCTGTGCTGAACTCTGCAGCAAGACTCATTTTCGGGATGTCCAAATTTAATCATATTACTCCATTGTTGAAAGAACTGCATTGGCTTCGTTTTCAGGAGAGGGTGGTCTACCGTGTTTGTTTGATGGTTTACAAAGCTGTCAATGGTACGGCTCCTTCATACCTGTCTGACATGTTCTCACCTATTGAGATAGATTTGAGACGCCAAACTCTCAGATCTGCAGGGTGTGGGGTGGTTGAC
Source organism: Agapetus fuscipes (assembly GCA_951799405.1). NCBI lineage: Eukaryota > Metazoa > Arthropoda > Insecta > Trichoptera > Glossosomatidae > Agapetus > Agapetus fuscipes. Next base: position 12,439,861 of record OX637362.1, read on the forward strand.
TTAGTCCAGCCGTCACGTCAGACACGCACTAATTTTGGGGACCGTGCTTTTCGGTTTGCGGGCCCAATGGAGTGGAACAGACTACCACCTAATGTGAGGAAGGCAGAAACTGTTGGTGTCTTTAAAGGAGCACTAAAGACGCATCTTTACAAAAAATCTTATCCGTGATTTGAGAGGGCCCTTGAGGTGTGACACACACAAAAACGGCGCTCTTCAATTATGTGTACCTTATAAATAAATTATCCTTGTATATATATATATATGCCCTGCAACTCTTGCCGACATTCCCTGAAACAGGGGTGACATTGGCAAAGTGAACCATTTTTTACAGTATGGGTGGTCAGCCTCATACCAACCTATCAGTCAAGGAATACGAGTAATAAATAACATTTAAGTATAAGAAAACAACAAAACCTTAAAAATAAATCTATACAAAAAAAGTAAAAAATGTCTTATGCAAAAAATGTAGCAAGCCAATAAACCAACATTAAAAATCAGCATTGCAGATTAGCCGCCACTTCTTCCTGTCCTTGCATACTTCTTTCATTTCATCCAGAGTCATAACTTTTTTCATACAAGCTCTCCTTTTATTATGACTCTGGATATCCCATTCACTCGCTATTTCGCTAGTTCGCGCTTACAAATGCTGATTGTGTACTTACAAATAAAATTCAAACCTCAAATGAACATAAGCCCCACAACTTTTGCCGACCATCCCTGAAACAGGGGTGACACTGGCAAAGTGAACCATTTTTTACAGTATGGGTGGTCAGCCTCATACCAACCTATAAGTATGCTTTGACTAATAGGTTGATATGAGGCTGAACCACCTTTCAGAAAAAAAATTGTTTAAATTTTCCCCTCGTTTTCAGGAAAAGGCTGCAGGAGATGCAAATATTATGGTCATGCCAGATTTGGTTTAATGGTCATTTGAGGTTTGGTTTTTAACATGGAAAACTATTTTTAAGAAATTGACTGAAAGGTTGGTATGAGGGTGACCCCTCATGCTGTAAAAATCGGTTCACTTTTGCCAATGCCCTCCCGGTGTCAAGGAAAAGCAGCAGGAGTTGCAAGGTTTATGTTCATGTGAGGTTTTGTTTATTTGTATGCACGCATGCAGAATGTGTAGGCGCGAATCTACATGTGCCTGTCTGTGGGCATGCATTTAATATGAGCCTTAAATGTTAAAATATCTTAACAACTTAGATTATAGATAGATTTATTAAGTAGTTTCAGTTTTTCACATCTTCAAATAAAAAAACTGATAAAAACATGAAAATAGTGTTTTTAATTTTTTTTGTAGTGAAACTTTTTAAGCTATACTTAAGTTTAACATTTACAATTTAGATAAATAAACAACAAACCCACTTAATTTTTGTGACAGTCACTCTTGTTAAGACCAAAGAGTTAAATAAAGTAATTTTCTTCATTTAGTTCGTATTAATTGTCTGATTTTATTTCTTACTTTTTTAGCAGAAAGTAGGCTGTCCGCGAAATTATGCCACAGTATAAAATTTTTGCAAAGTTTTCTGGTTTGTTAATTGTCATATTTATGTTTTTATTCATATATACTACCTTCCTTGACTTAAAGGTTGGTATGCGGCTGACCACCCATACTGTACAAAATGGTTCACTTTGCCAATGTCACCCCTGTTTCAGGGAAGGACGGCAAGAGTTGCAGGGCTTATGTTAATTTGAGATTGGGTTTTTATAATGTAGGTCCACATGCGGCATGTGTCTGCTTGTGGGAATGCATTTAATATAAATCTTAAATGATATAATATATCTTCGCAGCTTAGATTAGATTAAATTAGATTAGATATAACTGTTTATTTGAGTAATAAAAAAAAAAATGGTAGGTTTCGGTTATAGGGCGCTTTGTTCTATATTTTTTTCTCCTGACGATGCCTTTTTAGACAAAAAATAATTTACAAAATATACCAAGGAAAATACGTATTGCTGTGAATCAAATTTTTGTTTTATAATTAAAAAGTTATTTTTTTTTACTTTTTTGCATCAAAATGGCTACAAAAAACATTTTAACGATGAATGAACAAAATCTGGGGTTACATTGATTTGACGCTTAGAAAAACTCACAAAAGCTTTTTAGTAAACAATGTCCTTAATACTTATAGAAGTGACATTTAGAAATGCATGTCTTACTCGATATTTCATCATCAATGACGTTATATCCCGGAGTGTAGGTAGATTTGGTCTTGCATGAAGTATCGTTTACAATTCTTATCATGGTTCATTTATTCAAAGAAAACAAAAAAGTCAACTTTTTTATTCCGAAACCATTTTTCCCTTCAAAGCACACCGATCCTGCATGAAATTTGATTTGTCCTTTCCCCTTCTCTTGGCGTAGAGAGGTCCTCCCATACGCAAACACTGCCCTTTTCCCCCTCCTGTCTACGACTCTCCATGGCTCTACGACGGTGGACCTCAACCAATGGCCCGCGAGTATATCATGTGGCATACATAAAAAGTAACAAATAAATTAATTAGCAACGTCCTTAAAAAAAAACTTTTGAAAAGACGAACAACAAATGAAGAACTTGGTACTTGTAGATTTGAAGGTGCTTTTTTTCTTTTAACAGCTCAAGAAGAACCAAAAGAAAATTATCTGGGTGTCTTTGATGTAAGTATGGTTTAAGGGTTTTCAATTTAATAAAACTTTCTAATTCTTTTATTTAAAGTAATTTAATTAAAGATTTTGTTTACATTTGGTTCATTCACAGAGTCAACTTCACACCACGGTTGTTTGACTACCTTTAAGCTCGACAGCTCCATCTCACGGTGCAGACAGCTTTGGTACTTTTATAGCATGACATAAAGATGGTTCTTGAAATATTAGAAACCAAAACATGCGTTTGTATTTTGGCAGAATATTTCAATTAGAATATTCGAGCAAATACTCACACCTAAATCTAAATCTAAGCTGCAAAGATATACATCATTTAAGATTCATTTAAACGCATTCCTACAAGCAGACATGTATAAGTTCGCGCTAACACATGCTGCATGTGGACCTACAATATAAAAACCCAATCTCAAATGAACATAAGCCTGGCAACTCTTGCCGACCTTCCCTGAAACAGGGGTGACATCGGAAAAGTGAACCATTTTTACAGTATGGGTGGTCAGTCTCATACCAACCTATAAGTCAAGGAATAACCAACATCGAACAAATACAAGTACAATGATTAAACACCTACATCTAGAAGTACAATATTTTTAATTTATTTAAAGAAACGAAAACTTTATATAAAATGTGTGAAATAAATTAAATGAAGTTTTGTTTAATTGAACTCGTAAATCATACGTTCATGGCACCATTGGCACCATTGATCCACGTAGTGAAAATTGGCTCAGTTTTCCAAATTTCACCTATGTTTCAGGGAAAGGCGGTAGAAGTTGCTGTGTTAAAATTCAGTTCAGAAGAAAACCAATGATAATGTTAAATGAAAGCTCTAAACATTCATCAATTGAAGTTGGTATTAAAAATATTTATGGATATGTAAAAAATACGCTTAAAAATCCAGGTTAAAACTCTGAGTCCACAAGTCATTAGAAGCACAGAAAGTTGTCTATTCTCGAAAACAAGAAGTAAAGTTTTTTTTCCCTTTGGTCGAAAAAAGGCTTGGAATCGCTGCTCTGTCATACCCTCTACGACTCTCTACGACTGGCTACGCTTCTACGGTCGAATATGCATCGCTAGGGAAATTACAGGACGTCCAGCGGTCGGATGACGTCGTAAAACTTTTGACAGGTTACCAGATTTGAAAACGAAAAAAAATCATTTCACCACTTTTTGATTTCTTGACATATCGATAAGTTTTAATTGAACTGAAATGTGAACATTCCATTACGAGTACTTTACTCAAAAAGATACAATAAATTTCTTGAAGTATTTTTTGAGATTTTATCTGTTTTTGTTTTACTAAAAATCAAAATTTGGAAAAAAAAATTCTCTTCCTTTTCCATTTGTTTTAAGCCTGTCAAAAACGCATTGCGTTTTCTACATTTTTGTTTGTAAATACTCCAACACATTTTTTAGTCCGGTTGAAAGCTCAGTTAATAGAGTACTAGCATTCCATGTTGAGAGTTCGGGTTTGAATCCCACGGAGGATGTCAAAATAATTTTCAGTTACACTGATTATTTCAAAACCCCAAAATAAAATACCAGCAATTTTTACTCAGCTTTTCCGAGAAATTAATACCAGCCGTTAGGAGCTGGAAAACACTCACGTAAGCTGAAGTGGTTGGCGTAAAACCACCCTCTTACCTGTAATAATAAATAGTTTTTTTTGTCACATGCAATACCGTTGAAGGATAACGTGGAAAAGAGTTTTACTATATGTGTAGCTTAGTTGTATTGTGTATACTGTATATTAATGTTTCTTACCTCATAATTTTTCGTAAAACATTGACCTACAGAAAAAAAAACTCTAAGGTCATTTCAGCTTTACGAAAATGTAATTTTACATTTATATAAATACCATCTATGGTGCAGGTTTGCAAACATCGAATGAATCGTCAATATTTCTCTGCAACTTATATAGAAAACAGCGCAAAAAAAATGTCCGTTCTGTACGTTACATTCTACAAAGAAACGCTGCAATTCAAATTGATTTTGTTTAACTACGTACCCAATGCAACGTCCTTAAACTTTTGCCATTCTTTGCACAATAAAAATGGGTACTTTTAGAATATCTTCGTCGTCTATTTTCACTTCCTCACAATAAGAAAGAAGGGCGACACGATTAAGTACTTTGTCTCTTGCATAAAACATCCCGAGCCCGAATGTTAAGTGCGGGTGCAGTTTTAAAAGTGCAACGAATTACCTCGGGTGCTGCAGAACACAGTAATCTATTTGCGTTTGCCATTTGCATCTAACTTTGTTGCAATTGCTCCGATGGAGTGGAGTAAAAATGCGATGTCACTCGGCTGGGCTGAAGGCGGAATAGAGTGGTATAACTTGCATACAAAATTAAGAAGGTGGTAAGAGTAAACTAAAAGAATGCAGTATTGTTTATTTTCATGAATTATTAATTAATAATTACCCAATAACATCTGTTGAACCAGGGTCAAAGTTATGGTCAAATGACCCAGGCGGGGATCGGACAAACGATGTTCTATCCAAACACGCTAGAACGACCAGCCCACTTGGCCCCCTCAGCCATAACGCCGACTAAGCTACACATATAGTATTACTCCTTTCAGCGTTTTCATCGAAGGGATCGTATGTGGCAAGTGGAACATATTTATTTTTACAGGTAATTGGGCCAGCCTTGGACGAACCACTTCAGTTAAAGTAGTTGTTTCTTAGCTCTCGATCGTGCTGGTAATCATTTATTATGGTGGAGGCTGAGTAAACCTTGTCGGTATTTATTTTAGGCGGGATTAGTCCGGTCGATAGCTCAGTTTGTAAAGTGCTTGCATTCCATGCCGTGAGCTCGCGTTCGAATCCCACCGAGGGTGTCAGAAATGATTTCCCGTTTCGGTGTTTATTTCAAATCCCAAAATAAAATACAAGGTTTACTCATCCTTCACAAGAAATGAGTACCAGCCCTCGGGGAGCTCCATTTCAACTGAAGTGGTTGGCATAAAGTCGGCCCCTTACCTGTAAAAATACATAGGTTCAACTCGCCACATACGACCCCTTCAGGGATAACGCGGCAAGTAGTTACACTATATGTGTATCTTACTTGCGTTTTTTTTTGCATGAAACAAACACCGAAAGAGGAAGTCATTTCTGACAGCCTCGGTGGGGCTCGAACCCGAGCTCTCGGCATGGAATGCAAGCACTATACCGACTGAACTGTCAATCGAACCGTAACTTCCCAAGTAACCTTTTAGGTTTTAAAAAGGTTACAAAAAGGTTAAAAAAGGTTCTGGGACCTTTTTGTAACCTTTTTAAAACCTAAAAGGTTACTTGGGTTACTTTACTAAACTAGAAAAAACTGATTATTGCAACACATTTTTATTTACTATTTGTGACGTCACATAGATAAGGGTTTTTTTGTTGTGTCAATCTCATTACAAATAAGAAAATAAATATGTTGAAATACTGAAAAACAAAAGAATATTTTGACTTCTAGAAGCATCATAAATCACATACAAAATACATAAGTTAAATTTTACAATAAATAATCTTAAAAAAAACACTGAAAATATTCTATCAAATATAAAATGAGAAGATAAAAGGGAGAGGAAATAGTAAAATGTAAAAAAACTTTCGAATCGTTTTTTTTTTTAAATTGAATATTTTTTCTGACAAACGTTTTTTCTTACATTGAATGGAAATTGTGTTTTTTTTTTTAAATAACGTTTTAAATTGGAAAAAAACCCACATTCGTTTAATGTTAATAAATATAAAAGCTAAACAATTTTGTTAAAAAAATTCTTTACCTTTGTCATACAAGCGATTTAACATATTCCGCGGTTTCCAAGAAGTCAATTATTTCTAAATGAAAATATCTGTATCATTTAAACTCCCTTAGGACATATAAAACTCGTTAATATTTTTATGCTTGGTATTTTTTTTTTAATACGTTTAATATGTTTTTATTACAATTAATGTTCCTTGACTTATAGGTTCGTATGCGGCTGACCTCCCATACTGTGAAAAAATGGTTCACTTTGCCAATGTCACCCCTGTCTCAGGGAAGGACGGCAAGAGTTGCAGGGCTTATGTTCATTTGAGATGGGTTCTTATAATGTAAGTCCACATGCTGCATGTGTTAGCGCGAAATTATACATGTCTGTTTGTGGGAATGCACTTAATATAAATCTTACATGATAAGCTAGCTCCTTGCAGCTTAGATTAGATTAGATTAGATAGATTTGTGGAAAGGAATACAATTCACCAATATATTTTGCCTGGCTGGTTGTCTTCATGCGAAAGCAGGAGCTTGTGTGAATGCAATGGCATCTGTTGAACCAGGGTCGAAGTTATGGTCAAGTGGGCCAGACGCAGATTCGAACCAACGTTATTTCGTTCCAAATACGCTAGTCGAACACGCGCCTCTATCCCCTCGGCCATAACACCGACAAATTGTATATAACTACATTTTCTTTTATATTTGTTTCCTTGACTTATGGATTAGTGTGAAGCTAACCACCCATGCTGTCACAAATGGTTTCACTTGGCCAATGTTACCCTGTGTCATAGAAAGTTGTAGGGCCTATGTTCATTTTATGTTTAAATATTTATTTGTAAGTACACATGCTACACTTGTAAACGCAAACTTACACGTATCTGTTTGTGGGCATGCATTAAATTTAAACGTTAATCTATTTTTGAAACTTAGATTATAAAATAATGTGATGAGATGGTTTGGGCATGTGGAAAGAATGAATGATGATAGACTGACAAAGTATTTATACAAAGAATGTGTGAAAGGAAAAAGAGGGAAGGGACGACCGAGAAAAGTATGGAGTGATCAGATTGAGGAGATTGTGAAAGAATGGGATATACAAAGTGAGCGTAAAAGAAGAAAATGCATGAAAAAGGTGATGGATATGAATGAATTGAAAGAGGTATGTAAGGATAGAAAAAAATGGAGGCAACTCTGCAGAGGCTCTGGCCTCCCCTAGCGGAATGGCGACAGAGTTATAGTTACAGTTACAGATTATAGGACGGTTTAGATTGAAATAGATTTGTGAAGATAAATCCAATTCCTCAACCTATTTTGCCTGACTAGAAACAGATTTTAGCATTATCAATTCTTTAGCATTATTATTCCTTGACTTATAGGTTGGTATGAGGCTGACCACCCATACTGTAAAAAATGGTTCACTTTGCCAATGTTACCCCTGTTTCAGGGAAGGTCGGCAAAAGTTGTGGGGCTTATGTTCATTTGAGGTTTGGATTTTATTTGTAAGTACACATTCAGCATTTGTAAGCGCGAACTACACTTGTTGGTTTGTGGGCTTACATCTGAGAGCTTTAAATGAATATATCCTTGCAACTTAGATTATTATTATTATTATTATTAATCAATATTTTAGACGTAAATTTCCAATTTTAGTTTATCTTTCAAGTGAAATTTTTCTTAGTTTAAAAAATACTTTAACTTTTCTCAATACAAAACAGTCAAAACTGGATTAGCCAATACGGTTTAAGATTCCGGCTTGAAACTTAGTTTTAAGTCTCACAGGGGAAAACCCCAGGCTAAATGACCGGGAAAAGCCCTGAAAAGAAAGCCCTTGGTCCCCGACAGTCAAAAAAACCCGGCCTTTTATTTATAAGGCCCTGGGGCGAGCAGGTTAGTGTTTTTTTTTCCTTTTCTTCTATTCAATAGGGTAAAAAATAAACTCTTTCGAGTCTTGGCTCGTTCGAGTCCGCATTTTTTCCCCGTTCTACCCCTTTTTCGTTCGCTTATTTTTTTTTGTCTTTATTTTTGTTTTCGCATTCATTTCGTCTCAAATAATTTTGAATCTATTCACTGAAAGACGGGTATTGCAGTACTTAGAAACACAAAATAGCGGAAAACAAAATAATTGAGTTAATAATCAATAAAAAATTTCACAGTTTTAATACACAAAGCATAAAAAATATACTTAATGGAATGTTATGCTTCAAATCTCGGCGGAGCATACAATCTGTAATCTAAGTTGCAAATATATATTTCCATTTTTTTTAAATATTTTTCTGGTTTTGTGTATTTCTGGATTTTTGTATTTTCTGCATTTTTGTATTTTTCTTCCACGTACTTTTCTATTGCTGTATTTTTTATGGCTGGTCATGTATTGCACCCTCCACATGATTAAACTGGAATCAACATTTTATTATTATTATTCAAAACGCATATCAAATGCATGCCCGCAAAAACACACGTTTGTTACGATTTGTTACGATCACCAATTGTTACGATTTTTTTTAGGGTTCGAAAGTCTTTCAATTAACAACACTGGTCTTCTTTTACAGTTATTTATTTTACACTTTTAAATTTATTTTAACAAAGACAGTCTCGATTATTCCATTACACTGGTTTTAGTTCACTGGTCAAATTTGTGCGACGTATGGGTGAAGCTCACAGATGACTGACTGACTAGTGCAAGCAACTTACACCCTTAGCTCAATTATTGATTATTTTATGATGATGTTCTATAATCTATAATCTATAATCTAAGTTGCAAGTATATATTCATTTAAAGCTCTCAGATGTATGCCCACAAACCAACAAGTGTAGTTCGCGCTTACAAATGCTGAATGTGTACTTACAAATAAAATCCAAACCTCAAATGAACATAAGCCCCACAACTTTTGCCGACCTTCCCTGAAACAGGGGTGACATTGGCAAAGTGAACCATTTTTTACAGTATGGGTGGTCAGCCTCATACCAACCTATAAGTCAAGGAATATGAATAATAAATTACATTTAAATATAAAAAAGAACAAAACCTTACAAAGAAATCTATACAAAAAAAAGTCAAAAATTTCCTATGCAAAAAATGTAGCAAATGAATACACCAACATTAGAAATCAACACTGCAGATTAGCCGCCACTTCTTCCTGTCCTTGCATACTTCTTTCATTTCATCCAGAGTCATAACCTTTTTCATACAAGTCCTCCTTTTATTATGACTCTGGATATCCCATTCATTCGCTATTTCAGAGATTTGATCCTTCCATACTTTTCTCGGTCTTCCTCTACCACGACATCCATCTATTCTAGCAACATATACTCTCTTCGTCAATCTTTCATCACTCATTCTCTCCAAATGCCCGAACCATCTGAACATGTTGATTCTTATAAATAAATTACTAATAAAAAACTGTTTGTTTTCACTCATCTAATTGTTGTCTTGTATGTAATGTCTTGATTGTAATCTTACCTGATGATGACCTATAGGGTCGAAAACGTTAGTAATATATATTTGAAATAAATTCATATATTGAGTGAAAAGAAACAGTGTTTAATTAGTAATTTGTTTTTAAGAAAACATAAATAATCAATCACATAACTTTCCGTTTACGTGTCCGAAGCGCTACCACTAGACTACGGACAGTAGTTCATCATAATGAAAACTTGTCGAGTCAAAAGACGTACTCGCGGTTTGTTCCAGCTGTCTTTAGCGGTAGTCCACAAGCGCAGTCACCAACAGTCACGTACTGTCCGCAAAGTTGGCAGTCGGAGGGAACAAATGCATTTGACACTTGTTCACTGGGCGGGCAAGGAAGGGCAGCACAAAACACCGACTTCTGCGGTGCAAGAACAGACCGCACATTTGAAGGAACATTATGTAATTGATGGTAGTAATAAAATCATTAGGATAATAGTTCCTTAACTGATAGGTTGGTATATGTGACGGACCACCCATACTGTAAAAAATGGTGCACTTTGCTAATACCCCTGTGTGAGGTAAGGTCGGCAAAAGCTGCAGGGTTTATGTTCATTTGAGGTTTGGATTTTATTTGTAAGTATGTATTCAGCATTTGTAAGCGTGAACTACACGAGTTTATTTGTGGGCATGCATAGACTATATTAGATATAGCTTTGCAACTTAGATTAAAGATACCACCAACCATTTGCTTTCTCTTACACACTATATTCTCAAGTTCCCCTACCATCTTCCCATTCTTTTCAAACATACTTCCCAAGCATCTAATTTCATCCACAATTTCAACTCTTGTAGCATTTCACATGAACGTGTTTTCTTCAGCTTCATTTTTGCTGTCAAAAATTACATAATTGTAAAATGTAATATGTTACTTGTGTTAAATTCTTTAGTTCATATTATTCGCCCCCCCAACCCTGCGTAGATCCCTAGCATCGATAAAACTGGTCGACAGAGTGAGAAGTGACCCGCTGCTCCCTGCTTTCAAGGACATGTTCCAGCACCCAAACAAGCGACTCAAGTCCAGTAACCCCATCTGGACAATTGATGATCGGAGTAGGGATGCTACATTGCAATGGAAGTCCATATGGGAGGAGAAAAACTTTAAAAACCACGAGCTGATCACTCTGCCACACCAAGAGGTCCCAGCGTTTAATCTTACGAGAGGACTGTGGACGACCTTGAATGAGATCCGAACCGAGCAAGGCCGTTGCAACTTCTTGCTCCATAGATGGGGATTAGCTCCATCTCCAGGATGTGACTGTGGGGTGGAGAACCAGACTGTCCGGCCAAAAGACACCCTCCTGGCCTGAAAGACCTCCACGAAGCCACGCCAGGAGCAGTGAAGTGGATAGAGGGCTTGGATCTTGTCTCTGACACGGCCCAACGGCCAAGTGATTTGCTGTGCTTGCCGGCCATACGCAAAGTGAAGTAAAGTAAGTATTATTTTTTCTGAATAAATATTTGTTTAAAAATAGGCTGGCATTTAATATGAATTTTAAATTTCAATTTATATTTGCAACTCAGATTGTAGATTATTGATTTATTGAAGCGCAAGTACTCTGTTTTCTGCTCGAGAGCTTAAATATTAAAAAGTCAATCGATCAATCGCGCTCTTGTATTTTCACAATTTTTCAAAAATTTGCAACGCTCGCTCGGAAATCCTTCGAGTGAAATTTACAGATTTCTCCAGCATTGGTCGCACACGTATGAAACTAAAGTTGGTTTCTTTCTTTTATTTCTGGCCCCGGTTGGCGTTCCCTGGAGGCGGAACGCGGACCGGGTTTTTCCACCCCTGGAGCTGTTCCCCCCCTTTGCCTGCGGTAAATGGGGATTTTCAATCGGATTTCTAAAAATCACGATCCCAAACAACAAAGTTATTTTTGATCCGGTAAAGTTTTTCACTCGAACGCGATGGAATTTATTTTTCAATCTGCCGAAAGTGTACAAACGCATTTGCGACGTTACGGTATTCTACTTGTAGACCGAGGAAGGAAAGAATCCTATAACTGTTACTCTATCGCCATTACACTAAAGGTGGCCGGAGCTTTTGCAGATTTGCCTCCATGTATTCCTATCAGTGGCGAAGGGTGCCATACAAGCCGGTTCCCATCGGTTTCCCGTTTAAAATGAGGCAGAAATTAAAATAAAGTAGACTGCATGGTTTCAATGGGGGAAAAATACGTATTGTTTCTTTGGTTTTAAATGTATTTTTTTAGTTTGTGCCTATATTTTTTAACTATTTTGTTACATCATTTTAAAAGGGAAGCCGATGGAAACCAGCTTGTATGGCACCCTTCACCACTGATTCCTATCATTGCACACCTCTTTCAATTCATGAGAGAGCTAGAGGACCATGGATAGTTCCAGAATGCACTGAAGACAAACAAATTTCTGGCATCATATGCACAAGCGCCCTTGGAGTAACTACATCACAAAACGGCGCTATAAAGAAATCATCAACTCATCATCATCATTCATATCCATCACATTTTTCTTCTTTTACATGTGTTCGCTTTGTTTATTCGATTCTTTCACAATCTGATCCAGCTATACTTTTCTCGGTCTTCCATTTTCTCTTTTCCCTTTCACATTTACTCAGTATATATAATTTGTAAGTCTGTTGTAAGGAATCCAAGAAGCATTTAACGATGATAGTTTTCTTATCAACTTTTATTTTATAAATCAAATGATCTTTACAGGAAGCAGGCTTACTTTTGACAGTGCCGCAGGAGTTGCAAAGTGTATGTTCATGTGAGGTTTGGTTTGTTTTGAATTTACAAATGCAGTATGCATAAGTGCAAACTCACATGTGCCTGCTTAAGGGCATGTATTAAAAATGAACCTTACATGCCAATACATCTATTCAACTTAAAATATAATAATAATAATTTATTTCCATAGATAAAAACAATACAATTCTGTAATAAGTGAAATACATTTTGAACTATATATTGAACAAACTTTATTTTGGAGGGCTGGAGTCTAAACTAGGTCTTGCCTGTTCTTATAGGTCTCCAGTCACTAAGATAATATAGATAATAACTAAGTCAATATAGATAATAGATAAATGCGAAGCGTTATTAAGAGGAAATTTTTAGAGTCTACGGCCACCCAAAGAGAAAAAAAAATGGTTACAGTAACAGTTACTTAAGAAAAGCACAGCACACTGTTTTTACAGTGAATTGACAGTATGACTCACCCCTAGGGATGGGCAAGATTCAGGAACAGTATCCCAAGTATGAAGCCTTTCATTCAAAATCATACGAAAACGTTAATGTAAAAATACATTAAAACTTATACAAAACCTCTAGTGAGAGTTGGCTTTAAGTGGATTATTAAGTAAACGATGTTGTTCAGTGTGAACGTAGTTAATGTTTTATACTTTGAGTACAAACTATGCTTCGGGTGGAGCGCTAACTGCCTAGTTCAGACGGGCCGATCTCTTTAGCAGCAAGTAGCGAATGGTTAGTGGAATAAAGTGATCAGACGTAGATTGCCGGCAAGGAACAAACGGAAATAACCGACTTTGTTCGAGCACATAACGAGTGGTGTTTTGTTATTCACTCTTTAGCTAGATGCATGAGAGCTCTACGAAAAACTGTAGGTTTTGACCTTTCCGTTTGGTTTCCCTGCCCTCGAAGGCTACCTTTTGGACAGGAGAGCTTCGACATTGAGGCTCTTTACTTTTATAAACGTTCGTCTCATGGACCGTAGCTTCCAAAGACGAAACCCTAAGAAATGCCACAATATGGCAGAGACTCAAGCCAGTAATCATGATGTGTTATACTGTTTTAGATCTGACCAATTTACCCTCTCATTAGTTTCTCATTGTTTTGCCTAGTTATTAAGGAAATTCAGGTATATTCTAATTATTCCTCAATTCCTTTTTAGTCCCGAAAGTAAAGTTTGATAAAAGTAAAACAAAAAACAGCCTCAAATGAATGCACACAGACACACCTGCTTCCAGCAAACGACAATGCAGTGGCTGCCGCTAGTCACTGAAGATATCTCACATAAGTAGTTCTAAAGCGTTTTTCTTCTAAATTCCTTTTGACTTGAAGGTGACGAGATAGTGATTTGCGTCCAAATAAAAGGTGTAGTGTGATTTTTTTTATCTATGGAGTTCTTTCGCAAGCGCTAGCAAGCTCCGACATGGATTAATATCCAAAGTGTAAGAAATTTAGCACAATATCACTTATGAACACGCAAACGTAAACACAATTAAGCTACACATATAGTGCAACTTTTTGCCGCGTTACATCCCCGAAAGGTCACACATGGTGAGTGAATCTATTTATTTTTACAGGTAAGGGGGCCGGCCTTCCACCAACCACTTGAAGTGGGGGGATTCCCAGCTTTCGAGGGGGCTGGCTTGTGAAGGCTGAGTAAACCTTGCCGGTTTTTTTTATCTAAAGTTTGAAATAAACACCGAAACGGGAAATCATTTCTGACACCCTTGGCGGGATTCGAACCCGAGCTCTCGACATAGAATGCAAGCTCTCTGTACCAACTGAGCTATCGACCGGAAGTAAATACTACATCCGTTTGAACGTGGCGCTATCTTGCGGCGCTCCTCTGTCAACCATCTCTTTATTGTCCGCAATGATTAATGTATCCGAGTTTTTGCTTCGCTAAAACACAGGAGATATACGGAGCGAAGACAAGCCGGGAGTTTTTGTTGCGGATTGTATCCATATCAAGGGAGAAGTTGGTGCTTTGTTGTCACACGCAACTAAGCTACATAAATAGTGTAATTTCTTACCTATTGTAATGTTATTAGGTTCGAAAAGTCTATAAATTAAAACACACAGGTCTTCTTTCAGGATCTTTATTTAAACTTAATTAATTTTACAAATTTACATTCATTTTTAACTCTTTTGGTAACAAAAAAATATTTTTCACAGTTTGGTATCGCTTACACTCTTCGAATCAAAGCCAACTATCACATAGGCTTAGCACACTCAAAACTCCACCTTATATACTTCACAGACAGTACTTTCCAGTCACTAGTTTTGCCAGCACATTCCCGAATATTCTACCAAGTTCGAGACTACAAAAGGATCATTTAATTTCTAGATTTCTTAGGTCTATTGCTACCTACGATGTATACCTATATTAATCTACTCTTTATATTACACTATGTTATCCTCGAAGGAGGATTCAGGACCTTTTTATTTTGACGGGTAAAGCGACAGGCGTCACACTGAACACTTCCGTTGAAGTGGATTCTTCCAGCTCTCGAAAGGGCTGGTTCTCGACACCCTCGGTGGGGATCGAACCTTTAAGAAATAATTCTGTTGATTCGAAGCAGACATTTTTCAAAAGCACATTTCTTGATTGAAAAGAAAGCTGCGTACTTATTTATCTTTTGTTCAGGTTAAAGCACAATATAACACACACAAAGAGAAAGCCATTTTTTTTGTTCCTTACCTTTTTAACAAGTTAACATAAAAGAGACTGTCTTTAAAGTGTTCACGTGAGCAGGTCTCCCTATTTTAATGTTGGGATTTTTTCCTTTGAATTAAAACCATTTATACACGAAACAAAAAAATGGTTGACAAGTAAATCACTCTTTAGGAGTGCCGACGTATATTCTATACATAATTCATTTACGCAATCGATCTGAGATTTACACGAAATGTTTTATACTCCGAGTCTTGAAGTAGGGATTCTTTTGAAGATTTTTTGTTGTTGCATTAACAAACTCGATACAAACAAAGATCGCTGGTAAATAATTGTTTTTGTATTTTTTCCTTAGAAAAAACTGAATTGCAAACGTTATATGGGGCTCTCCTAAGTGCGATGCATCTAAGATCTATAATCTGAGTTGCAAGGATATATTCATTTAAAGCTCTCAAATGAATGCCTACAAACAAACACGTGTAGTTCACGCTTACAAATGCTGAATGTGTACTTACAAATAAAATCCAAACCTCAAATGAACATAAGCCCTACAACTTTTGCCGACGTTCCCTGACACAAGGGTGACATTGGCAAAGTGAACCATTTTTTACAGTACGGGTGGTAAGCCTAAGCCTAAGCCTCATACGAACTTAATTGTCAAGGAATACAAATAATAAATAACATTTAAATATAAAAAATAACAAACCCTTAAAAAGAAATCTTTACAAAAAAAGTCAATAATTTCCTATAAGAACAAATACCTAACAAATGAATAAGTCAACATAACAAATCAACATTGCAGATTGGCCGCCATACTATAAAAATAGTATGGCATGCGTTCGCATTGATTGCGAGTAAAGTGAACGGTATGAAGTTTTTAAGGGTGTAAGGCAAGGATGTGTGATGAGCCCATGGCTATTTAACATAGTCATGAAGTGTGTCAGAGATGCAAGGCTTAATAATTGTAGATTGATGATAGGAGAGAGCAAAGTGAGTGTTCAAGTGTATGCGGATGATGCAGTTCTTTTATCTGATTCAACAGTAGAATTGCAATCAATGCCCTCTCAAAAGAAGATAGGTAATGATTTGAAGTTGAATGCAAGTAAAACTAATGTTTTGATTTTTGAAAGAAATTGTAAAAATATAAATTTCAAATAAATGGAAGGAATGTTGAATTTTAAGGCGAAAATTTTTGAGATTTTTTTTTTTTTTTTTTATAAAATTAGATTGAACTAAAACTGTGTAATTATTTTAAAACAATTGATTCGAGAAATATGTTTATTTTTTTTACAAACTCAATATTCTTAGTTTTATTTTATTTCTAAGGCCCTTCTAAGTGTAGTAATATTTTAGTTAACTATTACTTGAACTTTTATTTAAAATACTCAAGTTCGAGTTAACTAAAACTGAAAATTACCGAAGTATGAAGCCTCGCCCCCTAATCTTGGAGATAATTAAAATGCCATTCAAAAGCTTTAAAATAAACAATTATTCATAAAAATTATATGCCTAACCTTCATTAAGCTAGAAAACGACACAAAAAATGTTCAGTTTGCAACCACTTTGATGTATTCTTCCATTAAAAAAGAACAGCTGCTGTCAGTGAAGCGACGCCATCTTGAAAATCGTAAGTTTTAAAGTTTCTAAATTTGTATTGGCAAAATTCGGTGAGTGAAATATTATGATGATTTAACTAAAATTGCATTTTAGTTAGCTTTACTTTACTTAAAATACCGGGCCTTAGTAAGCAAATAAACGATGAATCTCTGAACTGAGTTTGTTAGTAGAGCTACTTCAAATAGTCCCATATTAAGTGTGTCCATCACCATCTTTGACCTCTATAATATGCCAGCAAACGCAATATGACCCGCCGAAAAGGTCTCTCTATTAGGTCGTAATGTACCTACCCCACAACGGACCAAAAATACACGTTTACACTAACAAATAGCGTTTTAATGAAAATAGATAAAAACTAAAACATCGCACCTAGTGGCTCTTAAACTTCCATACATTTTTTTGGTTAACGCGACGGTTGAGTTAGGGCGTAATGTTTTATGCTTAGGTTACAGCAGGGATTCATAACCTTTTTATACACCAGAGCGTTTTCTTTAATATCAGTGGGGTGGCGGGAACCACTTTATTTTAATCGACAAACTCCTTCCATACCATTTAATTTTCTTATAATTTATTTTCTTAATTTATTAATAAATAATAAACAAAAATGTTTCAAAACAATTGAAATATTATACAAATTGCATACACAGAGAGAAATGTATAAACAAAACGAAAACAAAGGAAAAAAAACACAAATAAAAAGAACAGTTTTTATAAAAAATTATGTCAATGTGATCGTTGTCATTTCATAGCATTGGCTAATAGTGCCTGATAATAAGGAAAGCATACAAAGAGAGGTTATTTCTGTAACTACGAGTATTTTTATAACGTGTTCAAACGGCAATATTTTACAACACAGAGCTTCCTGGTGGATAATATTGTTACGTTTTTTTCTGAGGGTCCTTTTAATTAAAACACAAGTTCAACACAAGTTAGCCATACAGTTTATTTACACAGACTTTCTTACAATAGATTTATGTTTAACAGACTTATTTTAACAGATTTATTTTAACACACTTATTTATTTCGTACAGATTACAGTTATTTTACACCATATTGGTCGCCCTAGTAACTAGATATTCCTCTGTGTGAGTGCTTTGAAAGACTACTGCTCCAGCCGATTGCCACCCTTCTTATAGCGGAACCTAGGGGCCATTCCAGCAGGCCCTAGAAAGCTCCACCACCACACTTGTATAGACGATTCTGGACATATTTATTTCTTGAAGAGTCCATTTTCTACCTACATACACAACTTACAACTACAATCGTCTGGGCCAGAACATTCTCTCAAAACACACGTACACCAATAAGCATCTACCAGTGTATTTCGTTACAGTATAGTGGTAGGTCGCAAAAAAAAAAAAAAAGGTAGGTCATCTAATCTAATTTAAGTTGTAGCATTGGGGATTCAAATTCCATCCATTCCCACAAGCAGAAAAAAAAACGCAACTAAGCTACGCATATAGTGTAACTTCTTGCCGCGTTATCACCGAAGGGGTCGCATGTGGCGAGTTGAACCTTTTTATTTTTAGAGGTAAGGGGGTCGGCCTTACGCCAACCACTTCAGTTAAAGTGGGGGTTTCCCAGCTACCGAAAGGGCTGGTACTCATTTCTTGTGAAGGCTGAGTAAACCTTGCCGGTATTTTACTTCAGACGTTAAAGATAAGTCCGCACTTGCACATGCCGCATGTGAACCTACAACATAAAAACTCAAATTTCAAATGGACACACTACTTGCAACTGTTGCCGTCCTTCCCTGAAACAGAGGTGACATATGCAACGTGAACCATTTTCTACAGCATGGGTGGTCAGCCGCATACCAATATATTCCTTAGTCAAGGAACAACCACAACAAATTACATTTTTGACATATAATATTTGATCATCAATTAGACATCTCACAATAATTGAAAATGATTCATCCTTCTTGCAGAGGGCACTAAATCTTTTGTTTTTACCATAAAATTGCTGGTGTCTCATCAGTGGTTATCGTTGACAACTAAATACAAATAATTCACATTTTTAATTAATGTTTATGAACAAAAATTGTCTCTGTCGCATTGTTTTGAGCACATACGAATCTTTTAGCGGGCGCCCGCGGACACGAGGTTGGGAACCCCTGCGTTACAGGGTTGTGTCCCCTCCACTGACCCTAATTCCACTTCACTAGAACAACTAATAGGTACCCACGCTTCGACCCAATTAAAGCACTCTCTGTTTCCCTTCCGCAAATATAAACAAAGATTTTTTGAGACCTTAGATCTCGTGCTGTATTTTATATTTAATTCAACTTTTCATCTTTCACACTCACGTCCTATGTTCTTTCATTTCAGCCCTGTTTCAGGGATTGTCGGCAAAAGTTGCAAGGTTTATGGTCATTTGAGGTTTGGTTTGAATTTGTATGTACACATTCAGCATTTGTAAACGCGAACATACACGTGTCTGTATCTGGGCATGCATTAACTTCAATTATAACGAAGTATTATGTTATTTTTTTTTTTATTTCAAGAAATGAGAACCAGCTCCCTGGGAGCTGGGAAATCCCCATTTCAACTGAAAATGGTTGGCGTTTATTTTATTTTGTTGCAAGAAATGAGAACCAGCCCCTCCGGGAGCTGGGAAACCCCCACTTAAACTGAAAGTGGTTGGTGTAAGGCCGGCCCCCTTACCCGTAAAAATAAATAGGTCCCGAATCGCCATATGTGACCCCTTCGAGGAAAACGCAGACAAGAAGTTACACTATATGTGCAGCTTAGTTGCGTTGCGGAATGGTATGTTTGCAATAATACTCAAAAGTAATCAAAACCGTTTGATTTCTTTCTACGAAATTGAGTTGATGCCACGACGATCATTAAAATTGCGAAAAAAAAAATTTGGAGCATCCGTGCTGAGAACATAACGACACCCAGGTTACTGTTTCATTGCAGTATTTTTTTTAAATAGATTATTATGTTGTTTTCCTTTACAAACTGTTACATTTTTAATTTCATCTTTCAAAGGATAAAAATGAAAAAATTTCAGTGGTGTTGTTTTCATTTTTTCCAGGCTCTCTTCCTCCACACTGCATGAAAACCTCTAAAGCCTTCCCGGGCAAAGTTCATCCATCATCCCGCGTGTGAGATGAAACGAATGAACAAGGGGTTAAAGTTTCACTTGCGAATGTAAATATACAGGGTGCAATATGAACCGGAGGTTCTAGAAATAATATCGCACATGCAGAATTTTCATGAAGGTGCATTTGAATACTGTTATTAAAAATATAAGATAGATTACGTGGGAAAAGCAATTTTCACATGAAAAATTTGAAGCTTTTCTGTGTTGACAGATGAAAACTAAATGTAATTTATATGATATCTTGTATTTTTTTTTGTCTATGCTACAAACAAACTTTGTGTTATTTCATTATTATTATTGACTAAAATTTTAATAATTTGTGTGACTTAAGACTTTTTGTATCCTTATAACGCTAGTGGAACAACATTATGGTATTGGAACCATTCACTATGTTGGGGAAAACGAGAAGAGTCTAGAAACGTCTGTATAAATGTAAGCCGCAATAGGGTAATATCATTTTTTTTAAAGTATAATATGGTAGAATACATTTTTAAAAAAAAATCTTGCTTAGTTTTTAAGCTAAAGCTCTTTAAAATTAGCGTATTCTCGATTTCCGGAAAAACGTCATTTTGTTTATTTAGGCAGATATGACGTCGATGCATCTTTGGAGTGAAGGTATCGGCGGGCCCAGTGGCGAAACTTGACGTCATTTTGACGTCAAGGTGCGCTAAGTCGAACGCGCTGCGTTTTGGCGCGACTCAAATTCTCCACATATTATTTTTGAAATCAATGATAAGTTTATTTTTACTACACTAAAAATATCTGGTTGTGATCCTTGACATGTACTCTACAGAACCATATTATTTTCAACCGTTTTCCCTACCACTGCAACTACCCTATTGTGTGCCGGCCAGAGTGTCGATTGAAGCACTGAGCCATGAAGTCGATAAAGCAAGAGCTACAAATCAGTAAATTTTTAATTGTGAACCAAACCGTGTAAAATAAATTCTGTTAAAATAAATAATTACAGTTTAAGTAAAAGGAAACCTTAAAAAAAATCATAACGATACAGTTTTAATTCGGAACATGCCATTTGTACTAAATCAAACAGATACACAAATAAAAACGCCTTTTTCAAGAAAATCCGCAAACAAATCACATCCGTCCGCTGCGCTAAACAAGCGGATCGTTACCGCCAATAATTGTGCTTTTTGAAAGCTCCGATAATGGGGTGAAAAATAGAATTTCCGTCGTTGCCGCAAACCTATCATGACAAGTATTAATTGGTAGCGGGAGGCTTCGAGGGTGAACCGCAGCCTTTGGAGCTTTTTCCCTCCGAATGCTTACATTTTTAAATTCATTTTCAGGCTGCGAGTGTGTTATTTACTGACTGCTATAGTGTAAGCTTTCATTATCGGAAATCATGAATGACCGTGAACAAAAAATATTTTTGTTTTCATTTAGAAAAAAAAATAGTCGAACACAGCTTACTCACTACAGTTTTTTAAAAACATGAAATTATTGGTTATCTTATGAGCAATCCAAAAAAAATATTCCTTCAAGTATCACAGAAGATTTTTTAGATTTGATAACCTGAATAAAAAAAAAAAAAACTTTACAAAATGGTGGCACCAGAATGTTCCAACAACAATAAACTAAATTTCCACACATTGTTTTCTTTTCCCCGATGCAAAAAATAAACATATTAATTAAGCAAATCAGTTGTGTTTATAATTAGTTCAATTGTATATTTTTAATTTGATTAATTTTTATTTATTTCAATTGTTATGATTTTATTTGGGTTCTTTTTAATTTAAACTATGATTAAATTATTTTCCAGATTTATTTTACACAATGTCAGTTTACAATGTACTAGCTCTAGCTAATTGACTTCACATCACAATGATTCAAGCGTCTTGGCCTCCGTACTATTGTGGCTTGTTTATATAGGTACAAAAGAGACGATTCTTGCATGTTCTGGATTATTTCACCTACTTCTATAATGTTTTTTTCGAAACAATTTCAGATTGTTCAACCTACTGCTTAGGTACATGTTCACACAAACTCATAGTAGATTATGCTACGGGCAAACACACACATGCCAGCAATCTAGGTACATGAACAAACAAACTCATAGGTAATAGCACAATGACTAATTTGCACTAATAAAAAATATTATTTACGACTAAAAAATCACTATTTTTTACATATATTTTATCGCGTAATATCTCCAATATGAGGTTGCCAACGTGTTTTCTGTATTTAAAACATAATCATATGACAATCTCGTGCTGGACTAAAATCTTTACCAGAATCAAAACCTTAAATACTGTAAACGTTAAGTCTGGCTTTGTATCCAGACAAGAGTCACTAGATAAGTCGACGGTCACGGTGTAACTCTGTCGCCATTCCGCTAGGGGTGGCCAGAGCCTCTGCAGAGTTGCCTCCATTTTTTCCTATCCTGACATACCTCTTTCAATTCCTTCATATCCATCACCTTTTTCATGCATTTTCTGCTTTTACGCTCACTTTGTATATCCCATTCTTTCACAATCTCCTCAATCTGATCACTCCATACTTTTCTCGGTCGTCCCTTCCCTCTTTTTCCTTTCACACTTTCTTTGTATACATACTTTGTCAGTCATCATCTTTCATTCTTTCCACATGCCCAAACCATCTCATCACATTCTTTTGTACTTTAATTTTCACGTTCTCTTTCAAATTACATTCTTTTTTTACCCATTCATTCCTAACTCTATCCCTCAAAGTTTTTCCTGTCATACTTCTCAAATGCTTCATTTCCACCGTACATACTTTACTCATTTTGCTTTCATTCACTGTCCATGCATCACTTCCATACATCAAAGTCGGTAACAATATGCCATTATGTACCGCCATTCTCAGATCCATCGTCAATAGAATAGCACTGATATAATGCATCCTTATAGATTCAAAATCTCGTCTGTGACATTTGAAAAAACATAATATACGAAAGAAAGAAAATAAATAGACTTTTGAGTTGCTTAGACAAATAAAATAATATATATACATACACATGTAGGTAGGTACTATTGTGAAATCGAAAAATGGAAAATATCTGAATCGAAATTTTTGTTCTCTGATATATTTCAAAAGAGAAAAAATAATTATTGTTACAATGACGACGTCGCTGCAGGCAAATAACGGAATATATTTAACCGGGTAAGTTAGAATTGTTTTATAGATTGGCTATAATCTAGGTTGCAAAGACAAATTACATTTGAGACTCATAATAAGTGCATTCCCACATGCAGACACGTGTAAACTGGTGCTTACACATGCTGCATGTGTCCTTACAAATTAAACTAAGCCCCACTGCTATCGCAACTCCTGTCACCTGCCACTGAAACCTGGGGATGTTGGTAAAAGTGAACAAAATTTTTACAGCATGAAAATCAGTCTCACACTAGTCATGGTCTCTATTAGTCATGGAATACAAATCCTACAATCATGATTTAAATTCAAATATTTAAAAATACGTTGTTTTCGACAGGAATAATCATCTTTATCCTTTCGGTTCCCCTGAACTGTAGTGAATGTTTTCCTGACCTAGGCCGCTCGAGACAGCTCCTCCACGGTTCGGATGCAGGTTCACTCCATCATAGTTCGCAGCCAACGACTCGTCTCCTACTGGGCATCCTTCAATTTCCCCCTTCAAGAATGTATAAAATGAACATAGACTTTCTTTTTTATAATCCACACATGAAATGTAACTTCTTGCCTGTGGCGATTCGGGACCTTAGTATTTTTACGGGTAAGGGGACCGGCCTCACGTCAACCACTTTCAGTTGAAGTGGGTGTTTCGTTCTCATTTTTTGTGACGGCTGAGTACATCTTGCTGGTATTTATTTTGGGTTTTGAAATGGACACCAAAACGGGAAATAATTTCTTACACCCACGGTGGGATTCGAACCCTTTCTCTCGACATTAAATGCAAGCATTCTACCAACTAAGCTTTTACGAGCTTGTTTGTTTCTACTGAGCGCTAATCCTCAAGCAAGAGACACAGTTGCTGTAAGGCTGGATGGACCTTTTGACGACCGGTCTTTGGTATTTAGGCTTATGAATTTTTGAACCCCGCGAAGAGCAAATTTGAAAATTTAATAGTATATTTTGTGTATTCTGTCGGGATTTGAACCCACAACCGTCCATTTACGAGTCCGAAGTGCTACCACTGGACTATGGACCAGTAATTTGCGATTTACATAGACGATTTGATTTTTTTGCCAATCTACGGGTTTATGATGTCTGTGGAGATGAAAATATGGAAGAACCTTATGAGGACGATGGTAATGGTATACATGGATCGAGTAATTTTTCGATTCGTTTCTGAAGAGAATTTTAGGATTAAAAAAAAAGAGTCGTATTGGCTCCGAAGGCAATACGGAGGAGTGGCTCTGACGTAGGCTGGGGAAAAAAATAAAATTCAATTAATTTAAATTGTACAAAGAAAAAATATGTTTCTGTGAGAAAGTCGTGAAATAAAATGCGTGTCGTAGAATGTGAGGGAAATATTATGTACATATCGACGGTTAAAAGGTAATAGGGCATAAGCGACAAAAACTAAATTGTTCAGGAAAGCAGTTTAAAGTTTGAAATTGCAGAAAAATGGCATTCTTTTCTTATTTTTCATCATATGAGTCGTATAAATGCAAACGCCGTCAACTCCTTACGTGATTATTTTGAGAAAAATAAACTTGTAAACTTGTAAAACGACAACACCAGTTGGAGATGACGGCGTTTGCACGAAATCATACTTTTTCTATTAAAATTACGAAGGATTAAGTGAGGTTTACATTATATCGCACACAGCAAATGATTTGTTACACTGCGCAGAATCAAATTCAATAATTTTCTCAAAAATCATGAAGTTTGGAGATGACGGCGTGTGCAGTTATACGACTCATATCGTTAAAATATAAACAGCTCTAAAATTGAAAAAATAGAGGCTTTTATTGGCATTCCTATTAATATGGTTTAATATTCTTTCTCGATTTTTTATGTCACAAGCGCCTTTTGGACAAAAAAGGCCAAAATCTTGTCGGTTACACCAAATCCATACTTCGAAAACGCAGTTTTTTTGCTTTGGCATAAACAACAACAAAAAGTCATCGTAGAGCTATGGGAATTTTAAGTACGATAGCATTCATACTTTATTTTTGACCAAAACGTCGCTTATGCCCTATTTCCTTTTAACCGTCGATATGTATGTACGAGTATATTTGTACATACATATGTGTGCTTTTTTTGGAGCTTAGCTGAGTTTTTAAATGTAGATTTTAACCCTGTTTTTGTTTGTGTATTTGAATTGAAGATATATTGTGTTGAAAGTAAACTGTAGATTTTTTTATTTAAAAGTTTTCAAAAATGTGTACAAACATCTACTTAAGGTTTAAACATTATTCAGTTTTGTTAAAATTTACTTTTTGAACTATTTATGGACACAACCAGTTCCTAACGAAGCAGTACCTCCCATTTTCTTACAAAGCAAATGTAAGAGAAAGAAATGTTTTTTTTAAGGAATCCTGTGCGGGAGGCTCTCCAATTCTTGAAAGTCTTGGGGGTCTTTGTCACCATGGAAGGGTGCCGCAGAGGTGTTGCTTGAATTGTTGCTTCTGTCACCTCTGCGCTGCAAGGAAGTGGCGATTGAATTAAGAGGCTGATGGATTTGAATAAATTGAAAGAACTATGCGAAAACAGGTAAAAAATGAGGCAAATCTGCAGAGGCTCTAGCCACCCCTAGCGGGATGACGACAGAGTTCGATTACAGTTTACAGAATTAATATTCAAATTTTCTAGAGTTAATGCATTCATAGAGTGAAAATTAATTTTAATTTAAATTAAAAAACCTTTTTTAAAACATACTTTTATTTTCTCTTATTTCGAGTTAACAAGGCCTAAGCGCTATCGGACTTTATTTTTGTCGGAATTTTTATTTGTCGGTAGATTTTTAAGTTACACAGTCGTGAAAGGGTTACACGTATACTATTTGTGTGACGTATATGAAAGCCTACACATATTTACAATCATGAACGTACTAAACGTGTGTACAAATTTTGTACTTTAGCGTTTGAAAAGACTTCAAAGCAATCCAAATAGTCACATTTTCATACACATTATTATAATACGGAAAAGTCTCTTTTTACACAGAAATATTTATATTAATGTGACGTCACGGATTATGTTTTTGAATAAAAATGTAAACGTACTATTTTTTAAATGCTCATTTAATGACCGGTCCGTAGTTCAGTAATAACACTTTGGACTCTGAATGGGAAGGTTGTGGGTTCGATTCTCGGCGGAGCCAAAAAAAATAAACCATTTATATTTTCAAATTTGCTCTTCACTGGGATGAAAAATTCATAAACCTTTACCAATGACCGGTCACCAAAGGTCCATCCAGCCTTACAGCAACTGGGTCTTGCTTGAGAATTGGCGCTTTGTAGCGACGACGATCAAGCTCGTAAAAAGGTAGATAGCTCAATTGGTAGAATGCTTGCATTCCATGCCGAGAGCAAGGGTTCGATCTCAAGGTTTACTCAGCTTTCACAAGAAATGAAAACCAGCACCCCCGGGAGCTGGGAAACCCTCACTTCAACTGAAAGGGGTTGGTGTGAGGCCGGCTCCCTAACCCTTAAAAATAAATTGGTCCCGAATCGCCACATGCGACCCCTTCGGGGATAACGTAGGCAAGAAGTTACACTATATGTGTAGCTTAGTTGCATTATATGAGTTCAACCGCTTCGTCAAACAGGAAGCGTTTTTAACGCGCGTCAAGGCGTCAGTACTAATCTCCCTCGGGAGCTGAGAAACCCCCACTTGAACTGAAGTTTTTGGAGTAAAGCCGGCCCCCGTAAGTTGTATTATATGTGTAGCTTAGTTGCGTTTTTTGCGAGGTATCAATTTACATTTTGCAATTTTTCGTGCAGCATTTAGTGTTAATGAGAACTTGCACATTATGCTTATGGGCGTGTTTTAAATAAGAGACTTACAAGTAAACATATCTTTTCAACTTAGATTATATGTGGAATGCCCTACCCCATAAGCTAAGAGCCGTAGAGAGTGCGAGTGCATTTAAGTCGGGATTGAGAACATATGTTTGTTTCGGATATGTTACAGTTGAACAGCGCTCTTGCAGTTATTTATCACAAAACGGCACTATAAATCTGTACCTTAGAGCATAAACAACGGAAATCCACTTTTTTGCGTTTTTGAGTTAATGATGCAGAAATTATTATAATTAGCTGTTCTATAAGTGGTAAAAATATTGGAGTCCGCGGACTCATAGTTACTGAGATATTAAGTGTAATAAATATGGGATGCACATAAAAGCGCGAGCATAAACCACGAAAGTTCCACATACGTTGGTCACATTTCTTCACATTAAATAAATATCGATAAAAGAAGATAAACAGTTTTTACAGATCAAAAATATCTCGTCTAGTTTAGAAGTTATGATAGTTTTATAAAAGTGCACATTTTCACTAAAACTCGTCTCCTGCACATTTTACTAAATGTGACTACCGTTGTTTATGCTCTAAGGTCCAGAAATATTGTCGTATTATTATCATTACAGATTTGAGATGTATTTCTTGTTAGTGTTATTTAATAAATTATATCAATAATTACACAGTGAAACTAAATAGGTTCCGCGTTAACGATCTCTAGGATAAAAGGCTCATTTTTTCTTCTCTAAATTAACTTCCGGAATGATCACTTAGCCACACTCTATACATTTCTCTGATGGCCAAATTGCATCAGTCACTTTTGTCTGAGAGAAATGATCCGGAAAATTGAACCATTAATTAAAATAATATCAAAATCTCAAGACGCTTTCATCGAAGTAAGAAAAAAAAACGGTAAGTTTTTTCAACGCAAAAATATCTACTTTATGAAAATATTTCAAAGTATTTTTCCATTTAATGTTTTTTTTTAAATTAAAGGTATCATTGTATTTTTTTATTACTGAACTTAAAAATCGTAATGGGCTACTCCCCCCTGTTTTAGGGAAGGTCGGCAAAAGTTACTGGACTTATGTATATTTGAGATTGGGTTTTAATGTTGTAAGGCTACATATGGCATGTGTAAGCGCGAATTTTTACGTCTCAGCTTTTGATAATGCAGGTAATAGAAATCTTGAATGTTATGTATCCTTGCAACTTAGATAATTTTAAACAAATATTTGATAAGAAATGTTTCCTATGGAGGTAGTGGATTAAATATTTTGATATACTTCGTAAAAATTTTATAGACATTTCCCGTAACGTTCTATGAATTTGGTGCGTTGTGCGTGTGTGCGTTGGTTATCGCTGTACTGCATTGTATTCTGTATATGTGCGTGTGACCGCACTTGTTACTGTGTATGTGTGTTCAAGCATAGCGCCGCCGGCATTGTGTATATACCTACCTACTCCGACTCATAAATACCTACTCCCGCTAATTAATTATTGTTAAAATAATGTTATGCGATAGATACCTATTATTGGAGCATTGGAGATACTTATGTATTTGTATTATGTGTTTTGTGTATGTGCAACTCCTTTGTTCTGTTGGTGTCTTTAAAAATAAATAAATAAATATTCTTTGTTATCGCTGAAACTAAAAAATAATTATAATAAACTTTCTTACAAATCTTACGAAAAATATTTAAATTATAAATGTAACTCAAAGTTTTCCTTCACGAGTTGTAAAAATAATGTTGAAGAAACTTGTTATGTTTTCTTTTTTATTTATTAATTTTAAATGAATCTTCACAACGTCAACATACAAACTCAAAAACTTAAAAAAATTAACATCTGAGAGCTTCAAATGAATATATCCTTGCAAATTAGATTACAGATTATAGATTATTAAGAAACGATTACAAAGTGAATGCCTCTGCAATCAATACAAAGGCAACTATACGTTTGCGTTTACACATGCTACAAGTCTATCTAATCTAATCTAATCTAAGTTGCAAATATATGTGACATTGGAGATTCTCATTATATGCCTTTTCACAAGCTGACACGTACAAGTTCGCGATTGCGAATGCCGCATGTGAACCTACAATATAAAAACCCAATCTTAAATGAACATAAGCCCTGCTACTCTTGCCGACCTTCCTTGAAACAGGGTTGCCATTGGTAAGTGAACCATTTTTACAGCATGGGCGGCCAGCTGCATACCAACCTGTAAGTCATGGAACTACATAATCTAATCTTATCTAATCTAAATCTAAATCTAAGCTAAATCTAAGCTGCAAAAATATGTATCATTTGAGATTCATATTAAATGCATTCCCACAAGCAGACATGCATAATTTCGCGATTACACATGCCGCATGTGAACCTACAATATAAAAAACCCAATCTCAAATGAACATAAGCCCTGCAACTCTTGCCGACCTTCCCTGAAGCATACATACATACATCCGTAAAAAAATGGACCGCAATGTTCCTTGGCTTATAGGTTGGTATGCGGCTGACCACCTAAGCTGTAGATAATGGTTTACTTTGCCAATGTCACCCCTGTTTTCAGGGAAGATCCGCAGGAGTAGGAAGGTGTATGTCCATGTGAGATTCGGGTTTTTATATTGTAGGACCACATGCGGCATGTTTAAGCGCAAACTTGTACATGTCTGTTTGTGAAAGTGCATATAATGTGAATCTTTAATGTAACATATATTTTGCAACCTAGATTAGATTAAAAGTCTTACGGTTGTTTGCAAGACAGAAAAATTATTTATACGGCCAACTTTATACTTACCTAGAGAACCTCATTTCATTTTCACTGAACTTTCCATCAGATTTTTCAAATCCATTAGTTTTACATTGAAGCATTATCAATCACTTGAGGGCGTTGTAATATTCCAAGTTGTTTTTCTTTCCGTTGTTGATTAATATTCTTATAAACTCTGTCTAATTGCCGAGAGAGATTTTTCTACTCTGAAAATTCATCCGCTTTCTGCTCTTTCAACACAGCGGTGGAAATGTAAAATCATCGTGATAAGGCAGAATGAAAATTGTACCACTTCGTACGAAACATTTCATCCTTTTAGTGCTTGTTTGTCTTATTTCCATTAGGTTTCTATAGCATGGTTCTCAGTGCAGCATTGTGGATCTAATCTAATCTAAGTTGCAAAGATATGTAACATTGGGGATTCACATTAGATGCATTCTCACAAGCAGACGCGTACAAGTTCGCGCTTGCCCAAGCCGCATGTGAACCTAAAATATAAAAACCAAATCTCAAATGGACATACACCCTGCAACTCTTGCCGACCTTCCCTGAAACAGGGGTAACATTGGCAAAGTTAACCATTTTCTACAGCATGGGTGGTCAGCCGCATACCGTTTAATTAAATCTTAAAATCTTTGTCAACGACCTTACCATGTTGAAAGCACCGGTTCCCATAGATCACCGAAGTTAAGCAACATTGGGCACGGATAGTACTTGGATGGGTGACCGCTCAGGTACACCGCGTGTTGTTGGCGTCTTGGACCGGTCCGTAGTCTAGTGGCAACATTTCAGACTCGTAAATGGAAGGTTGTGGATTCGGATCCCGGCGGAGCACAAAAATATACCATTTATATTTCGAATGTGCTCTTCGCTGAGTTGAAAAATTCATAAACCTTTACCAAAGACCGGTCACTGAAAGGTCCATCCAACCTTTCAACAACTGGGTCTTGCTTGAGAAATTGGCGCTTTCCACAGCGACGACCAAGCTCGCAGAGGGCTCTTGAGGTGTGATACACACAAAAACAGCGCTTACCAAATAAATCATCCTAATATTATTATTTTATTATTAAATGTAATATGTTTTTGCACTAAGGTTTTACATTTTAGGTAGTTTCTCATGGGCAATGTTTGTATGCGTACTATGTAAACAAATATGTCTTTTTAAAAAAGGAAATTGATTTTGAAAATATTTAAAGTATATAACTCTCAGATTATTGTATTTTACCTTTATTTTCTTTGCTCAGATTGGTGGATAAGGCAAACAAGCACTGGGGTGATTTTGTGTGAGATATAATAGATAGAGATGGTATTGTCTAAAAAATACTATTGAAGTCTATGTTACCCTGGAAAGAAATGATAAAAAAAAAATGCTTAGAAAAGCTTTTACAATAATCCATAATCTTTATTTTAGGTTGCAAAGACATATTACATACATGATTTACATTAAAAGAATTACCACAAGCAGACACGTTTAAGCTCGCGCTTAAACATGCCGCATTTGAACCTACAATATAAAACCTAATCTCAAATGAACATAAGCACTGCAACTCTTGTCGACCTACCCTGAAACAGGGGTGACATTGGCAAAGTGAACATTTTTTTACAACATGGATGGTCAGCCGCATACCAACCTATAAGTCAAGTATAAGTAATAGAAAAATACCGGCTTTTTCATCTTGTCATGCAAGGAAAGATTGAGGAGGAAAGGACTCGGAAGGACACCATGATAAGACCTTCCTCAAATTTAAACTGGTCTGCAGTCTAGTGTTTAACGCTACGGTGTGTAAACGAAAGGTCGTGAATTTGATTTCCGTGAAGCGAAATTCCTTGGCATATAGGCCGGTATAAAGTGGACCTCCCGTATCTACTGTAAAACATGATTCACTTTCCCAATGCCACCTCTGTTTCAAAGAAGGTCAGAAAAAAGTTGCAAGGCTTAAGTTCATTTGAGATTTAGATTTTAGATTAGATTATATAGCATCATAACATACTCAAGGTTTGTCTGAAAGGTGTCAATTTTATGATCTCCGTCCTTGAGTTTTTCGCACAATTTTACTTGAACAAAAAATCAAATTTGAGGCTAAACAAAAAAAAAAAAAAAAAAAGCTTCATCATCACGTCAGTGTGGGTGGGTGTTTAACAGAATTTAAATATCACAAGTCATGGAGATAGAATAACTCATCAGATGATGTTAGGGGGGAGAGTAGGGGAGTCGGGGAAAATCCCCGTCTGGAAATGCTCGCTAATTTAGTGTGAAATTTCCGCGCACCGATACTTGGAGGGAAGCCAAATTAAATATGAAATTTGAATTTCACAATTTTCCATGATGAAAATCATCACGATAAATGGGATATATTAAAATATTACTACAAATATAAGTACCTAGATGCATTTTTGAGGGTATCTCTATTCCCGCAGTGTAATTCCATTGTATTTTATTATAATTCAAATGGAAAAACCAAGTTTCAATTCACTTTTTTTTTTTCGCTCGAACGTTTTAGCCTAATAAGGCATCTTCAGGAGCATAATTGTTACAAATGAAATCAGTAGATGTGTTTGTCTCTGTAAGTCTACACTGGATGAAATGAAAGAAGTACCTATGTCAGGACTGAAAAAAAAAGCGGTTGATCTGTAATGCTGGCGGCTAAGACTAAGAAACCAAAATTTAACTCTCATTTTTTATGCTATGTTTTGTAGATTCTAGTTATATTATAATAATATATAAGGCGGGTGCCTTGCTGGCAGGAAATCCAAGTAGATGGGGAGGAGGGAGCTCCATTGTAATGCCCCCTCTTGCACCGCTTGGTGCTTGGTCGCTGACGTCTGACTCTCTTCACATCTTGCCAGGAACTGATGAACGACGGCCCGATAAGTTCACACGGCGCAGTTCGGCCGCTTCCGTGACCATTCGGCTCCGTTCGGCCCACAAAACACACTGTACACTTAGAGATTGTTTTTTTTTAAATGTTATTTAAAAATAACATAAGCGCAAACTTATGCGAGTCTGTGTGTGGGCATGCATTTGATATGAGTTTTGAATGCTAATATATCTTTAACTTAGATTATAGATTATTATTATTAAAATTTGAGTAGTTGTGTTTGTCTGTGTTAGTGTAATAATAAGTATTTCTAGAAATAAACAGACACTTAGATGCATCATTTGTATTTGACACTAATTGGTATTTGTGTTAGATTGGTTGAATCGAATGTTCTTGTAAAATCTAGCAATGTGGAAGGTAGTGATTCTCCATGTTTCTAGAATGATCTTTATTTTTAGTATAAATTGAGGACCAAAATCCCATATAGCTTCAGAAATATCTTAACCGTCGCAATGTAGTTAGCTATTATAAATCGGAACCGAAAGTGAACAAATTAATTGTGCAAAATAATTAAGCCACAGTTTTTATTACATACAACCCACGTAAAAACATTTTAAAAACGTGTAAATTATTTTAATGCAAACAATGTGTAAGTAGTTTTAAATTCAAAATGTTCTCATATCCTTTGTGACATTTGAGCCCTAGCTTCCTCGTTTTGAAGCATTCTACCCATTGAGTAATAACATAGAGGAGCAGAAACCAACTAAATGCATTGATACATACTATCTACCACTTTAGTCTCAGTCCTGTCAAACGTTGCAGTTGTATAGTCACACAAAACATGTTTTTACGTCTCTAGTTACGTTTTCTTGCTTTTTCCATTTCGTGTTTTGACCTCAAATGACAACACATACCATAACGTCTTAAAAAATGTATTTTTCCTTTAAAATTCGTCAATTTTATCGATCACAAGATTTATACCGCATGCGTCTATGTTCGGATCGCTCCGGCCATAGAATGCACGCGGAAATGATGCCACCTTTCTATAAACATTTTTACATTCGCCCGAGTTTTTTTGTAGACATTGAAATGCAACTGTAAAGTTTTTTGCTCTCTTTCTTACTAATGACCATTTTCGTAAGTAAGTTGAAACAGAGATAATGTACATTTTCTTTAAAATAATTTTTAGTTCACAGATATCATCAGTCAATGATTTTATCTATTGAACTGTCGATTGGTTGACTGCAGGTGTGCACTGTATTAAATGAATTTAGATGACAGGTTATTATGGGCACGACTTAAGGAACTTTAAACTGCTATAATCGATGTTGAATTATTTTTATTTCTCCAACATTTTTACTTTATAGCAGTCCGAAGGACTGTTATAAAGTATTGTATTCGTCCGAAAAAAAAAATGAGGTTTCAACGGAAATCAGTTGTCCTGCACCAGGACATGCAAAAAAACCTAATTTGTCGAACCTGTCCGTCCGTCCGTCCGTCCGTCCGTCCGTCCGTCCGTCCGTCCGTCCGTCCGTCCGTCCGTCCGTATGGATGTATGTATGTCCCAGCCGGAACTACTAATCGCAGAGACACCAATTTTTGGATTTAGAGAATTGACAACCACAGATTT
Source organism: Agapetus fuscipes (assembly GCA_951799405.1). Classification (NCBI taxonomy): domain Eukaryota; kingdom Metazoa; phylum Arthropoda; class Insecta; order Trichoptera; family Glossosomatidae; genus Agapetus; species Agapetus fuscipes. Next base: position 12,473,992 of record OX637362.1, read on the forward strand.
TGATGGGCCGACCGGCATGGCACCAACCTGAAAATTCAAGATGGCTGCCATACAAAAAAAACATAAAATTTCATTTTTCTCAAGAACAGCTCTAACGATTATCTTTAAAATTTCAGTGTGGTCGTTGCTTAAATTGTCGCGAAGAAAATTTGTTATGGCAACACTCTTCCCAACCTGCGTCTATGAGTTGCCATATGAAAGAAAAAAACGATTGTGATTATCTCGGAAATGCCTGGGTTGACAAAAAAAAAGATGTTCTACAATCTTAAGCGCAATATTAATTTCTACAAAAATTTACAGAATACTATAATTTTTTTTTTACTTAAAGTACCGTTTACACGATCTCAAAATTTTCATCGAAAATATTAAAAAGACCCATAAAAACGCAATTTTGTAAAACTTTTTTTAGGTTCACAAGAAAGAAAAATTTATAAACTTCTTTGCACTGTCATTTGTTTTTCACTATTTTGAGAATTCAAGATGGCTTCCAAAGAGGAGAAAACTTCAAATGCGATTTTCTCAAAAATGGCTCGAGCGATTTTTTTTAAATTTTCAGTAAAGTAGTTGCTTGATACATTCTTACCAAATTTAGTTATGGTAACATTTTTGCTAATCTGCGTCTATGAGTTGCCATATAAACAAAATAAACAATTGTGATTTTCTCAGAAGTGAAAGCGTTGACAAAAAAAATATGTTCTACAATAGGATACGTAACATCAAATTCTAGAAAAAAATTAAATACAAATTTAAAAAATAAAAACATAAAGTGCCGTTTACATGATATCAAAAATTGAAATTAAAAGGCTACAAAAACCCATCAGAACGCAAAAAACTTTTATGTTTTTTAACTTTATCAGAAAAAAAAAATTTATCACTATAATTCATAGTAAAACATTTTTCAAATTTTAGAAAATTCAAGATGGCTTCCGAACAGCTGAAAGTTTCAAATGAGATTTTCTCAAAAACGGCTCCTATGATTTTCTTTATTTTTTCTGCATAATCTTCATTATAATACTGCTATGTAACAACAATAACCATTGCCTCATAATTTGCTTTGTTTTGGGGGTTGCCATACAAGAGAAAAAAATAATTTAAAATTACTCGGCAGAGAAAGGGTTAACTAAAAAATAATGTTTGAAAATTGAAAAGCTTTTATATATACCTACATACATGAATCATTACTTTTTTCAAAAAAATATTATAAAGTATAGCCACCATACAAAGTGACAATTTTTCATACAAAAAATTATTGTAATATTTTTGGTAGCAAAACCTCTAATACCCATAAATAAACCTACATAACAATTCGCTCAATCAATTGCTATAAAACAACAATAAGCATTGCCTCTTAATACTCTTTGTTTTGGGGGTTGCCATACAAGAGAAAACAATATTATAAATTTTCCCGGCAGAGAACGGGTTAACTAAAAAATAATGTTCTGTAATTGAAAAGCTCTTATATATACCTACATACATTAATCATTACTTTTTTCAAATAAATATTATAAGGTGTAGCCACCATACAAAGTGACAAATTTTAATACAAAAATAATTGTAATATTCTTGGTACTAAAACGCCTAATATAAAATACTAGGCTACGAGTCTTAAAATCTAGTAAGTTGCACCCATATAATAATCAATCATAACTTTCCAAAATATCAATGAAAAGTATAGGTACCCACCAAACAAAGTGTTAGTTTTGATACAAACGGGATCAATGATAATACTGCAAAAAGACGATTGCTTAAAAAGATTAGCTTCATTACTTTCACACAACTAAATGTTATTATACTAAATGAAAATTGGCTATGACCTAAACATGACCGTATTGTGTGCTATAAAGTCCTGTGCAGTCCACTGTACAATTTATTTTTCTTAAATTTGAGCGATTGAGTTACCGTCACGTTAAACTATCAAAATTGACGTGATTCAAGATGAAACTTACCACGTCCATTTTTAACTGTGCATTTCTGTAGCTAGAGTACCTAGATGTATTATTGTACACAAATAGTCGGCTGACTCTTTTTACAAAAATGTGAAAAATTTGTGAATATAATGCACGAAAATAATAAAAGACCTACAACAATAAAACCAGGCCTAAATAAAAAATATAAAAAGTGGCGTACTTGTAAAACTTTTTTTTTTTAAATTGTAAATTTATAACTACCACTAAAAAACTTATAAAAACCACATTTCTTGATTTCTAGGTTGGTATTATGCTGACAACCCATACTGTAAAAAATGTTTCCTTTTGCCAATGTCACCCCTGTTTCAGGGAAGGTCGGTAAGAGTTGCCGGGCTTATGTTCATTTGAGATTGGGTATTTATATTGTAGGTCCACATGCGACATGTGTTAGGGCGAACTTATACATGTCTGCTTGTAGGAATGCGTTTAATACGGAAATTAAATGATGTATATCTTTGCAGCTTAGATTTAGATTTAGAAAATGTTGCAGGATTAATGCAGCACATTTGATCCCTGACTGATACTATTAGAATGATTTGTTTGGTGAGCCCTGTGTTTATGTGAATCACACTTCAAGAGCCCTCTGCAAGCTTGGTCGTTGCTAATTCTTAGAAAACCGCCAATTCTGAAGCAAACCCCAGTTGCTGTAAGGCTGGATGGTTCTTTGGTAAAGGTATTTCGGTGTTCTTATTATTCTTTGACATTTTAGTCTACCGTTGAGCCCACGCTTTGACAAACTTAATGATACATTTGTATGAAGACCTGTCAATTCAAGATGGCCGCAAGTAGACAGCTGATTAGTCTTCAAACAAATATTACCAAAATTTGGTAGGTAAGAATGACGGTGGTGATGAGACTTTCAGCCCAGGCATCATTAGTTTGCAAAAACGTATGCACAACGGACGACCAAAATGTCTACGAATAGCACGGTTTAAATTTTTCAACCCATCGAAGAGCATATTTTTGAGCTCCGCTGGGATTAGAACCTACGACCTTCCATTTACGAGTCCAAAATGTTAACACTAGATAACGGACCGGTCAAATACATGACCGGCCAAAAAGCGATCGTGTTTTTATACAGAAAATTCTCGTTAGGTGGCGGTTGAGACATGGATTTTCTGCGTATGAATAACACAGTATGAAATTACAAAAAAAATGTATGTTAAATATAAATTGCACGCGAAATTCTACAACTGCATTTTGTCACAGCTGTTTTGAGAACACAAATTTTCCTACGAAATTGTAACAAATTCGTTTTATCATACAGCATTACAGTAACTCAAGTATAAAATTTCACATTTGAAATAAAACTTAACATATCAATAAGAATATTCATAAACTAAAACGCTCACTTGGAGACGTGTTTAGAATTTTCATACATTTTTAAAATTAAACGCAATGTTTCAGTTTGGAGTTTACGCTTGGGGTGGAGAGGAGAAAGGCATACGGTATAAATTGTGGCGACTATCCTAATTGACTTAATCCGGGGCTGATCTCCTAATAAGGGTAGCGCGTCAAAAATGGCGATCCTTAATCCCTTCGTGTATTATTCACAGAGGGTAGGCCAGAGTGTCTACTCAGAAATAGAGACCAAAATTTAATCCTCGGTGTTGGAAAGTCCCTACGTAATTTTATATGTTGTTCTTTTTTGATGTGTTGATTAAATTTTACGTGAAATGTGAGTAAAATTTGTAGTTAAGTTTATTTTTCTTTAAATTTCCTTGACTTAGAGGTTAGTATGAAGCTGACCACCAGGGACATGCATCCCATACAGGCACATGCGCATAATAGGTAGGCAATATATGGAACAAACACATTTAAGCTTGATATTGAGATTTAATATTCAAAATAAAAGTTTGATTGGATTGCACCTCAGTCAATTTCAAATGAGTTATTTTAAAAGAATGAGAATTCTGAAATGTATTTGCCTGTACCCTATGCACGCGCCTGCTGACCACCCATTCTGTAAAAAAATGCTGACTTTTCGATAGCTCAGTTGGTAGAGTGCTTGCATTCCATGCCGACAGCTCGGATTCGAATCCCACCGAGGGTGTCAGAAATAATTTCCCGTTTCGGTGTTTATTCCAAAACCCAAAATAAAATACCTGCAAGTTTTACTTAGCCTTCACAAAAAATGAGTACCAGCCATCTCGGAAGCTGGGAAACTCTAACTCTAACTAATGTTGTTGACGTGAGGCCGGCCCCCGTACCTTTAAAAATAAAAAGGTTCCACTCGCAACTAGTGACAGATTTAAATTTATGGAGAAAGCGATCAGGCTCCTACTTGCACAGCGCCTCTGACATAACTGTTTTATTAGAAATTGACATTTAAGTTGTTTAACCTGCGAAAACTTTCGAGGATAACAAGTAAAGAAGTCACACAATATGTGTAGCTTAGTTGCGTACAATTGACTTAAAGTAAGGGCAATTTTGTATGGCCCTAATAAAATAATCGACATAATAAAAACACAAAAATATTTTTTACCGCCTTCGGGGGCTGGCCGTGTCAATAAAGAGCCAGATTTCATTCATCCCATGCACTGCACACACACATGTACTCGCATACCGGCTCCCGGTCCCGCGTGGGCTAACTTTATCACTTTCGTGTCGTTTGTATTCGGAGCACATTGTCTTTTCTCGCATCAAAATCTATAATACAAGCAGGCGAAAAATATTTGCTCTCTCCATAATGGAGGAATAAAATCCCAAAAGGTCAATCCGCAGTGCTGGCCGAGGCACGGAGCAGGCGGGAGATGGACTTGCAAGCTGGAAAAGTGGCAGTAAATCAACTTTACTTACTTTACTTTCTTCGGCTCAGAAGCCATGAAGGTTCAGGTCCTCCCGCACCACACTCCTCCAGGACTATCTGTCTTGTGCTGCTTTCCTCTATGGTCCCCTCACTCCCACGACTTCCACGTCGGCTTCAACATTGTTTGCCCACCGCATCCTGGGACGTCCGAGCTGTCTAACACTTGAGGGGGCACCTCTGATGATCCTGGAGTCAAAAGAAATAACTTAAATTATTTCAGTATAGCAACCCTGCAAGTGTCCTACAATCTACAATCTAAGTTGCAAAGATATACCTTTTACATTGAAGATTTACATTAAATGCATTACCACAAGCCGAAACAACGTATAAAATCGCGCTTAAACATGCCGAATGTGAACCAACAATATTAAACCCAATCTCAAATGAACATAAGTCCTGCAACTCTTGCCGACCTTCCCTGAAACAGGAGTGATATTGGCAAAATTAACCATTTGTTTACAGTATGGGTGTCCGGTCGATAGCTCAGGTGGTAGAGTGCTTGCATTCCATACCGAAAGCTCGGGTTCGAATCTCACCGAGGGTGTCAGAAATGATTTCCCGTTTCGGTGTTTATTTCAAACCCCAAAATAAATACCGGCAAGGTTTACTCAGCCTTCACAAGAAATGAGTACCAGCACTCTCGGGAGCTGGGAAACCTCCACTTCAACTGAAGTGGTTGGCGTAAGGCCGGCCCCCTTACCTGTAAAAAAAATAGGTTCAACTCGCCACGTGCGACCCCTTCGGGGATAACGCGGCAAGAAGTTACACTAAATGTGTAGCTTAGTTGCGTTGCGCTATGGGTGGTCAGCCTCATACCAACCTATAAGTCAAGGAATACAAGCAATTAATAACATTGGATAAATAAACACTAAACAATTAAACATTAAAAATTTAAACCTACCAAACATATTCTAAAAAAAAGTAAAAAATATTTTTAAAAAGCCCCAGCCTTAAACGCCAGCATTACAGATCAACAGCCGTTTCTTTCGGTCCTTGCATACTTCTTTCATTTCATCCAGAGTCATAACCTTTTTCATACAAGCTCTCATTTTATTATGACTCTGGATATCCCATTCATTCGCTACTTCGGAAATTTGTTTTTTTTATGAAATGTAAAATTAAGGATCTGTAAGAAAAAGATAAAATTATATCTTATTGCGTGTGTCTATAATCTATAATCTAAGCTGCAAAGATACTTTAACATTTAAGGCTCATATCAAATGCATGCCCACAAACAGGCATGTGTGTGCATACAAAGAAAAATAAAAAAAACCTCACAAAGACACAAACCTTGCCACTACTGCCGCGTTTTTCTGAAACCGGGGAGGCATTGGGAAAAGTAAATCAATTTTTACAGCACGGGGGCTCAGCCTCATACCAACCTATCAGTCAATGTGTTTTAAAATTTTAAGTAATTTATAACACAATATGCGACCTCTTCTGAAGCGACGTAGTAAGAAGTTTCCCTACATTTGAAGCTTCGTTGTGTTGCGTTTATCTCTCTATAATCTATAAAATAATTTTCAAAGATACATTGACATTTATGGCTCATATTTAATACACTCTTACAAGCCGACAAGTTCACGTTTACATCTGCTACCTATTTAAAATATATATAATCTATCATCTAAGTCGCAAATATATATTAAAAATGAAAGCTTATATCAAATGCATGCCCATAAAAAAACACGAGTAAGTTTGCGCTTACAAATTAAAATCCAAGCTTCAAATGAACATAAACCCTGCAACTTTTGCCGACCTTCCCTGGAACAGTGGTGTCATTGACAAAGTGAACCATTTTTTACAGGATTGGTGGTCAGCCCCATATCAACCTATGAGTTAAGGAACATGTATTAACAAATAAACAAAACGTCACGATTGTAATACAATAAACCTTGCAACTTTTGGGCTCTTGAGGTGTGATACACACAAAAACAGCGCTCACCAAATAAATCAGCCTAATTTAATTTTTTTTTTTTTTAACTTTTGCAGCCTTTACCTGAAACACCTTTGCTTTATGCTATCAAAAATATTTTTACAGTCATATCCCTGCCAATTTGGCCGATGCACGAATCAATCGTAAAAGCCCGTGGGGTCAGACTCTATTGGATTATTTGGACCCTTGCAGCGGGGGGATGGGACACTGCCTTACTCTGTTTGATTAGAAAGGGGGTGGTGCGCGTTTTTTCATCTCTTTTCATCTTTACGTGGCCCTGCGGTACTTTGGTTGGCCGACTTATTCCACGCAAACGGCATATCTTCAGAAAAACTACGCGTTTGTTCTAGATTTTTATAACGGTCAAATGTTGTCTCAATATTTGATTTGTAAATTATTGCTGCATTTAAGAAAATAAACCTCAAAAGAAAATTGCTTACTTGTAAAAATTTAAAGACAAAAATGTTCTCTGTGGCTAAGTATAATATTCAACACAAATCTGGAAATAGAAGGTACGTTTCCTCGGCAGGCAAACGTCATACGTCTCTAAGACAAAGGTTTAAGCAACCAATTATTAGAAAACAGTTGTTTAGTAAAGTTGACCCTAAACTGGGTAAAGGGAAGGTCAGAAAAAGCAAGAGACAAAAGCAGAATGTGTAAGCGTGAACTTGCATGTCTTCTTGTGATCAATAACGGTTTTTTTAAGTGTTTGATTTTGCAAATTAATTTTAATTTTCAATTTTTAGCCTGTCAACGTTAAAAAGAGGATGTGAAAAGAAAGGTACAAAATAATGTAATGATAGGTTTGAACATTTAGAAATAATGAATGCTGAAAGACTTAAGATTGCATACAGAAGAAAAGTGAAAGAATAAAAAGTTGATGGCTTGATCAGATTGGTAAAATTGTGAAAGAATGGAATAGGTATATGTCAACGACGTAACCACGTTGAAAGCACCGGTTCCCATAGATCACCGAAGTTAAGCAACATTGGGCGCGAACAGTACTTGGATGGGTTACCGCTCAGGTACACCGCGTGTCGTTGGCATCTAGGACCGGTCCGTAGTCCAGTGGCAACGCTTCGGACTCGTAAATGGAAGGTTGTGGATTCGGATCCCGGCGGAGCACAAAAAATATACCATTTATGTTTCGAATGAGCTCTTCGCTGGGTTGAAAAATTCATAAACCTTTACCAAAGACCGGTCACTGAAAGGTCCATCCAACCTTACAACAACTGGGTCTTGTTCGAGAATTGGCACTTTCTACAGTGACGACCAAGCTCGCAGAGGGCTCTTGAGGTGTGATACACACAAAACAGCGCTCACCAAATAAATCATCCTAATATTATTATATTATTATTAGTATTATACAAAGCCAATGTAAAAGAAGGGGATGTACCTACATAAATGAACTGAAAGAGGTATGCAATGAAAATAAAAAATGATGATAAATCTGCAGCAGAGGTGGTGGCCACCCCTAGCGAAATGGTGACAGAGTTAACGTTATAGTCAAATAATTGTTAATTCAGTGGAAACACAAAAATAAACTGTATAAAAGTTGTAAATATTCGACATCCTTCTTTTGTACCTAATACCCATAAAATCCCACAAAATCGTTCCAAACTCGGATTCAAATCGTGGTGGGAAGGAAGGGGGAGTATAAAACAAAATAAAATAATCGACTGTGCCCCCAAGTTGTCCCTACTTTTTCTATTTCTTCGGAATTGAACGGGGGGGGGGGGGGGGGGGATGCGGACCGGCGATTTTCTTTTCGGGGGGGATGACGCGATAATAAATCTACAGGGGAGCAATCCCATCTGCTTTCTTGGGGGGGGGGCGAAAATGGGGGGAGGGTTGACAAAAAATATGCGGACTCAGGGTGCAATTACTTTAGGCGGGACAAGCGAAGAAAAGATGGAAGAAATGTGTGCTATCACTTACTTTTTTTTTGCAAGTCGGACTATGTATTCAAATTTAATATTTTCCCATTTTTTTTGCGAAAGTGTGTTTAGCAAGATTGCAGGTTCTCTCACATTTAAAATTCTGATTTTTTAGCAGTTTTTCAAGTGAAATTTATAAAAGTGCATTGTCGGACTTCTTTTATATTTTGCAAGTTTTATTTTTATACTTTCTTCCATTCTATTTCTATCGAATGTTGTATAGCGCCATTGAGGTAAACTTTTTAATTTTATTTTTAAATTTAATTTCTCAGTTGTTTGCTTAGCTATTTTTGTACCCCTTGACTGATACGTTTGTATGAGGCTGACCCCTCGTGCTATAGAAATTGTTCACTTTTACCAATCCCATCCTGGTTTCAGGGAAAAACGGCAGAAGTTGCAAGGTGTATGTTCATGTAAGGATTTTTTTTTGTATACACACATGCAGAGTGTGTAGGCGCGAACCTACATGTGCCTGTCTGTGGGTATACATTTAATATGAGCCTTAAATGTTAACATTTCTTTGCAGCTTAGATTATAGATAGAAATTTCTAGAAATAAATAGATGTATAGGTAAGTACTTAATAATGATTTTTATGTGTTCAATATTAATTAAGTATTGAATGGAATATTCTGGTGAAATCCAGCAAGAGGATATAAAACGAATCTCCATGTTTTGAGAATGTTCTTTATAATTTGTTTAAATTAGGACCAAAATGCCCTGTAAACCAGTTTTCAAACCAGTCACCCTCGGCAAAAAAAGCCTAACACTGCGCTCGGCTGAGACTGGAGCCAAATCAAGGATTGAAGAACCGATAAGAAGAGTTAACACAATTTTTGAAGAGCGTGCATTTGCAGTTGACGCACTACGTCACCGCGATAACACAAAAAGCGCCCTTGAAATGAACATCTTCACGAAACGGCGCTATACCAAGTCATCATCATCATCCTCTGGGCTGGTACCACCTGCCACATCATGTGAGAGAGCTAGAGGACCATGGAAAGTTCCGGAACGCACTGAAGACAAGCAAATTACTGGCATCGTTTGCACTAGCGCCCTTGGAGTGACTACATCACGAAACGGCGCTATAAAGAAATCATCTACTCATCATCATCAACATCAGAGCAGACATAAATCAACCGTCGTACTGTTCACATGCAAGAACTAAGAAAGTGAGGTAATAAAGTGTGAACCGCACTTTTGATTACATAGAACCTGCTGTCCGGTCGATAGCTCAGTTGGTAGAGTGCTTGCATTCTACCCCGTGAGCTCGGGTTCGAATCCCACCGAGGAGGGTGTCAGAAATGATTTCCTATTTCGGTGTTTATTTCGAACCCCATACTAAAAAAACCGGCAAGGTTTACTCAGCCTTCACAAGAAATGAGTACCAGCCCCCTCGGGAGCTGGGAAAACCCCACTTCAACTGAAGTGGTTAGCGTAAGGCCGGCCCCCTTACCTGTAAAAATAAATAGGTTCAACTCGCCACATGCAACCCCTTCGGGGATAACGCGACAAGAAGTTACACTATATGTGTAGCTTAGTTGCATTGCGTTTTTGCGTTGCTATAAAACATACTAATAATATCAACTTTCAGTTTTAGTCTTGTTCTGAAAAACAATTATTTTACACATTATTACTGTTAAAATTGTTTGAAATGATAATTACGAAAATAAGGAGGATTTGGCTTCGAAATAATAAAACTTGTCTCATAAGGCTAGATGTACGACTTGAAAATCGACCGCAAGAAGTCTGTTTCATTTTAGCGAAAGCACTCCTTAAGTTAGATTTACACTTCACAAAAGCATTAATACGTATGGAAACTTAGACGCTCACTAGGAGAGCTGTTTTAGTTTAAATACAAATTTTCGGTAAACAATAAGGTTGAGTTGGTTTTTAAGTTGTATATATACTTTGGGTACTCGGTGACTTGTTTGACAGATTTACATACCGCCGCAAAACTGCAAACATAATTTCAAAGTTTGCGTTTAACTACAAAGGAACGAGCTTAAAAATAAAATTATTTATGAAATTGATATGAAAATTGCTCAAAGCTGAAAAAATATTGTTGTGTTTATAGGGTTCAAAAAGTCTTTAATTAATTATTTAAAAAAACTGGTCTGCTTTACCGGATATTTATTTTACACTTGGATTTATTTAATAATTTATATTTATTTTTAACAATTCACATTTATGGCTTAGCACTTTAGAACTTGTTTTATGAATTTTAAATGTTAATTTATGTTTGCATCTTAGATTACAAATATCGACGGTTAAAAGGCAGTAGAGCATAAGCGACATAATATATGTAAACTAAATTGTTCAGGTGAGCTGTTTAAAGTTTGACATTGCAGAAAAATGGCATAACTTTTTCATTTATATCTAGTCTATATTTATTGGCATTCCTATTAGTGGTTTTACGATGTTGTACGATTTTTTTATGTCACAAGCGACTTTGGGACAAAGAAGGCCAAAATCTTGTCGGTTACACCAAAACCATACTTCGAAAACGCAGTTATTTACTTGGGCATAAAAACACACAAAAATAATCGTAGAGCCATGGGAATTAGCGCATTAGAAAGAGCGGAAAATTTCCAGTAAGAAAACATTCCTAACTCATTTTTGATCAAAAGTTGCTCATGCCCTACTTCCTTTTAACCGTCGATATTATAGATATAGTGCAGAGTTCATTGATCTGTAATACGTTTGCTTTCAAACTAAATTACCTTCTTGTTGTATATTCAAACGGTTTTTTTAGGGAAAAAATATGCTGATGGTATTGGGCGTCGATTTGTAAAAAAACATAAACACCCTATAGTCTGGTGGTAGTAAATACTGAGCGAACCTGCAAGGGGAGGAGGGAGAGCGTGTGGATTCGATTAGTGGAGTGAGAGAGATTCACAGAAACCCACAAGCGTAACAATGCTCAAATAAATACTGAAATTATCCAATTTTTTATCATGAATTGGTGCCAGTCCTGACCTACGCCACAGAAGCTTGAAAAAAACAAAACTAACTGAGATTTTCTTTGAAAACACTCAAAAGGTGGATTCTCTCTAGAAAAAATTAAATGGTTAAATGCAAGTTCATCTTTAATTGTCTCGTAGAAAAAGTATCTCCGGAAGACATTATCTAAGACGATACCGAATAAACTACGGAGTATTTTTTAAATAAATTAGTAATATTTTTTTTCATAAAACATTGTTGTAACTAATATTATAATGTACGCTAGTGTGTAGAACAATCTGGCTCTCGTATGATGGTAGCAGTAAGGTACATAGAACGGCGGCCTGGTATGAGCGAGAGATTGAATGATCTGGAATATGCAAGAATGATCCTAATATGCAATCTGCAATCGGCTAATCTGCAATGTTGATTTCTAATGTTGGTGTATTCATTTGCTACATTTTTTGCATAGGAAATTTTTGACTTTTTTTGTATAGATTTCTTTGTAAGGTTTTGTTCTTTTTTATATTTAAATGTAATTTATTATTCATATTCCTTGACTTATAGGTTGGTATGAGGCTGACCACCCATACTGTAAAAAATGGTTCACTTTGCCAATGTCACCCCTGTTTCAGGGAAGGTCGGCAAAAGTTGTGGGGCTTATGTTCATTTGAGGTTTGGAATTTATTTGTAAGTACACATTCAGCATTTGTAAGCGCGAACTACACTTGTTGGTTTGTGGGCATACATCTGAGAGCTTTAAATGAATATATCCTTGCAACTTAGATTATAGATTAATATAGATCCCTTTTGTACCTAAATATACTGATATCAAAGTGGATTAGTTGCATTCAACACTTGGACGTGAAATTTATCACGAATTGGTGCCAGTCCTGACCTTAGAGATTATCAATTTTTGTAAATTGTGAATCTAACCGTGTACAATAAATTCTATTTAAATAAATAATTGCATTTTCATTAAAAGAAAACCCAGAAAAATTTAAACAATACCAATAGTCCACAACACCAACGCCGCTGCTATCTAACACCGACCCCTTCTTTAAATCTCTTCGGCTAGGGGGGCGCTAGGCCGGGCGGGGAAGGGGCGGCAGCGGGTGGGCAGGTGCACCTGCGGTGATTATGCAGATGAGCCGCCCCCTTACTCCTCTAACGCCCCTTTCTCCCTTCTAATGCCCCCTTACTCTTCTAGTGCAGTCGTTAGTAGCCTTTTTTGGATCAAAAATGGCATTGATTGCTTTTTTCGACCAAATATCACTTGGATTGTTTTCAACAACAACAAAAATGACAACTTTGATTGCTTTGCTTCGGATTCTTTTCTGATTGTTTTGTTTCAACCAATTACCACTTCGTCCATCCAAAGTTTGTTTGGTTTATCTGCCGTTTGATTCAAACATGACCTTTCAATGAAATTCCAAGTTCTACGCAATCCAAGCAGAGAAAAAAAAAACGATAATGTGGAAGTTTTTATAAATATTTTAAAAATGAATTTCCAGTTTGTATAAGACTAATATGATAACAAACATTTCTCGTTTGGACATACTTGGTTGGCTTTGTTTTGACCAGATACCTCTTTGATGGATTTGTTTCCACCAGAAAACGCTTTATTTTTTTGCGACCAAATACAATTGGAAAAAATATTTTTCGACCAATTACCTTTTGTATGTTTGCTTGGATCAGAGACTTCTTTAATAATATTTTGTTACAAACAGGTCCCAAATTGTGAGTTCTGTTATTATAACAAAACAACAAGATTCAAGAGAACCATACTAATCTGAACACTTTATGTTTACATAAACTAATACTACAGATCTGCCTTTTCCTATCCTGGAGCGTTTTGGATCTGTGAAAAAATCATGTACTCGATGCAAACTACCAGCCTGACCTGTCTCTGCCTGGTAGTAGATGAGGTAAGATTTCATACGTCTAGCTCTTAGACTACTCGCCGCAAGGCGCTTGCCGCAAGCGTGTGGATGCCCCATTAAACATTTTCGATTACAATTTATTCAAAATTTTATCTCACCAACGTCAATATTATTGTTTTGATCAAGCAAACATATTTTTTTGATTGAATGATCTTGGGACAACGCATGCGCTCTAGCAGCTTTAATCCTCTTTTCACTTAATTGTTCATCTCATTCATTGAGGTATCAAAACCCATATTGTGTGAACTGTAGTGCATACTTAATGACCTTTCAAAGACTAATTCTAGAAATAAAACATATTTTTTTGAACAGTTTTTTCACACAGCACGAATTTTGCCCAGTTTATCTATGTTTTTTTTCCATCCTATGCCAGATTTGAAATCTAGTAGGCATGAGTGAAAGCTTTCACACGAGTTTTCCGGCGGTTCGATCCAATAAAATACAATACACTTGTATCCTGCCGCCATTTCTCTAAAGGTGGCTGGTACTTCCACACAAGTGCCACCACTTGACTCTGTCCTTGCATCTTCTGTTCTTTCATCTCATCTAGTTTCATCACTCTTTTTATGCACGCTTTTCTCTTATTTCCACTCTGTAAATTCCATTCGTTCGCAATCTCACTTATCTAATCATTCCATTCTTTCCTACGTAGGTCTTCCCCTTCCACGCTATTACATTCCCTTTATACACTTTTTTTGTCAGTCGCTCTTCATTCATCCTTTTAATATGTCCTAACTAACGCATCACACTTCTTTGAACTTTCACTGTCACTTTCACGCTTTCTTTTATTCCGCATACATTCAGAACCCATTCGTTTGACACACCGGACAGAATTCACCCTGTATGAAAAGGGCGTATTGTTCTCGCAGCCCAGTGGTTGAGAGTCCCTGCTGTAATGCTACCTTCTCCTGTAGCGCCCCTCTCTCTCCTCGGATGAGAGATAAATGGCGGCGTAAGACGAGCGGCGCCCGAACCTTTCTGCAACGATTATCATAACTTAACTTTTGTCACAGACCAGCTGGGGATTTCGCGAAACTAAAGCTTTTTATTCTCTGCCTGTATCTGTGATGAACTCGTACTCATATTTAGAAAACATCATTGATAATAATGACAAACTGTAATCTGTCTCTATTTAAACCAATTATCTTGCTTTTGATCTTATTCTTAGGCTGTTGAAATAATCGGATTTATAATCAGCAAAAGTGTGTTGTTTCTGGCTGTAGAAACACAATTATAATTAAAAAAATAATTGCGGTTTTTTGCTGAAGTCTATGCGAACATATACATGTCTGTTTGTGGGAATGCGTTTAATATGAACCTTAAATGTAATATGTCTTTGCAGCTGAGATCTATATTTATTAAGCTGGGTTGCAAAATTAATGTGTCTTTACCAAAGACCAGTCTCCAAAAGGTTATCCAGCCTTACAGCTACTGAGTCTTGTTTAAGAATTTTCGTTTAATTTGGCCTATATTCCTCCTCCGGTTATTTGGAGGACTGTTTTATTAAAAAACTGACCACAATTCTCCTCTGTTGCAGCGCCTTCATTGCCGGCGCATTCCAGAGAGTTTTGAGCACAAAATATGTTTTTCGGTTTTTTAACGCCCTCAAAAGAGTAGCCATACCCTACTTGTGTGAATATACAGTGTGAGTCAAACAACTATAAAGTAGACGTTGCACTCTTTGACGTCATAAATAGGCTTCAACTACCGCTTGGCCAGAACATAACCGGGTTCGGGGACAGGACTTTTAGTTCAGCTGGTCCATCCTACTGGAAAAGTCTAACTCTAGAGTAGAGAACAGAGACCAGTATTGGCAGTTTCAGGAAGTCGCTTTAGACATATTTCTATAGAAGAAACTTTAACACATAAAAGCGCCCTTGTAGTGGTTATAAGTGCCACTAAACGGCGCTGTATTAAATTGACCAATTATAATTCCTTTTTAGATCTTTCTAGGCTATTCTATACTAGACCACCCATGTATGCGGATAACCCCCCGTGCTGTAGAAAATGGTTCACTTTGCCAATGTCACCCCTGTTTCAAGGAAAGTCGGCAGGAGCTGCAGGGTATATCTTCATTTGACATTCGGGTTTTATATTGTAGGTCCACTTGCGGCATGTTTAAGTGCGAACTTATGCGTGTCTGCTTGTGAAAATGCATGTAATGCGAATCTTAAATATTACGTTTATTTGTAACTTAGATTAGATTAGATTTATCGTTATTTTGAAACATTTTAATGTCCGATCATAACCCTTTTATGATATCAGGTCGGTTTCAGAAAGTGGTAAGCATGAGAACTAGCCACGCGCCTTGGGGAGCATTTAAACTCTCCTCACAGACAAAGTAACGACAAACTTAGATATTTTATAATCGCCTCCCTAATAAGAGGCGACTCATTATTTCCTCTGCAACGACTGCGGAACCGGTCCGCAGCTAAAAAACTGTATTATTTCAAGGGAAAACTTTCACGGAAATCATTTGAAAGTTGTTCTGCAGGATGATATCCACGGTGTTGTTTTAAAACTAGAGTTTTCAGATGGTTGAATTTTATACTGAGAAAAAATATTACTTTAAGTACCTACATGAAATGTTGCAGCTGTAAGGAAAAAATAAGTTTTTTAATGAATGAATGCGAATGTGATTGAATTTTTCTGTAATTTAAAAAAAGGTGAAACAGTTTTCTATTTAAGAATGATTTGTTGTAAGTAATACTTATGAATTTACACACAACAAATTCATGGCTCATCCACCACCTAAGCCAAATTTTCTATTAAAGAAAACGACACCCCGGTTCAGGGAACGGCGGCACGAGTTGCAAGGTTTATGTTCATGCGAGGTTTTGCTTATTTGTATGCACACATGCAGAATGTGTAGGCGCGAACCTACATGTGCCTGTCTGTGGGCATGCATTTAATATGAGCCTTAAATGTTAACATATCTTTGCAGCTTAGGTTATAGATTATAGATGTTCCATTGATAAACTATATATATATATATATATATCAGGCTTATTTATTTTTAATTACACATGATAAGAGAGCGCCGTTTTTGTGTGTGTCACACCTCTACGATCACGGATAAGACTTTTTGAAAAGGTGCGTCTTGAGAGCTCCGCGAAATATACCCATAGATTTGGAGTTCTTCACTGCCGGTGGCAGTCTGTTCCTCATCACCGGACCCGCAACACAGAAAGCACGGTCTCCAAAATTTGTACGGATCTGACTTGGGATCTGATTGCACCATCAGTTTAGTTCACCCTATAGTTTAAATGTTGTGTGAATAGTACTGTTTGAATTTCTTTATTTGTTTTTACGCTTGCTTGTCTTTTTTTTGAAGTAATACACCTGCTTGATAAGAAGCACTGCTGCCATTTGCAGAAATATAAATTTCAATGAATTGTAACGTTGGAAGACCTGCTATTCTTTGCAAAAAAACCTTAAACTAAACCTGATTCTTGGGGAAAAACGTGTGATGTATTATTTATGTTTATAATGGACTCGGCATAACATATAACTTTTTATCGGCGAGTAAACGTCAGAGGTCTATGTGTCTAGACTCTAGACTCCTTAGCGACCAATACAAAAAAATAGTGACATCACGATTTTTTCTTTGTCAATTAATATGCTGTGTACGCAGAACACAGAGGCGTAATCATTAAATAAGTTAAGGCCCAACGACTCTAAAGATTAGCTATACTGTTACGAACTACGAAATAAAAGTACCTACGCGCACCTTTACATGAACGATAGTGTGGGTAGAACCAACTGAGAGTATGATCATGATGGCAGTCTAAATCTTAATCTAAATCTAAGCTGCAAAGATATGTATCATTTGATATTCATATTAAATGCATTCCCACAAGCAGACACGCATAATTTCGCGCTTACACATGCCGCATGTGAACCTACAATATAAAAAACCCAATCTTAAATGAACATAAGCCCTGCAACTCTTGCCGACCTTCCCTGAAGCAGGGGTGACATTGGCAAAGTGAACCATTTTTTACAGTATGGGTGGTCAGCCGCATACCAACCTATCAGTCAAGGAATAAAAGCAATTAATACATTCAAATATATATTAATAGTATTAGTGCATAATCCTTATGACGCGGATGGAGCGCTCTGGTATCAGAATCATCCACTATGCTCGAGAACAGTCGAGAACCGTCCGTATGAAAGAGTATAAATATGGGCGGAAATCGTGTGCAGCACAGAGTGTCCGATAAGACATTGAGCTGTGAAGTTTGAAAGCCAGAGCTGGAAATCAATTGTTGAAATTTGTGAACAAAATTGTGTAAAATAAATTCTGTGAGAATTAATAATTGCATTTTCATTCAAATAGAACCCAGTAAAAACGTAACAATACGAATCGATTCGACACTAAACTTAGAAAAAATAGCTTCCTTGTTAGACTATTTCTACCAGAGTCCAATTATCGTAGAGTGCATGTAGAGAAACGGCAGGCTTGTATCTATTTTCGTTACATACAATTTCTCGCCTCTCCAATGATCGTAGACCCGTTACGTTATTCTACGATCGTAGAGGCGTAGCACCTGTTTTCAAAGGACTCAACAGAATAATATTAGGGTGGTCTTGAATCACATGTGGTTTCATATTAATATCATTTTGAAGGAATGTCTTTTTAGTTGATTTATCATGATGGTATTCTATGTTAATAAAAACGCAACTAAAAAAAACGCAACTAAGCTACACATATAGTGTAACTTCTTTCCGCGTTATCCCCGAAGGGGTCGCATGTGGCGAGTTGAACCTATTTATTTTTACAGGTAAGGGGGCCGGCCTTACGCCAACCACTTCAGTTGAAGTGGAGGTTTCCCAGCTCCCGAGAGTGCTGGTACTCATTTCTTGTGAAGGCTGAGTAAACCTTGCCGGTATTTTATTTTGGGGTTTGAAATAAACACCGAAACGGGAAATCATTTCTGACACCCTCGGTGGGATTCGAACCCGAGCTTTCGGCATGGAATGCAAGCACTCTACCACCTGAGCTATCGACCGGACAATAAAAAAATTAAATATAGAAAAAAGAAAAATTTACAAATATTAATAGATAATTGTAGAAATTGAAAGTAAGTTCGAAACAATAACAATTAAAAGGTTACACACCCCATTTTTTTGTGGAATTTAAATCGTTAATGTATATAATATGTCAAAGAATTTAATGAGTGATGGAAAACAAGAGTAAATTACAATTTGAATTTTTTTGTTGCTTTACATCAGTTACATATTCGAGTCTTGACATCGTCCATTGTTTTTACCTTCTTGTATTTTTTTTGTTTTTTGATACAATTCTATGGAAAACTTCTCAACAATATTGCGTTGCTTCAATATATATATATTTTTTTTATTGCAATTTATTTTTTTATTGATAACCCATAAAAGGTTTTTAGTTCATATAACGTATGTTGACAAATCTCAGCAAAGATACCTGATGGAGCTGGCGTATCCAGCAAATACAACCTTGCGCGGACAAACACTGAGGTCAGCTGCATCAAGAAGCAGCTGCCTGGACATCCCTGTAAGAAAGCCCCGCACTGTTTTTAGACAAGGCATTCAAGGCGACCGCTCTAATGACTTGGAATGCTATTTCCGCCTTACTGAGGAAACTGGATTTGGAGAGACCATTTAAAAGAAGTCTCAAGACTCCCCTCTTCGTCCAATCATACGGACAAGCGCCTTTGTAGTGACACACTGTCATAAAAGGCGCTATACAATTTTTGTCTTATTATTATATTATTAAATAAGTGGAGTAGTTAAACATATAAAAATAAACCTAGTTATTTTTGACACCCCATTTTTAACTCGACAGTCGATCAATTTCAAGATATTTTTGATCTAAAGCCATTCAAACGAGTATCCTAAAATCAAAAATGGAAAAATGAGTTTTTTTTACTAGACGTGAAACAGCTTTAAAATTGAATCAAACAATAAAAAATAAAACAAACTCGTATTTCGCATGAAATATTAAATTATATTTTTCGAGACGTTGAAAATATGGCCCAACCTAATGCGTTGGTACAAATATAATAAGAAATGTTATCTCTCACATGTGTTTGGAAGAATGTCGTGAAGATATTGTGACTTTTTCATTTTAAACTATACAAGAACGATTTACATGGCGCCTACCCGTGCTGAAAACTAAGCTATGTATACATAGGAAGTGCTGTGAAAGTACTAGGAGGACCAAAAAACTCAATTATTCAACTATTTATAAGTAAATATAACAAAAAAACAACAATTCATTGTAATACTACATTGGAAAACCGGGAATGAATAAGAATGATATTCTGAGTAAATTATTTAAGTAAATGATAATCACTATTTAAAAAAAAAACGTTCCAATAGTGCTTGTTTGGCTTATAAAGAATTTGATTAAAATACGAGCTTTCAATTAAATTGTCTTAAGAATATCACATTTCATACAATAGAGCAAAGAAAAAATGTAAAACACGATAATGTGACAGTTTTTTAAAAATATTTTTTAAATCAATATACAGTTTTCATAAGACGCATTGGTCCAGTACACTTGCAAACATTGCTCATGTAAAATTACCTCTCATGAACATAAGACAAACAAGCACTAAGGGATAAAATAGTGAAGTTGCATTAAAAAAATAAACAAAAGTGCAAAGTAATCCACAGTCACTATTTTCTAATGAAAACACCTTGACCTTGGTTTTATTTGCTTCACATTTGAGTAATTTTCGTGGCTGAAACCTTCTGATTGTATATTGCTTTGGGTGTTGCAGAGCTCAAAAGCCCCTACATTTTACCAGATTGTTGGCAATTGAGTTTTTTCAATAGAATACATATTATGTAAATACATATATTTTCTGTGTTACTGAGATAAAAAAGTGTTGCGAAAAAAATCTAAAACTTCAAATATTTCATGAACCGTTTAGAGAGAACTTACATCATTCTCGACGTTTCGTCGGCGACGTAGCCAACGTCTTCAGGAGATCATCCTCTCTGCTCGACGACTGAGGATGAACTTAATGATGAGTTCATCCTCAGTCGTCGTGCAGAGAGGATGTTCTCCTGAAGACGTTGGCTACGTCGCCAACGAAACGTCGAGAATGATGTAAGTTCTCTCTAAACGGTTCGTGAAATATCCGAGTTTAATCAAGTTTTGAAATTTGTTTAGTTTTAAAAATAATATAATTGTCAAAATGTCAAACGACCGTAATTCTAAGTTAAACCTAAAACATGAATTTCAACACGGCTTTATTTCAATTTTACCACTTCTTACCACAATTCAATTTTATCACATCTTCACACATTTCAACATCACATAACACAACACAGATTGCAGCATGTTTTCGCTGTGAATAAATTACTTATCACATTTTCAAGGCGCATTATTCATGAGGCCATAAATGCATTGGGGTAAGAAGAAAAAAAAACACAATCTCTCCACCTAAAGGTATGCCAATTTATATGCACCATCCTGTACCTGGGAGCGTACTCCGCGGGTTAGTGCGGTGTCGACCCACCACACCATACCAATACAGACAAAAATTAATATAATATTCATTGGTACCTATTTACCCGGTCCGTAGTCTAGTGGTAACGCTTCAAACTAGTAAATGAAAGGTTGTGGGCTCGAATCCCGGCGGAGCACAAACAAATATATCATTTCGACTGCTCCAAGGAAGCACTAAGTCAAAAAATATAGTTTTGCAGAAAAGCCACTTGAATGTTATTTATTCCATGGAGAGCAATGCCTTAACTATTTTTTACATTCATTTATTAACAAATTAAAAAGAGATAGAGAAACGGCTGTCATCTTGGAATGAAGATAATGATTTGTTACCTTCAGAAATGGAAATAAGTCACAAACCTTAATTTCGGAGTTACTTCCTTCTTCCTTGGAGCAGTCGATTTGTATTTTGAAATTTGCTCTTAGCTGGATTAACAAAACCATATACCTACATATTTACTAATCATACACCCGATTGCGTGGCTTGTTTATGTGTGTGTGTCCACCTCTGGTATAGTCTACTGTGAGTTTCAATGTGTGAATGTGCCCAGGCACGTAGTCGTTGGTATGCGTAACTAGAATAGTATGGAACAATACAGAAGAATGAGGAGAGGTTCACTATAGAAAAGTCTGGAATATGCGAGAGTCGTCCGTTTAGACGCTATATATAATATTAATGCTGCAATTGTGTGAGAGACCAGAGTCGATTACAGAATTGAGTTGTAATGTCGATAAGCAAGAGCTAGAAATCAGTACATTGTAAATCAACATTGTGTAAAATAAATCTTGAAAAATAAATCACAGTTTGATTAAAAGCACCCAACTAAAATAGTAGATTTCTATTTTTGATTCCAAGCGATCCACTTGTCGCTAACGTTTCTCGCTTTGCTATTTGTCTCCCTCACACATGCTTACTTTCAATGCATGCGTCCTTTTTCCGCGCGCTATAGTGAAGTAGTTTTTTAGTTATGAATATCTTAGTATGCACCAGTATGCGTGATGGGCCGAGACTTGAGAGATTCTCGGAGTACCGGGTGGCACACCTGCTGCCTCCTTTCTTTTCACTTTAATAAAAGTGTTCGCATTCTTGAATTATTGGCCCATTCTTATATCTAGCATTGTGCACGCCAGCTATTTGATATCGCGAAATGTGTTTCCAAAAATACACGCTGCTAGGAGCACTCCAATATTTGCATGCCAAATAAATCTTGCAAAATTTTACTTCAAAATTCAAGAAAAACTTTGTAATGATGATAATAATTTTAGGATGTTAGGATAGTTCCTTGACTTATAGGTTGATATGCGGCTGACCACCCATACTGTAAAAAATGGTTCACTTTGCCAATGTCACCCCTGTTTCAGGGAAGCACGGCAAGAGTTGCAGGGCTTATGTTCATTTGAGGTTTGGATTTTATTTGTAAGTACACAATCAGCATTTGTAAGCGCGAACTACACGTGTTTGTTTGTGGGTATACATCTGATATACATACATCTGAGGGTATACATCTGATACACATACATCTGAGAGCTTTGATTGAATATATCCTTGCAACTTAGATTATAGATTATAGACACCTCAAGAACACTCTGCGAGCTTAGTCGTCGCTGTTGAAAGCGCCAATTCTAAACCAATACCCAGTTGTTGTAAGGCTAGATGGACATTTAGTGACCGGTCTTTGGTATAGGTATGTGATTATTTTACCCAGCGAAGAGCATATTTGAAAATATAAATTGTATGTTTTTGTGCGCTCCGCCGGGATTTGAACCCACAAACTTCCATTTACGAGTCCGGAGTGTTAATCACTAGGCTTCGGACCGGTCAAATGCAATGATTTTTTATACGAGAAAAGGGTTCCATGATATAAAATCATTATTTTTCAATAATCCATATTTTTCTATATTTATAAACGTCCAGAAAATTTGCTTATAAAATCAAGTATTAAAAAAAAAAACAAAAAATTATGTATCCAAAATAATGCTCTTTAGATTAGAGATGTATTCACTTTTTCACAATAGTTTTGTTTGGAATACTTTGAAGTTTAAAATACGGCCTTATAAATCATGACTGCAACAAAACGTTTTTATTTGAATTCGAAAATAAGTTTTTACGACTTGAAAAACCTTTTATATTTTAAAAAACAGTCTCAAGATTTAACAATATTTTTCACTTTAAAAAACAATATGGATAAAATAACATAAACGAAATAAAAATCAAATCTTTTTATATATTTGACAATACTTTTATTTTGTATTTCAGAGAAAGACAAATAGCTCAATAATACAATTTGTTTTGAGATCTAAGAAACAATACTTAAAATACTTTTGTATTGAAGACAAAACAAATGTATGAAATCTGACATTTATTTTCAGAAAAGATATCTGAGAAATCTTAAAAAATATATTGGAAAGAGAAAAAAGTATATGACATCAGGTATTGCTTAAAATCTAAATCGCTTTAACGTATAAATTAATGAAGAATTTCGACTTATAAATTGGTAAGTGGGTGACCTCACATTCTGTAATTTTTTTTGTCCATCACTCCTGTTTCTTGGAAAAAGTTGCAGGGCTTATGTGCAGGGTTCATTTAAAATTTGGGTTTTATTTTGCAAGTCCATATAGTTATTGACCGGTCCGTAGCTCAGTGGTAACACTGCGGACTCTGAATGGGACGGTTGTGGGTTCGAATCCCGGCGGAGAACAAAAAATATACCATTTATATTTTCACATTTGCTCTTCGCTGGGTTGAAAAATTCATAAATCTTTACCAATGACCGGTCACCAAAAGTCCATCCAGCCTTACAGCAACTGGGTCTTGCTTGAGTATTGGCGCTTTGTAGCGACGACCAAGCTCGTACACCTCTGCGGCACTACAACAAGTGTCATAGACCCCTAGAGTCTCTAGAATCTAGGGAGTCTCCCGCATAGGATTTCTTAAAAAAAAAAAGTATGTACCAAGAAGCATGTGAAAAAGTGAACGTACACAGGTCTGCTTGACGGCATGCAATAAAGGTAAATATTAAATATTATTATATCTTTGTTATTTTATTTTATTTTTATTTATTAGAAATTATTAGAAAAAACAGATACAGACACAATTATAAAAAAAAAAAAAATAGATGAAAATGAAATTCTATAATTATTATACAATGTACCTAGTTTACTATAATTTATGGAAAAAAATAATCAAAAAGATTTCATTTATTATGATTCCATTGAACAATCCTATTAACATTAAATAAGAAAATTGAATTCCATTATCCAATTAAGAATTCGCAAAAAACAAGAAAGCCCGAAGGTATAAAAGGCAAAAGATGTAAAACATATCAAAGGGCATGAGATCGCCACGTGTGCGAAAAATTCTCCTCACGGAGCCTACATACCATTAGACTACACTCAACATTCATGCGTGATATAATTGAATGCAGTGAATGAAGATTCTGGATGGTTCTTAAGTATAAAAACTCTTACACAGGTACTGGACCAATGTGTCTTATGAAAACTGGAAATTAAAATAAATAATATTTTAAACAACTCTCACTCAGATTGCGTAGAATGTGATCTTTAAGACAATGTCATTGAAAGGACATCTTTGAATCAAATGCTAAATAAGCCAAACAAGCACTGGAGGAGACGATGTGTATGATTGTATGTCTTGTCTTGTCTTGTATCCTGCCGCTATTCCTCTAGCGGTGGCCGGTACCTCCACACAAGTGCCTCCACTTGACTCTGTCCTTGCATACTTCTTTCATCTCATCTAATTTCATCACTCTTTTCATGCATGCTCTTCTCTTGTTTCCACTCTGTAAATTCCATTCATTCGCAATCTCACTTATTTGTTCAATCCATTTTTTCCTAGGTTTTCCCCTTCCACGCTAACCTATTACATTCCCTTTATACACTATTTTTGTCAGTCGGTCTTCATGCATCCTTTCAATATGTCCAAACCATCGCATCACACTTCTTTGAACTTTCACTTTCACGCTTTCTTTTACTCCGCATTCATTCAGAAGTGCAATTCTCGATGTTCGGTTGCACTAAAGATATTGGTTGCCGGTGGAGATTAATAGCCCTTGCGAAAGAGTTCCTTTGCCGTTTTGCGATTCTCGTTCCTACCGACCTTCCGACTATCCTTAC
The DNA here is from genome assembly GCA_951799405.1 of Agapetus fuscipes. NCBI lineage: Eukaryota > Metazoa > Arthropoda > Insecta > Trichoptera > Glossosomatidae > Agapetus > Agapetus fuscipes. Next base: position 12,499,154 of record OX637362.1, read on the forward strand.
AAGGGACAGCAATGGGTTTTGTATGTTTTTTCTCGATTGGCCAGACTGACGGATGATCGATGTGATAATCGTCCGACAGGTGCCAGCCCACAGGGTAAATTTCCCCATATATTTAAAAAAAAATACTAAAACTTCATCAAAAAGTAGTAAAACAATAATAAGTGCAAATAAGTACGAAACAACGGAATGAAAATACATAAAACTACATTACAATGTAATAAAAAACTCAGTTCTCAACAATACAATGTTTGGTGAAAACTATTGTTTATATTGTACTTTTACTCCTTCAACTTGTTAAAACTAGCCCAATTTATTTTAATTAAAAAATTTAAGGTGATTTGTTTATTTCAAATATGTTAAAATTAGGAAATGATTATAAATAAGATTTTATGTGAAATTATTTTTCCTTGGACTTTGGGGGCAATTCTCATAGTTCACAGCTCTCGCATAGCAGGCTGGCAAATCAGGCTAACTTCACGTCTGCTGTCAACTGACATTTGACAATTAAATCTATGCTTAAATCTTTGTAAATTGAGCGTTATAATGATTAAAAATCACTTGTAAATAATTATGTGTACAATTTATCACAAATGAAGATGAAACTGTGAAAAAATAACGCAATTTCTTTGTGCAAATTTATTGTTGTCAAAAGCATAATAATTATCTGCATGACGTACTTAGCGACGCGCATATTATGCCGTTCAGAATGCCAATTTTCGTAAGATCGTAATTCCTATTCTACGTCATAATTTCCTTTAATAATGTCACGTGGGTCACAAATAAACATAAGGAATGAGTTTGCGAATATATTTATTTAGGTCATTAAAGAAAATAAGTCATATATTTGTAATAATCTACTGACAATTTCTGTCCTTCGCTGTACGGCGGGGTAAATCGGCCGCGCTATATTTTGACAGTTCCGGGAGATTCCTCACCTTTATAAGAAATAGCCTTCAGCCAAATTTTCAAACGAGAATCACAATTCACCTTTCATTCGGCAACGAATCGGTATCAGTCGCCTTCGGCCTCGCCTTTGAGATCCCGAATAGCCCTTCAGAACCCATTCGTTTCTCACTCTATCTCTCAGTGTTTTTTCCTGTCATACTTCTCAAATGAGCCATTTCTACGGTGCGTACCTTATAAACTTTTCTTTCATTCACCGTCCATGACTCACTTCCATACATCAGGGTCGACAACAATATACAATTATGTACCGCCATTTTCATTTTCATGTGTGGAACTAAAAAAATTGAAACCCTTAAATTTCATTCACTGCATTCAATTATATCACGCAGGTATATTGAATATAGCCTAATGCAATGTTTGTATGTGTACTGGATCAACGTGCTGTATGAAAACTGGAAATTGAGTTAAACAGATTGTAAAACAAATTTCCCACTATCGTGTTTTACGTGTTTTTCTTTACCAAAATTGTTCAGAATTTGATTCTTAAGGGCGGGTCTGTTGCAAAAAACCTCCAATCAATATTCGATTGACACATCAAATATGATTGCTTAATTCTGCTAAGGACCTCGGCTAAATATTTCTTGGAAGTGGGTAATAATATGATGCAATTAATAAGGAAAGATGATGTACATCAGCTGGTTTATGTATATGCAACCAAAGACATGCAACCTTAGACAATTTAATTATAGGCCATATTTGAAGCCAGAGTACTTGTAGGAGTTGATAATACCGAGGAGTATGAGTGAGAGGGGGCTCACTCGGCGATCTGCCGACAGTGCTCTTACCTCTGTCAGTACACAATGCAGGAAAAGAAGCACAGTATTCGGAGATCGTCCAATTGGAATCAGCTGCCCCCAGAAGTGCGCGCCAAGGAAGGGATCGAGAACTTTAAGAAGGAAATGAAGACCCATTTCTTTACCGCCGCGTCAAGCCTGAAAGCGCCCTTGCAGTGACAGTAGTCACGAAACGGCGCTATAAAAATCATCATCATTATCAAAGGCACTGGGGGACATTGTGTTATTGGCACGACGGAGACGCGCAAAAATGTTGAATGCCAAACAATCATGTGGAGACGGCGTGGCACACATGACGTGGGTAGCGGCAACGCTAAAAAGCGAGTAAATACAAAGCGCGTAATTTTAAATTATGTAAGAGTTACTCTATCTCGAGGCTTAATCAAGATTTCGTTGGGAGGCCCGCCACAATATGGAGTATGGAATAATTTATGGCCTCCATATATCTCCATAGAGGAGAGAAAGAGGGGAACGCACTGCTCCTCCTGTCTTGCGCTCTGTCTTTCTTTCTCATTCTGTTTGTCGTCGTGAAGCTTTTTTTTCAGGATTAAAATGCTGCGTAAAGACAATGTTGTGTGTGTAGTAAAGTGACCAGATTTTTTTCTAAAAAAACGTTTTTTTGGGTTTTTATAAGACATAAAACGATTGACGGGGAGGAGGAAGCTGTTCTCGACTTTTGACTTAGTAGACAGAGGTATGTTGTGGGATGTTTTGAAAGCATATAGAGTGAATGGGGCTTTCCTAAATGCAGTGCATGCAAACTATGAGGATAGTGTGGCATGCGTTCGTTTTGATGGTGAGAATGGTGAATAGTTTGAAGTTTTTGATAGGAGAGAGTAAAGTGAGTGTAGATTGAGTCAAAACAACACTCTTTAAACGAAATGTCCTTAATAATATCGTTCACATAATATTAAAATCTTTTAAGGCTTAAAACAGACCAACCTCTTCAGCCGCCGGTGCCGTCGAGATATGCGTTAACTAAAAAACGTAATTATTTTATTTATTTAATAGATTTAGAACAAATGCCTTATATTTTATTTGTTTTATTTTTATCTCCCTAGAGGCCGTCCATAAATTACGTCATCGATTTTGGCCGATTTTCGACCCCCCCCCCCTACAATCATCCTATAGTCATTATCTAATGACCCCTCCTTTCCCTCTTGCTGTTATAATGGATGAGCTTAATAATTAATAATGTTATATTACTTACATAATATTTTGTAGAAATTGGTATTTACAAGAATGACGTCACTTTTGGTACTCGTACATCATTTGCCATCATCCGCAGACCAGACTCTCCTCCCCCTTAATGCGAATTACGTAATATATGGACAGCCCCATACCATAATTTTTTTTTTTTTTTAAACCTTCATTGTCCTCGCCGAGAGCTCGGACTTGAATTCCACGGAAGATGTCACAAATGATTTCTCATTACGGTGTTTATTTAAAATTTAAAATAAAATACCAGCAAGGCTTGCTCAACCTTCATGATAATAAGAATAAGCACTCACACGAGCAAACTGAAGTGGTTGACATAAGGTCGGCCCCCTGACCTTCAAAAAAAATAAGTTCCACTCGCCACGAGATATTTTCTGGAAACCGTTATAAAAGTTATACTTTACATATGTGTAGCTTGGTAGATCCTTAGTCGATTTAAAAAAAAAAAAGTGCTACCATTTGCACTAGCCACATTTTTGCAAAGCTTATTTTTCATACCGAGACGGAATCCTGTTCGACACGCGTTTCCATCGAAATGAAAATTCCTCCTGCCTTTTCCTTCAGTAGTAGCATTCTGCGAACCTCTCCAGCTGTTGGCTGTGATATTGTCGTCTCTGAGTTCCCTACTCTTCACATATCTGACATACTCGTGAATCTCTAATAGGTCCTTTTTGCGAGATGCATATTGCCGGCAAGTAAAAATACGAAACATTTATGATAAAAATAATGTTACGAATGTGTAATTGTGTGTAATCATACTTGTATTTGTTAAGGTTTAGTGGTTCACGCAGTCCATTGTTTTTATTATGAGGGTAAGCTTTACGTCGACTAATTTCTTCCTAGTTCTTTGATTGATAGGTTGTTATGATGGTTGGTGCACATATGTTCATGTGAGTTTTTTTTATAAACGCACATTCAGCACGTGTATGTGCGAACTTATATGTGTACGCCTAAGGCTAAGTCAACCTTCAAGGTAGGATTGATACCGAACAAGAAATCATATTGTTGACAAAAAGTAAAAAAAACATCCTCGTTTTTAAAGTTATCTAACTTATCCTCTAAACACTGACTGAACGTCGCCGTTTATAAGATTTCGATTGATTTTGTATTTTGTATCTGATTGCACTGATTTGGACCGGTGCGTAGTCCAGTAGTAACAATTCAGACTCGTAAATGGAGGCTGGAAGGCTATGATCTGGGCTCGAATCTTTGAAAAAATCATAAACTTTTACCGACCAGCCTTACAGCAACTGGGTCTTGCTTGAGGATAGGCGCAAAAATAAATAGGTCCCGAATCGCCACATGTGACCCTTTCGTGTATAACGTAGGTAAGAAGTAATACTATATGTGTAGCTTAGTTGCGTCTGCTTAGTTGCTTGCTTCTTTTTTCTGCGCATAAGGCGCCGGTTCTCGAATTCGTGTTATTTAAACAACAGCAAGTTCAAACCAACCGTGTTCTAATCTACGCACTTTGATGTTTGAGTTCCCAACCATCAAATAGGAAAGCTCACGTTTATTCTGAGAGTACAGCATCGGTTACAGTTCAGTGTATGTATGTATCGGTCAGGTTAGGCTACATACCCAGAGCCGGGGTGTGCTGCTGTGGGGGAGGTAGACGTCGCTTCTTCAAGCTCTGGATGGCGGTAATGAAGCAAGTTTGCGGCGAGATCTGAGCCTTCTTCGAAACGGCAAATATGACTTTACTTTCGGATCGTTCAATCAGAAACAATTTCGTCTCTTACAGGGTTGTTTATCCATAGCAAATCCCATATATCGTAAATTAAGCTAACATGGGTTCCTCAGATAGTAATTAAAAATAATGTTGCGAACAATGGATTCGTAGTGCGTGCGCCTAAGCGTGCTGGTGCGTACGAAGAATCTGGAATTGTTTCGAAAAATCTATTGTAGAAGTATGTGGAATAATCTCGAACACACAAGGATCGTCTCTTTCGTACTTATATATGAGCAAAGATTCTACAGAGAGCAAGAGTCGCTGTAAACATTATACTTACTTTACTTTGCGTATGGCCGGCAAGCACAGCAAATCACTTGGCCGTTGGGCCGCGTCAGAGGCGAAGATCCAAGCCCCTCATCCACTTCACAGTTAACATTATGACGCGAAGACAAAAGCTAGAACTAGAAAAGTAGACCGTACTGTGTAACCAATATTTTGCAATACAAATCTTGTTAAATAAATAAATCGCAGTTGAATTAAAAGATCTCCAAGTACCTAAAATCATTTTATTTGGTGAGCGCTATTCTATGGGGCACATTTGAAAAATAAAATCTTTTTATACCTTCCAATCGTGTGTCCAAAGTATAAACCACTAGACTGCATACCGGTGTGAAAAGTCGGCAAGTAGGTAATGTATATATCTCAAAACTTCACAGATAGATTCATGAGCAAAACCCAAAAAGATCAAACATTAAAACTGATTAACTGTACGTCTTACTTCCTCTTATTTCAAAACACAACGCTTGATGAATTATTTTCCGTTGAACAAAGCGTCGAACAGAGAAGAGAGCGAGCCACCCAGCTGCCCGTTGATGGATGTAAGAGTTGCTTTGTGCTTGTCTGGCGGTACACGTTAAGGTAGAAGAGAGCTGCACCACCCTACTGCAATAATTCAGGCTCAACCTCTTGCTGCAGCCTAGTACAAAACATCACGTCTTACCAAAAAGTAATCGTAACTAAAACGGTGCTTATTACGTTTTCATACATTTTTGGTCTAACGTCATACGTGAGGCTTAAAGTTTCGGTTCAGGTCTCTCTTCTTACATAGGTACATGCTTCATATATTATAATGTGCAATAGCAAGACTGGAAGAGCGGTTTTGTTACGCGGTATGTATGCTTTGTTATATGTTGTGATAATTAAAAAATGTCTATTTAAAGATAGAAATATGTATGTAAATATAATTATAAAAAATTAATAAGTAAAATATTGACCGGTCTGTAGTCTAGTGGTTAGTGCTTCATACTATTTTATTTTAGGTTTGGAAATAAACACCGAAACGGAAATTTATTTTTAAATCCCTCACTTAGATTCGAGCCCAAGCTCTCGGTATGGAATGCAAGCACTTTACCTTCTAAGTCACTCTTATATTAACTTCCTAGTATTTCAACTCACTCGTATTCTCACTCACTCTTCTATTTCATAACTCCCTCGTATCCTAATTCACTCGTATCTTAACTTACTCTTATCCTAACTCACTTGTATCCTAACTCACTCTCATCCCAATTCCTTCGTATCCTCATTCACTCGTATTCTAACTCACTCGTAGCCTAGCTCACTTGTATCCCAACTCACTCGTATCCTAACTCACTCGTATCCCAGCTCACTTGTATCCTCACTCACTCTTATCCTAGCTCACTCGTATCCTCACGCACTCTTATCTTAGCTCACTCGTATCTTAGCTCACTTGTATCCTAACTCACTCGTATCCTAGATCACTCGCAGCTTAGCTCACTCGTATCCTAACTCACTCTTATACTAACTCACTCTTATCCTAACTCACTCGTATCCTAACTCACTGATATCCTAACTCACTCGTATCTTAATGATACCTGTATGTACAAGCATAATATTATTACGATGGTCTTGAGAATTTCTCTTGAGACTCGAGAAAGTGTATATGCAACCTTGCACCTTAAATACACACCTTTTGATGTAAGAAGTGTTGCAAGATATGGCTTCTTGGTGGCTTTAAATATTTATCAGAAATTTATGGATATGCTTATCCAATACCAAAACTATAGGATATCCGAAATGAAAAAAACTATGACCGAAACCGAAATAAATGTTTCGAGTATTATCGAAAAAAACAGTCGAAATAACAGCATTCTGTAATCAAAGTTGCAAATATATATAGGATTGACCAATCATCGATGTTATGTTTATATCAGTCGAGTGGTAATACTTCAGACTTGTAAATGAAGGGGCGTGGGTTCGAATCTCGGCGGAGCACAAAAAAATATTCTATTTATATTTTCAAGTATGCTGTCGCTGTAAGTATGCTGTACCAGTCCGAGAAATGCCTACAACACGCGATGTACCTGAGAGGTCACCCATCCAGGTAGCATCCGCGCCCAATGTTGCTTAACTTCGGTGATCTGATGAGAACCGGTGCTTTCAACATAGTGTCGTCGTTAACAAACTGGGTCTACTAATCTAGTGCTTGTCTGTACATCCCCGTACTTCCCCCTGTAAATCTCCTTCACAGCCTGCGCCCCTCCAGCTCCTCCCGCACACAATCTCAGCTCTATGGAATTCCAGGACTTGGCGATTGAGCTGAAACTTTGGAATTATGACGTACATGGTGCAATGCCCGCGCCATTTTGGTGAGACGGCTGCATACTGAGAGAGCGGGGCTTTGAGAAATTACACAAATTACTTGCGTGAATCAACAACAATGCGAGGAAAAAATTTACGCATACAACGTATTAAAAAATTCAGCTTAGCTACACATATAGTGTAACTTCTTGCCTGCGTTATCTCCGAAGGGGTCGCATGTGGCGATTCGGGATCTAATCTCATCTAATCTTTTGACCGGTCCGTAGCTCAGTGGTAGCACTGCGGACTCTGAATGGAAAGGCTGTGTGTTTGAATCCCGGCGGAGCACAAAAAATATACCATTTATATTTTCAAATTTGCTCTTCGCTGGGTTGAAAAATTCATAAAACCTTTGCCAATGACCGACCATCAAAGGCCCATCCAGCCTTGCAGCAACTGGGTCTTGCTTGAGAATGACGCGCTTTGTAGCGACGACGACCAAGCTCGTAAAAAGGTCGATAGCTCAATTGGTAGAATGCTTGCATTCCATGCCGAGAGCAAGGTTTCGATCTCAAGGTTTACTCAGCCTTCACAAGAAATGAGAACCAGCTCCCTGGGCAGCTGAGAAACCTCCACTTCAACTGAAAGTAGTTAATGTGAGGCCGGCCCCCTTACCCGTAAAATTAAAAAGGTCCCGAATCGCCACATGCGACCCCTTCGGGGATAACGCAGGCAAGAAGTTACACTATATGTGTAGCTTAGTTGCGTTGCGTTTACGAATTACTTTCTAAATCATATTATCCATCGTTATATTATGGTTAACAAAGATTTAAACTCGTGTCGCACTTAACCGTCGGCCACCGCAATGTAACAAGTCATGATATATTAGAGCGTTTTGAGTCTAATAGGCGTAATCCTGTAAGGAGACTAAGCCGAGCTTAAGGATAAGTTTTTATTCCCCTTTGGGTGCGACTCAAAAGTTAAGGAAATTTATTGACCACAGGGGCTCTCTAGGATAATGCTTTTAAGTCGAACTTTATCCTACAAATTTGTCTATTTTAATTGTAGCCCATGAACAAAGGAGTCTACAGATATAAATATAGGTATGCTTGTCCATTTTTTCACATTACAAAAAAATTAAACATTGGGACGGTGAAGCATATTTCTTTTGGTAAGCGCTGTTTTTGTGTAAATCACATCTAAAGCGTCTGGATGACCTTTGATGACCAGTCTTTTGCAAAGACGTATAAATTTTTCAGCTCAACGAAGCGCATGCTCTGTTTTTTTATGCTTGGTTGGGAATCCGCAACTTTTTCAATTAAGAGTTAGGAGCGTTAACTACTAGACTGCGGACCAGTCATCTCTCTACTTATTTTTATTTGTATTATACGGTTATCAAATTTACTGGGTTCAATTTAAGCGCAAAAGCGCAACTAAGCTACACATATAGTGTAACTTCTTGCCTGCGTTATCCCCTAAGGGGTCGCATGTGACGATTCGGGACCTATTTACTTTTACAGGTAAGGGGGCCGGCCTCACACGCCCGCGATCCGCGCCCAATGTTGCTTAACTTTAGTGATCTGATGAGAACCAGTGCTTTCAATATGGTATAGTCGTTGACAAACGGACTGGCTCATTCCACAACTTTGCCAGAATACTATATTTAGAATATTCGAGCAAATACTCGCACGACATACAACAAATACAAGTACAACATTAAGGTACCTAAAGTCTACAGACTTCACAGACTTTTTCACAGACACTAACACAGACAAGTAAAAACACACAAATACCCATTCGCAAGAATACAGTGTGTTAATTTCAAAATCGTCCATAAAATCATCCATAAAACCATGTACTATCTGTACAACAAACTGCATGAGCGCGTCGTTTATTTGCGTGCTAAGTGCATTTGAGTAATAACTGACGATCAATCTTGGGCGTGTAAAAGTGCAGTGATGGATGACCTGTCAAACGTGATCATTTGTGTTGCATTCCGGTATACGTACAGTCAGTCAGGGGCACAATTTTATTAGCACATCCAGCGGCAGAATTGAGATACATCACTCTTGTATGTGTGATTTCTATAATGGACTTACATTTTATTGTTTTGATTTGTTGTTTATAATTTATGATTTGTTGCACTCTTAACATTGATGTATGAAAGTGAAACATGGACTACGAATGACAGCAACATGAGTCCGAATGTGCGGTGGAAATGAAACACTTAAGGAGCATGCCAGGAAAAACTCTTAGGAGATAAAGTTAAGAATGAATGGTTAAAAAGCAAATGCAAGTTGAAAGAGGATGGGAAAGTTAAGGTACAAAAAATGTGATCAGATGGTTTGGACATTTAGAAAGAATGGATGGTGAAAGACTTGCAAAGTGTATATACAACGGAAATGTGGAAGGGAAAAGAGGAAAGGGGAGACCGAGAAAAGTATAGCTGGATCTACTTTTTATGATTACTTTTATTTTATTGGATTGCTGTTTTATGTTTAGCCTTTATTATAAATTAAAATTTTATTTTTGTTAATTATTTAAAAATTTAAATGGATAAAAACAGAGTTTTAATTCACTTTTTTTTTGCTTAAATGTTTTCGCCCAATGAGGCATCTTCAGGAGAAGAATAGCAGATAGAAAAAATAGATAAATATATATATATATATATATTGTTCTTTGTTTAATTTTTGCGGAATTGTATGTAAATTTATTTGTATTAGTTTATTTTATACTTTAGTATTTGTTTTATTCTCGTTTGTTTTTTCACTGTAAAAGGTTTGTTTTTCGTTTCCATAAATAAATAACTTTTACGCTCACAACCCCATTAATGTGTGTTCAGTTTTCAAACAGATCTTTCAAAAATAGCCTACAATATTAATGATGAAATGTAGGGAGACTTTTTTTTAACGAACAAAATAATCAACTGTCGACGAGAGCGAATGATAGCGACTTTTTTCTTGAAAATCATTTGGAAAATGGACGTTATGGATTTTATAGTAAATATTTAATATCAATCACTTTGGCATGCCACTATTTTTACTTTTGATGCGGTTGTTGTATAAACTTGTCAGTGTTTTCTATAGCTTTGCAACCAACCCTCACTGTCGATGCCATCTGCTTTTAATTGTTCTCCTTTTCTGAAAGCTCGTATGCACGCAAGCAATAAACCATTCGTGAAAGTTTTTTTTACTATCTACCTCCCTCACACATGCTTATTTTCAGTGTGTACTTACATCTCCTTTCCACGCGATACTTGAAAAACTGACAGTCATTGAAATTGTGGCCCTTCAACCTAGTATACTTACAGTCCATGAGTACTTCAACTCAGAGCCTGAACATTTATACCCATCAATAACGTTGATCAAAAAATGTAAAGCAACTTGCAAAGCGCCTTTAAGTTTTCATATATTTTTTTAGAAAACGGTTACTCTTACGTTTTAAACTTGAATGCAGACAGCGATGGAACTGATAATTAAAAGCTTTTTAGATAGATACAATCAATGATACAATTTTATATCAATTTAAATGAAATAAAAACTGTTTTTATAAAAGAGTTTTTTTCACATTTTTTTGAGTTTACAATGCCTAAGCGCTATCGGATTTTAATTGTCCATCTTTAGAGGCTAACTGCGGTTAAAAACGAAAGGGTCCAAATTCATGGTAGGAAAGAGAAAGTGGGTGGGGTTTTCGGACAGGTACTGTTAATAGGGGAGAAGGACTAGGTATTTGCTTACTAATAATATCATTATAATTGTATTGGATTTCTAGGGTATCAAGGGAAATAAGTAATCTGTCTTTGCACCCTGAGTGGAGGACCTTTACTCCTGTTGTATCAAAATAATGTTTTTTTTCTATGCAGTGGTCCACTATTTCAGAGTCAGACCCCTGAATGCATAAAACTATGTTAAAAAACAGCCTGTTTAATTAAAATTAAAATTAATTTTCACTCCTTAAATGCACTAATTTTAGACAATTTTATATTGTTTATTATAGAAAAAAAATCTATTATTAAAAAGTTTAGTTGGTAAAACGCATATTTAAATAAAACATTCATGTCTTATAAATAAAATTCACATTATCAAGCCCGTATTTCACCACTCTGGTCTCAGAATATAATAATGAATTTCATTATCTCAGTTGTTTTTTCAGCGAAAGCTCCGCCGGTGTTGGTCCAACCGAATCTGAAAACTTTTTCTTTCAGCCACCCCTCCCCAACATGTCATTCTACCCTAAATTGATTGTTCCAATTTATTTCGCTTGAAAAAATAGAGGAAATTTAAAAAGTTTACTCCAGTCCTAGGAGAGAGAAAGGCAAAAAAAAAATACAAGTGGAACGTCAAAGATGGATGTTATTTTTTTCGAAGAAAACTTTTTTTGTGTACATTTATTTGTGTTTTTTAGTTTTTAGTTTCTGTATGATATATACCTACATTTAAAAGTTAAGGGTATTGACGTATTGACTTTATTAAAGTATTGACTTTATGAAGATTCATTTTAAATGGATAATCGTCGCTTTTGTGCTTGTTTGTCTTATCTCCATCAAAAGTAATTACACACGAGCAATCTTTGCATGCGCTTTGAATCAAAGTGTCTAATAAAAACAGAAAATTGATTTTTAAAATATTTAAAACAACTCTCATACTATTATCGTATTTTACGTTTTTTTTTTGCTCACATTGTGTAAAATGTGATTTTTAAGACAATTTCCTTGAAAGGTTATCTTTAAATCAAAAGGTGGATAAGCCAAACAAGCACTGGCGGGACGTAACGTAAAAATAAACGGAACATTTTTCTTCACGAGTTGATTTATTTTCTTGAGCGTTTTCGGTGTAACCGCATCATTATCAAGATAACGTTTTAAAATGCAAAACAGGGAATCAACTTTGTAACTTTTTGAGTACTTTATCCGCTCGACCATACATTTTTTAAATTATGTTTTAGTGTTGATCTATTAACACAGTGAAAGTCCATTTTTCATTATTTAAAAATTCAAATGGGTAAAACATAGTTTTAATTACCTTATTTATTTATTTTTTGTGCTCGAACATTTTCGTCTAATGAGGCATCTTCAGGAGCAGAATGGTTATTTTTCTTATGTTTGAAAAGAAACCATTATTAAATATGAAATGATATTTGTTGTTAATTTGAATTTGCCGCGCAATCCCTGGGCCAACCAATTGGATTGGTCCACGGTATGCCCCGGGTCGCCATTGACGGAAAACAGCGGCCATTGAACGAAGTTGCCGAGTTTGTAGATTGTCGCAACTCGAATCAAATTTATTTTTTATTTTTATTATAAAGATTTGTGACTAAAATTCAAAAATATAACTTTATTGTAGTTTCGTTATTTACAGGTAATTCCATTATTAGTATTAGGTATATTCATTATAATTAACCGTGTATTATATAAAAATGTGCATAATATGTTAACGACTAATAAAAAACCGTTATTTACAGCAACCACATACGTTATTTATTGGAAAAACACTATACAACCTTAAAAATATTTCTACTTTTCAATCAAATAATATAACAAAACAACAAATATATTTTTTATAGAAAATATTACATGATTTCATCCTCCCTAACTAAATTCCTTCCCTCAGGCTTCTCTGCTTCGCGTTGTGTGAAGCATCTACGTGAACGGCTTTCATAAAAACCAGCCGAAGAAACACACAACTGAAAAAAAAAATACAAAACATACCAACCAACTTTCCTCGGAAAACTTTTTAATATTTTCGTGAGACGTGTGCGGGCATTGCAAATAAATGGTGTTAAGAAATATTCGGCGATTCAATTTATTTATTTATTTTACCGTTACATTTTTGTATTCATCTATAATCTAAGATGCAGAGATATATGAGTCATTTAACTGAAAACGCCGTCATCTCCAAATTTTATGATTTTTAAGATAATTATTGAGAAGAATTTGTAACAAATCATTTGCTGTGTGCCTTGTCTTGTCTTGTATCCTGCCGCCATTCCTCTAGGGGTGGCCAGTACCTCCACATAAGTGCCTCCACTTGACTCTGTCCCTGCATACTTCTTTCATCTCATCTAATTTCATCACTCTTTTCATGCATGCTCTTCTCTTGTTTCCACTCTGTAAATTCCATTCATTCTCAATCTCACTTATCTGATCAATCCATTCTTTTCTAGGTCTTCCCCTTCCACGCTTACCTATTTGCAATGTGATGAAAACCTCACTTATTCCTTCGTAATTTTTATTGAAAAAGTATGATTTCGTGCAAACGCCGTCATCTCCAATACACAAATAATTGCGTTTTATTTTACTCAAAATCATCGCATAAAAGAGTTGACGGCGTTTGCATTTGGACGTCTTATATTTACATTTAAAGCTCTCAAATGTATGCCCACAAACAAACACGTGTAGTTCGCGCTTACAAATTCTGAATGTGTACTTACAAATAAAATCCAAGCCTCAAACGAACATAAGCCCTACAACTTTTGCCGACCTTCCCTGACACAGGAGTGACATTGTCAAAGTGAACCATTTTTTACAGTATGGGCGTGGAATATTATAGCCCTGGGTGGGCATTCTTCATTATCACATAGATGCAGTTAACTCTTTAAATTCTGGAACAATCTATGCAACGAAACTACGCAACTAAGCTACACATACAGTGCAACTTTTTGCTTGCGTTATCCCCGAAAGGGTCACATGTAGCAATTCAGGACCTTTTTTTTACGGGTGAGTACATCCCATCAACCACTTTCAGTTGAAGTGGGGGTTTTCCACCTCCCGGGGGGGCTGGTTCTCATTTCTTGTGAAGGCTTAGTACACCTTGCTGGTATTTACTTTAGGTTTGAAATACACACCGATACGGAAAATCATTTCTGACACCCTTGGTGGGGATCGAACCCTTGCTTTCGGTATGGATTACAAGCATTCTACCAAATAAGCTATCGACTTGACTTTTTACGAGCTTGGTCGTCGCTTCAAAAATAGCTGTAAGGCTGGATGGACCTTTTGATGACCGATCTTTGGTAACGGTTTATGAATTGTTCACCCCAGTGAAGAGCAAATTTGAAAATTTAAATGATACATTTTTTTGCTCCGCTGGGAATCGAACCACAACCTTCCATTTACGAGTCCGAAGTGTTACCACTGCACTACAGGCCGCTTCTTGTGCTATAATAAATACATGTGTACTCTGGACTCTGGATGAAATGAAAGAAGTATGCAAGGACTAAGAAAAATGGCGGTTGATCTATAACGCTGGCATCTTTAATGATATATATCTTTGCAGCTTAGATTTAGATTAAGCTTTTAGTGTAAAATTATTTTTCACACTATCTGATAAGTAAAGACACGATTATCCGAAACGCAGTCTATCTTACAAAATGGTATTGCAAATCTGTTCATCTTGAAATCTTGAACGAATTGAAAATCCAAAAATAGACGCAAAAAAATCAGTTCATCCTCAGTCGCCGTACAGAGAGGATGTTCTCCTGAAGACGTCGGCTACGTCGCTGACGAAACGTAGAGAATAATGTTAGTTCTCACCGAACGGTTCGTTAAATATCCGATTTAAATTAAGTTTTAAAATTGTTCAGTTTTAAAAAAAATAAATAATATAATATAATTGTCAAAATGTCAAACGACCGTAATTCTTAAACTTAAACCTAACAAAAATAGACGTTGTCTGCAATATGTGTCTGTATAAAATTCGCATAAATAGTATTTGGTTTTATTTTCAATGCATTTCATTACGAAACTCATCTCTGAGCTTTTCCTCATATTCAGAATAAATCTTACATCTTATTTCTCTATCATAAATATGTACATTCATATAACTCGTACAATGCATGCCCGTATTCTCCGTTCTCAGAGAATGAGCTAGTATTTTGCATTTACAACGCATCGTCCCCATTCCGCCGCATTCCTTTGCGTTCCGTCGTATTCCTCGCGGAGCCCGGCGGAAAGTTGTCGTGCACTTTTCGCATTAGCCATACAAAAGCTGCTGCACGAGCGGTTTGGATTTGACAAATGTTTTTATAAAGGGAGCAACGAGACATGGCGCGGTTTCGGAGGACCTATTCTAAACGGTTCCATGTTTTACAAAGTATTAAATTCAATATTCCAATCCGTAGATTCACACCCAAACAATGGATCTTCCTCAATTTTTAACCTTCTACAGGGTGGGGTAGCATACTAATAATAATAATAATAATCTAAGATGCAGAGATATAGTAACATTTAAGGCTCTCAAATGCATGCCCACAAACAAACACGTGTAGTTCGCGCTTACAAATGCTAAATGTGTACTTAAAAATAAAATCCAAACCTCAAATGAACATAAGCCCTACAACTTTTGCCGACCTTCCCTGACACAGGGGTGACATTGGCAAAGTGAACCATTTTTTAACTGTATGGGTGGTCAGCCTTATACCAACCTATAAGTCAAGGAAACTTAATAAAACTTCCTTTAGCACAACTTCCTTTTTTCAAAACTTAATAAAACCTATTGTATGAGTCAAATTTTTATTATTTATTTTTTATAATATAGACACGTACCTAATTTTTTTTATTTAGATTTTGAAGATCAAATCAGGTAAGCGACATCCCCTATTCTCCATACACTGAGTGAACCGATTTCAGGCGTTTGTCATGACCCTTGCCAGCATATCAGGCGTTATACTGGCAATTTCTTCCAGGATATTGATCTTCAAATCTTGTAGGGTACTTAGACGGTTCACATAAGCACGGAATTAAAAAAAAAAAATGAAAAATATCACAAGGAGACAAATCGGGAGAGCGGGCCGGCCACTCCAAATCACCCCTGTTTGCATTGATCTAAATAAAATATATAGATGGAGCATAAGCGTATATATCCGACCCACATCATGGTTGCCCTAAATAATAGTGTTTGCCCCATTTGCAATCAGTTGTTTACCAAGCGTCGGCAAGGAAACATCGAGGTACCTACATGTAAATTGAAGACGAATATCATGCGAAGATAGCCTGACAGTTCCATCATATTTTCAAATTTCCCCATATAAAAGAAATACTCGTAATATGTTAATTTAATGAAATAAAACTCATGATAAGTGCGTGACAAATTATTATAAACAAAAGAATACAGTAAAAAAACACAAAATATAAATAAAAAACTCAGTTCTTCATACTTATACCCATTATTGACGATAGATTTTTTTCTTATATTGGACGCATTAATCGTATTTTTTAAGGTTTATTTAGATATAAATACAAAAGAAATAAAGATATTTAGATATTAAAATGTAAAGAAGCATTTTAGACAACTTTCAGATATGCTCCTTTAAAATAACGGAGAAAAAAATCTGCTGATATTCATATACTCGTATTTTCAAATAATACTCTATTACATAAAAGTAAGATATGGGTAGTAATACGTCTTAGTTTTTTTTTAGTTCTTACACAGCCTTAAATATTATGCACTGAAAAAATTTAAAAAATAAAAATTTATTCGTATTGAGTTATT
The DNA here is from genome assembly GCA_951799405.1 of Agapetus fuscipes. Lineage (NCBI taxonomy): Eukaryota > Metazoa > Arthropoda > Insecta > Trichoptera > Glossosomatidae > Agapetus > Agapetus fuscipes. The sequence goes on from OX637362.1 coordinate 12,515,893, forward strand.
TTTCCTTACATTTTGGGAAACGTATGTTGTGAGACGTCAGCCCTGGGCGGTCATCTGTTAGGCATTCTTCACTGAGGGCGTACTTTTTGACACAGGGACGCACTAAGAACTTAGATACTTTCAGTGACAAAAAATGACGCTTAATGTGATACACATACAGTCTCAGTGAACATTAACGATAGTATGTATAGATTTGTTTATGTGAAAAAGTAATGAATAAAATCAGTGTTATTAAAAAATCCAAAACATTTCTGAAATTTCTCGGGAAAATGTTGTGGCGCTTATGTTAATTTTAGATTATTTTTAATGTTAGTGAGCATGCAGCATGTGTTAGCGTCAACTTACAGGTGTCTGCTTGTGGGCATGTATTAAAAATATATCATAAATAATAGTATTTTCTCGCCACTTACGATGATTATTGATGTATTGTAAGAATTATGTAAATATAATATGGCACATTTTTATTCCATTCTCAAGTCTTAACCGAACTGTGAAAAATGTAAGTCACTGTGATTAAATTATTTATAATTTCAATAAATATACTTTGCTTACAAAAAATGACTTTATTGTATTTTTAATGTGGCGGCCTGAGTACGGCACCTGACGTTGTCATGGAGATCATGAAAGAGACGGAAACATAACAAAATTTAAAATGTTTCTTTCTCTTTCTTTCATAATGTGCCTACAATTTTGTGGCACAACCGTTTGTATAGGAAAATACTCACGCGCTCCATCTATGTATATTATTTATATCGATGCCTGTTTGAGATGAGGCGCTCTGGAAAGTGTTCCCTGAATTGAAGTCACGTTCAGAAAGTTTCTGCATAATTGCCATCTTGTATACGGATAAAAATGGAGATCATCATGAAGAATTCTCGTTACAGAATGATCAGAAAGCCCAAAGGGATAACATATCTTTGCAGCTTAGATTAGATTAGGACGTAAATTATATAATATTATATTTTTTAGTGTTGATCTGTTAACACAGTGAAAGTCCATTTTTATAAATATTTAAAAATATAAATGGTAAAAGATTGTTTTAATTCACTTTATTTTATTTGTTTATGCTCGAATATTTTCGCCTAATGAGGCATCTTCAAGAGCAGAATGGTTACAAATATATTTTTTTTAAATAATGTTCAAAACAATTTTCAAAACAATTTTATTTTCAAAACAAAAGCAAAATTCATAGACAAATTTTTTTTTAAACACAAATGTAAGATTCAAAAATGCATTATTGTTAGGTACAATGAAATTAAAAATTTTAATACAATAAAAATAAAATATGTTAGTTAAATAAAATAATAATAATAGTAACAAATAAAAAACAAATTATTGCAATATTGGTGAAACATTGGGAATCTTTCTTTCGGGAAAAGTCTTTATTTTTATTTTTGTAGATTTCCAACGCTTCCAGAGCCATCAGTTTCCTCACTTCACACTCAGAGTGCATTACCTCTACATTGGTAATATCGAAAGTATGGTTTTTATCAATGCAATGGTCTGCCATCTCAGAGTATGCAGATAAGAACAATAAAATAAGCAAATAAAATAAAGTGAATTAAAACAATGTTTTACCATTTATATTTTTAAATATTTATATATTATTATATTTATCACTGAATAATTAATAAGCTTGTTACGGAAATGCAAAGAAACAATAGAATTATTCAGTAAGTGAAAAAGTAAAACGAAACTTTTTGGGTTCTGATTTAAATGATACAAGTTGCGATGCGTTCAGAACGGTGTTTTCTAATAAAACGCTGTTCTGTGAAATGATACTGTTATTTCTGTCTTATGAATTTAAAGTGTGATAATGTGGTCGCTTATTCATAACGCTGCCTCAGACATTAACAGCCCAGCCAGACGTTGAGCTTTTGTAAAAACATGCCATGCCCACATTTCAAAGATTTTCATTTCACTCACTTGTTTCCTTTCGTTTCACGTCCATTTTTGCAGAAAAACCTCTAAGATTGTGTGAAAATCTGTGACTACAAAAGTGAAAACGACCTGTTAGCCTCTTTGTTTGTCTTTTGACCATTAGAGGCAATTTCACATGAGCAATGTTTGTATGTGTACTTTATCAATGCGTCTTATGAAAAATGGAAATTGATTTACAAATATTAAAAAGTACTGTTATGTTTTTAGGGTTCAAATAGTCTTCAAATTAAATAAAAATGGTCTTCTTTACCCGATATTTATTTTATATTTAGATTTATTTAACAATTTCTGTTTATTTTTAACAATTCACTTTTATGGTTTAGCAATTTACATTCATTTCACAGTTGGTTGGTGCTCACTTACACTCTCTTTCGCGTTCAGACGAAGAGTGTCGTATATAGACTGACTGCCTGCAAGCCGTTTGCGGCTTTTTGTACTACAAAGATAGTAGTTACCAGAAGCAAATTTTGCTGGAACCTTTCAGAAAGACGGTCTTCTAAAAGCTTCCAGTAGGATAAATTTGAATATCTCTTTACCCTAGGTACTAATAATAATTAATCCTACTTATTTACACTCTTATCAGCAATAAATGTTACATCTACCTACCTAAATATTTATAAGTACTAACATCTATCACATTATCGTTTTTTATTAGCTCAGATTGTGTATAATTTTATTCTTTAGACAGATTCATGAAAAGGTGTTTTTTTTTTTCACAACAACTCACCAGAGTATGAAAAATAAGACTTCAGAAAAGCACAAGCTCTTTTAATCTAATCTAATCTAAGCTGCAAAGATATGTTACATGAAGTATTCACATTATATGCATTTTCACAACCAGACACGTATTAGTTCGCACTTAAATATGCCGCATGTGGACTTACAATATAAAAAACACAAATCTCAAATGAACATATACCCTGCAACTCTTGCCGACGTTCCCTGAAATACGGGTGACATTGGTAAAGTTAACCATTTTCTACAGCATGGATGGTCAGCCGCGTACCAACTTTCCATTTATCTAAATATTGATCTTCAAAAGAATTGACTTCAGATGAAGTTTTTACAGTTATTTCATGTATTTTTTTTTTTTAATATACAGGATTTTTAAACATTTTTTTAAAAAAAAATTTGAAAGGGAATGTAATTCACCAACCTTTTTTTCCTGGCCAGAAACAAGTTTTAAGACTATCAATCAAAATTTATTTTTTTAAATCTTCAATGCATTATTAAATAATAGCTACCCAATGACATCTGTTGAATCCGGGTCGCAGGTGGGGTTGGAACCAGAGTTAGTGCCAATAGCGTAAATTCGAGCGCCAACGCCTCCCTCAACCATCCCAGCGACCAAAATATTTGTATTACCAAAACAATTTTTCTTCTAGGAAATAAATCTTAATAAATCAAACATCCTTCACTCAAACATTCTGAACTTATCTTATAACTTAAAAAGTCACAAAAAAAGTCTCAAAGTAAACACTGGAGACTTCTCAAAGTGTGAAAATCTGTAAGGTAAATGAAAATTGTAATTCGTTTTTCGCGGCGTGTCTTATCTACAATATTTCTGCATTAAGGGAACAAGACAATTACCGAAATAATGGCGTTATGCAATCTCCACACAGACGACAATCCAATTTGGGGGCACTTTGCTGGCGGTGCAGATTGCGAGATAGGGGGCACACTCACCGGCGAACAGCGAGCGAGATGGGCGAACACATTTGGTGATCAGGTTACCTTATACGAGTTCTAAGACTCATCATGGTATCATATTAAGGTCTATATTGTTTTTATCAATATGTACAAAATATTCCGTATTTCGTGGTTTGATGATAATTGGACGAATTCAAAATTTGAGTTACGTAATTCTAAAATGGAGACACGCATTATCAAACTTACGTAAATTTATTGAATTTTTTTTTTTTTCTTTTTTTCCAATTGTTCAGATAAATGAGATTGCGAATGAATGGAATTTACAGAGTAGAAACAAGAGAAGAGCATGCATGAAAAGAGTGATGAAATTAGATGAGATGAAAGAAGTATGCAAGGACAGAGTCAAGTGGAGGCACTTGTGTGGAGGTACCGGCCACCCCTAGAGGAATGGCGGCAGGATACAAGACAAGACAATTACAATAAAAAAATAAAAAAATCTAATTACAATAAATACACAAAGTAAGCATAGCTTGTGTTTTGGGGAGAATCCCAACGTATCTTAACTTAAAATTAATCACTTAATAGATAAAGATCGTAAAAAAAATAATATATACACCATTTAGTCATTTACTAAGCAGAAAAAGAAATACAAAAAATAAAATAAAGAGGTAACATGTTTTCATCAAGATCATTTTCATCATCATACTTCACGCTGAAGAAGCCCACCGTAGACATGGGCAAAACGTGCGGAAGCTCCAGTTTCCATAGACCACGGCAACAGATCCCGAAAAATATTCATCAGCCGGCCGTGTAAGCCTAAAACTGTTATTATAAAAGTTGTAAAGTCAATTTTTACTACAATCAAGAATATGTTCGATCGTTTATAAATTCACACTGTTTTCAAGCTCAATTCGTCTCATATACCAGCGCTAAAGAAGAGCCTAGAGCTCCTTATAGCGTGTTTATATTCTTCAACATACCATTCCAAGAAAACAGCAAGGAGTCACGTTCAAAGCTTGCAAAAGCATTTGAAGGCGTCTTTGAAAGCCTTAAAAAATAATGTTCTTGTATGACGTCTGAATTTGACTAGGTGTGGTCAGCATATCCACAGATGTGTCTTCCCTTTTTATTTTTTCTTAGCACACTTCTTTCAGCTGCACGACTTTTATGCTCTTTTTTCATTCTGTGGATTCAAATCATTTGCAATCTAGCTTATATGATTTATAAATTTTTCCTAGGTCCTCTTCATCCAAATTTGCCTTTTTAATTATTTTTCTACACTGTATTTCTCAGTTTTCTATGATTCATTTTTTCTAGCTACTCAAACGATTTCATTGTTCTCATTTTGTACTTTCTCTCTTATATTTTCGTTTACATTGCACTCATTCATACCTCTCACTTAAACGATACCTTCGTTTTGCTAAGAGTAGCCAAAATTTCTGCAGAGACTGTATACCTACTGCATATTCTTATCCTGATATACATATGTACTTCTCTCAGTTCATTTATATTTATGTCACTTGCGAGATTCATCCTCAAACTTCTTAGGAGTGAGGTTGATTGTGTAGTGTTAAGTGACCGCTTCTTGACGCTCTATGTACCCGACTCATTTATCAGAGCCCGGTCGCATAGGTTTTTTAATGTCACCTCGAGCCGAACCAATATTTTTCGCAATTCATTTGTTTCGCGAGCGCAAACGCTCATAAACGAATTGATGTCGTCCTCACCACATCTGGATATATTAGATACTACAATGAATGGACTGATGCGTGAATGGAAGGTTCTGCTAGAAAGACGAATGTTAGAATAATACACTTATATTGTTTTGATTTTTTTTGCATAAAATATTGTTATATTTTTATAAAACTTGTATTGCATTATAACTTTATGGTATCAACTGTCATGTTATATTGTTTCAATAAATAAATTAATATCCCAATTTATCTAGGATACCATGTTATGAGATGGTTTAGGCATGTAGAAATAATGAATGATGATAGACTGATAAAGTACATGCACATCCAGAAGAAGTGTGAAAGGAAAAAAAAGTAAGGGATGGCTGAGAAAAGTATGGATTGATCAGAGGAGATTGTAAAAGAATGGGTTATTCAAAGTAAGCGTAAAAGAAAAAAATGCATAAAAAAGGTGTTGGATATGAATGAATTGAAAAAAGTATGTCAGGATAGTAAAAAATGGAGGCAGCTCTGCAGAGGCTTTAGCCACCCCTAGCGGAATAGTAGCAGAGCTACAGTTACAGTTACCATATATTCACGACCTAGTCATTAATTCAAATCTGTGTGTTAATTTACTTCTGAATGTTATTTTGTTCTCTGTAACAGGCGAACATATTTTGGCGTAGGTGTTTCGCGAGGTAAGTTGTCTTTGCCGAGAGCCCAACCTCAGTAATTGGCGAGTCATTGCAAATATATCGCGAAGAGGCAAGCACGGTGTCGGCGGAATGAATAATATGGGCCTACTTAGCGTAGACGACTGCTTCTGCGAGCACATAGGGAGGGTCTACGAGGGTCTACGAGTTTCCGCAAATCTCTTCTACATGGTTACCTACTATGTAGAAACGTAACAATACTATCTTTGATAACAGACATACGTTAAATATGTTTTTTAACACTTATGTATATTTATATTCTTCTTCTTCCTCTTGTTTTAGATCTAGGATCTGTTTATAGGGAACTCCCTCCTGTGATGCACAAGACCAGCTGTTCTTCCATCTTTTGGGAGGGCGACCTGGTAGACGCTGGCCATCCGGTATCTCTTGTGCCACAGCTCGAGCTAGCCTTCTTTTGTTCGTGTGGTTTTTGTATATGGTCCCTCCAGAACCGTCTCTTCTTCCTGTTCCATCTGACGATGTCTTCAGTATCGCACATGGTTCTAATTTCTGAGTTCCTCACTCAGTCTCTCAGTGTTTTTGCAGCAATGGTGCGGAGTTTTTTTTATCTCAGATGTTCTCGTTCCGTTAAAAAACTTTCACAAATTCTCTAATTGTACCTACAGAGCTTTATAGATTTTCTATAGTTGTGTACAAAACTTTACAAACTCTCGACGGTTATCAACAAACCTTAAAAATTATCTACGATTATCTGCAAACCTTAAAATTTTTTCTCCGGTTGTCTTTAAAACCTTTACAAATCCTTAATGATTATCTAAAAAGCCTTTAACCATTCTCAATTATTATCTACAGAGCGTCTCCAAATCCTTAAAAGTTATCTACAGAACCTTGATCGACTCTTCACGGTTTTTACGGTTATCTGCAAACCTTTAAAAATTATAGATGGCTGTCTACAAATCAGGTTTAAATTCTCTACGATTATTTACAAACCTTTAAAAATTCTATACGGTCATCAACAAACCTTAACAAATTGGTGATGTCTATCTACAAAAAAAATCGGATTCTCTATGGTTATCTAGAAACACTCTCTATGGTTATCTAGAAACAATCTATATGGTTAACTACAAACCCTTACAAATTTTCTATGGCTATCTAGAAAACATTTATAAATTCTATACGGTTCTCTAGACATCCTTACAAATTCTCTATGGCTATTTACAAAACCTTTACAAATTGTCTATGGCTACCTACAAAACCTTTACAAAGTATCTACTTATATCAACATATATGTTACAGCACAATCAGTAGACTGGCGTAGCTTTGTCGTAGCTAACGACAAACCAAGCGAGAAATTGAATTTAATTTTTGGAATGCTGAGTTTCAAGTAACTTTTTGGTGTTGTTGCTGAAATTGTTGGGGCATATTGTTGTGTTTGTAGATTAGGAAATGCAATTAAATAATTAATTTTGGAAACAATTTCAATATGGCGAGTAAATAAGTACAAGCTTCAATTAAATTGGAAATTAATGCATATAAAATCTATTCTATATGTCACAAGGATGCATTTACATTAAAAAAATCATAATTATTGTGCATTTTACATGTTGTTTGTAAATAAATACAAAAAAAAACATGAGCGTAAATCCTGTAATATAATTAATTCATAGTTGGATGCTTACATTTTTATTAGACGAACGGTCTTATAAGAATTTACATTATTCTTGAAACTACGTCAGCTAGGTGGGCGAATCAGTAAGTGCAGAGCGTCTGTCAGTGTGTGTGAGAGCAAAGCAACAAAATTGCAAATCTGACCGGTCCGTAGTTAAGTGGTAACACATCGGACTCTGAATGGGAAGGTTATGGGTTCGATTTCCGGCGGTGCACAAAAAAAAATACCATTTATATTTTCAAATTTGCTCCTTGCTGGTTGAAAAATTCATAAACCTTTACCAATGACCGGTCACCAAAGGTCCATCCAGCTTTACAGCAACTAGGTATTGCTTGACAATTGTAGCGACGACGATCAAGCTCGTAAAAAGGTCGATAGCTCAATTGGTAGAATGCTTGCATTCCATGCCGAGAGCAAGGGTTCCATCTCAAAGATTTACTCAGCTTTCACAAAAAATGAGAACCAGCCCCCCCGGGAGCTGGGAAACCCCCCCTTCAAATAAAAGTGGTTGGTGTGAGGCCGGCTCCCTTACCTGTAAAAATAAATAGGTCCCGAAGCGCCACATGCGACCCCTTCGGGGAAACGCAAGCAAGAAGTTACGCCATATTTGTAGCTTAGTTACGTTGTAAGCCATCTAAAAAATCTATGAAATAAATCTACACTCTCCATAAAAATCAGATGGGTGTTTATATTGGAAAAAACTTAAAGAAAACGAGAGGTATAATAATATCTATAAAGATATTGAAAACAAGGAATGCCAGTAACGTTGCGTTGTTTCTATAAACATATTAATCTAATTTTTCATCAAATCTACATTTTCATTTTGATTCTATACGCGTCATATATAAACCTTCTCAAATAAAAACCTACTCATAAACAAACGTACTCATATACAAACCTACTCATATACAAACCTACTCAAATACAAACCTACTCATAAACAAACCTACTTAAATATAAACCTACTCATACACAAACTAAGTCATATACAAACCTATTCAAATACAAACCTTCTCATGAACAAACAAACTCATATACAAACCTACTCATGAACAAACCTACTGATATACAAACCTACTCAAATACAAACCTACCCATGAAAACGTAGTCATATACACACCTGCTTAAATTCAAACCTACTCATAGACAAACCTACTCCAATACAAACCTACCCATAAAAAACGTACTCATATATACAAATCTACTTGTATCAAACATAGAAAAAAAACACCATTATCCCAACACAGCCTTCATTTCGACAAATTTATTTAAAAAAGCTTTCAGGGTAATTCGCATTTTCTTCTGAAATCAGATTTTACCTTCCGGGATGCTTTCCCATGCCAACTCACTTACCTCGCAGGATACGATTCCCTTTTCTCCTTATTTTAAATGTTGATTCGAATTTCGTCGACTTGATTTATTAAATGGAATTACTTTTAAGCCATAATATATTATTTCGTCTTAGAGGTATAACTCATTGCGCGGAATGTCACCCTTCTGATATGGCGAAATAATGGGAGACTAATGCACGGATAGGCGCAATTATTTACGTCTAAAACGAATGCACAAAGGACTTTGCGTTTAAAAAACGATCAGCCATTTTAAGTTAAAAATAAATTGAAGTGAAAGAAAAACAGGTTTATTCAGAGTCATGCTGTTAGTCAACGTATCAACCGTGAACTAAAAACATTGATGCAAGAACAAGTGAATATAATGTAATTTTTTTGGGTTCGGAAAGTCTCTAAATTAAAACATACAGGTCTTCTTTCAGGATTTTTATTTTCACTTAATTTATTTCTACAATTTATATTGATTTTTAACACTTTTAGCAACTCAAATTTATTTTCACAGTTCAGCACCGCTTACCCTCTTCAATCAAAGGCAACTATCTCACTGGCCTGCTGTATCCAACACTGCGCCTTATATACTTCACAGACAGAAGTCTTTAGTGACTAATTTGTCATCAAACTCCCGAACGTTCTACCGGCTTCAAGAGTATAAAGGATCATTTAATTCCTAGATTTTTTAAGCCCATAATTATTGCTACCTACAGTGTACACCTTTTTTAATCTACTTTTGACATAATACTATAATAACTATCACTACCTACGATGTACACCTACATATATTAATCTACTATTTACATAACAATAATATCTGTACCCTAAAGGTCAAACTAAAAAACTGAGATATTAAGCCAATATGGGTTTCTTAAATAAATTATATTCTATTCCATACGAGAAAAAACGCAAACAAAACTGGGAAAACCTGTAGATTAAAGCTTGTGAGCTCTTGCTTATCATTAGTTCACTTACTATGAGGAGTTACTCCCAATATAATGTTTCATCCACGATTTTTCAAATCAGTGACTCAACAATTATTATTTAGTTTTATGTACCTACCTAAGATGGCGATATATGTATGGTGCGAAAAATGACAGTTTTGGTTGCGAAAACTCAGCCTCATACCGGTTCCGTTTATACACTTCAATCCGAGGAGCGCCTTTCCTTCCACTGCGTCAATCGAAGAAAAAAAACAGAAAACGTAAGAAAAAGAAAAAAAAATACTCTAACTGCATTATTCACACTAAAGAGCATGTTGCACCAAACTCCTATAAATATGTGATCGACACATCAAATTTGATTTGGTTAATTTTGGTAAGGATCTCGATTAAATATTTCTCGGAAGTGGGTAATAATATGATGAAATTTGAACAGGAAATATGATGTACATCAGCTAACTTACGTATATGCAACAAAATTATAGATTTGATTGTAGAAATCACACTTAATTTTGTTTTTTTGTCTGATTTGAGTATAGTGCAAGACACCCACCATAGCAATTCATGGCTCCAGCGTCGCCTAACGTGAATTTTCCATGCAAAGAAACGATAATCCATGAATATCAAAATATGATCTAATCTAATCTAATCTAAGCTGCAAGGATATATACCATTTAAGATTTAATATCAAATGCATTCCCACAAGCAGACATGTATAATTTTGCGTTAACACTTGCCGCATGTGGACCTACATTATAAGAACCCATCTCAAATGAACATAAGCCCTGCAACTCTTGCCGTCCTTCCCTGAGACAGGGGTGACATTGGCAAAGTGAACCATTTTTTCACAGTATGGGTGGTCAGCCGCATACCAACCTATAAGTCAAGGAACATACATGACAAATTACATTACTTCAATGATAATATTGCACACACACAAGCTTCTGCTTTCGTATGAAGACAACTGGCAAACCAAAATAGGTTGGCGAATTGCATTCGTCTTCACAAATATATTTAAAAACAACAACAAAAACTGAATGAAAACAAGCTATGATGATCGTCGATTTAAGATGCAATGGGCAATAAAGAACAAAAAAACAAAAAACGTAACAAAAAGGAAAAAAATACTCTTACGTTGTTATTCACACACAGCAAATTCATGGCTCAACCGTGAATTTTTCATGCAAAAAAACGTAGATCCCTGAATCACCTACGGATCAAATGTGCTATGAATAACCTTGCAAGTTTCCAATCCCTTGTTTTTGTCGCGCAACAATTTTCTCACACGCGTCCTCTCATATACATAATATTGTACAATGTATATATTGACGGTTAAAATGAAGTAGGGCATAAGCGACGTTTTGGTCAAAAATGAGTTATGAATGCTATCTAATCTAATCTAATCTAAGTTGCAAAGATATGTTACATTGGAGATTCACATTACATGCATTCTCACAACCAGACACGTACAAGTTCGCTCTTGCACATGCCTCATGTGAACCTACAACATAAAAACCAAATCTCAAATGGACATACACCCTGCAACTCTTGCCGTCTTTCCCTGAGACAGGGTTGACATTGGCAAAGTGAACCATTTTTACAGCATGGGTGGTCAGCCGCATACCAACCTATAAGTCAAGGAACTTCCTTCTTTGCTCTTCAAAGTGAAACATCACAAAATTCTCTTCCAGTTCTGTAAATCTAAATTCTTCTAAATCTAAATAAGTCTCCATCCAAAACATAAATCTGGAATTTATTAATCATCAACCTTCGAGAATCAGCCACACCAAATTCATCTGAAGTCACAAATTCTTCTTCATGGTGCTATCCTACTTAAAATTACCCGCACCTTCTGATGCGCTAACTCCCATAGCTCTACGATGATTTTTCTTGTTGTTTATGCCCAAGAAACAACTGCGTTTTCGAAGTATGGTTTTGGTGTCACCGACAAGATTTTGACCTTTGTTGTCCTAAATGCGCTTGTGACATAAAAAAAATCGTACAGCATCGTACAACCACATTGATAAGAATGCCAATAAACAGTAACGGTTTTAGCACTACCAGCGCAGTGGGCGAGATTTCTAAGGCACCCCTTATCCACCATTCAAATCCATACGAAGAAGATAAAAAGGGGCCCCTGCGGCGCCCTTTTATACTTGGCGTCCTGGGCAGTCGCCCAGCCACGCATCACCCTAGCGCTGACCCTGCCAATAAATCGCTCCCCCAGTTCTTGTTTATCGTATAGACAAATTCTGTCAAACGTGACTTTTTAATGCAGTTGTCTTAAGAATCAAATTCTACACAATCTGAGCTCATAAAAAAACGTACAATTCGATAATGTGAGAGTTGTTTTAAATATTTTTAAATTAATTTTCTGTTTTCATACATTCGACACATTGGCCCAGTACACATGCAAACATTGCTCATAGAAAATAAGCTGAATGGTCTATACGGTAAACAAGAAGTAAGGCAGCTAAATAACTTTTTTTTTTCAGAGTGGTTTTGATTTTCGCGGTATGATAAAAAATCTAAAAGTTTGCCATTTTTCTGCAATCAAAATTTTTAAACTGCTCTCCTGAACAATTGAGTTTGTGTCACTTATGCCCTATCGCCTTTTAAGCGTCGATATAATAACGTTGGTACCGCCATCCGGGCGTTATCCGCGCCATTGGCGGTAACCGAAGCAATTTATAGCCTTCAACAAAAGCTGGCGGGAGTTTCTGCACGGGCAACTTCACAAATTGATTTTGTACATGGGAATGTTGTTTCCCTTTTATAAATGCCTCGCATGGCGGCTCGCGCATCTCTCATACCCACACAAAACCCTACGCGCTTATAATCTAAACTTATATCTAAGTTGCACAGATACATTACATTCAAGATAACATCAATGGTTAAAAGGATATAAATATAAAAGGTTACCGTGCTGTTGCTTTTTACATCACGGGAAAGCCTTCTGCCACTTGAAAATATTACACCTTGAATGAGCGTCCACGTGATGTAGGTCCTTCTGACACATACACGCGGGACTGGTATGAGGAGGGTGTAAGCATTCCCACTAGCAAGCAAGAGTAAATTTGCCGAATGAGAACCTACAAAATACACTCCAATCTCAAATGAACATAAGCTCTGTAACTCTTCTTGACCGACCTTCCTTGAAACAGCGGTGACGTTGTCAAAGCCAAACATCTTTTTACATCATAGGTGGTCATTAATATACTAACCTATAAGTCATGGAACAATAAAAATCGTTTTTTAAGACTAAATCAAAGTAGCAGCAAGCTGTATTCAATATACACTAGAAAAAAAACTTGTTCCTTTTAGAGTTTTCTGAAGTATTTTTGTTAACACATTTTTACAATAACTTCTACCGTCTCCATATCATTCCCTTCCCCCTTGTACCTTCCAGACGTCCGACTTGCCAAGTGCTTGAGTGGCCTGTCTGCCTGCGGTGGAGACCTCGATAATGATGTGAAGTTTCAGACCCCTGACAAAACTTGGTCGTCGTCCTCCACTCTCTAGTCCCAACTCATTCAAGTTCATGCTTTCCACGAAGATGGAGGTCAACAAAATAATGGACTGTATAGTGTATACGAGATGAGCTCACATGATTTTACCCACTTTTATTTTTACAATAATAATAGCTTCGTTATATATAATCTATAATCTAAGTTGCAAGGATAATATATTCATTTAAAGCTCTCAGATGCATGCCCACAAACCAACACGTGTAGTTCGCGCTTACAAATGCTGAATGCGTACTTAAAAATAAAATCCAAACCTCAAATGAACATAAGCCCCACACTTGGCAAAGTCAACGCTATTAACGCTGTTGGTCTTCCTAATAAAAAATAAAAAAAATTTAAAAAATGGTTCACTTTGCCAATGTCACCTCTGTTTTAGGGAATGTCGGCGAGAGTTGCAGGGCTTATGTTCATTTGAGGTTTGGATTTTATTTGTAAGTATACAATCAGCATTTGTAAGCGCGAACTACACGTGTTTGTTTGTGGGCATACATCTGAGAGCTTTGAATGAATATATCCTTCAACTTAGATTATAGATTAAGTTTATTGGTTGAATGAGGAACAATTTTTTGAACAAAGGTTTTTTATATACCTCACCAACATATACTTTAGTTTATGTCTGACTTTGAACAACCCTGCTAGTCCTTGGGTTGATCTCTGTTTCACCTCGACATAAAAGTTATATGGTTACTTTCTATAATATTATTATCTTTGTATACAGACCTACATGTAGGTATGAGTATGTGTTATGTGTTTGGTCCTCTTATGAAATTACATTTTTGCTGCGCAAACAAAAAACCGGTGAAGTGAAGTTATTAATCCGTCAGGCGAGATATTGATGGCTTCTTCGAGACAGAAGAAAATAATAGACTTGCAGTATGAAACACTCCAACCACTAATCGTCACCTTAGGGCCTGTTAAACTAAGCTCCAATAATAATAATAAAAATTAGGATGATTTATTTGGTGAGCACTGTTTTTGTGTGCATCACACCTCAAAATGGAAAGTTCCGGAATGCACTGAAGACAAGCAAATTTCTGGCATCGTTTGCACCAGCGCCCTTGGAGTGACTACATCATGAAACTGCGCTATAAAGAAATCATCAACTCATCATCAAAAGCCCTCTGCGAGCTTGTTCGTCACCATAGAAAGCGTCAATTCTCAAGCAAGACCCAATTTTTGTAAGGTTGGATGGACCTTTCAGTGACCGATCTTTGGTACAGGTTTATGAATTTTTCAACCCAGCGAAGAGCACATTTGGAAATATAATTGGTATATTTTTGTGGTCCTCCGGGATTCGAATCCACAACTTTCCATTTACGAGTCAAAAGTGTTGCCACTGGACCGGTCCAAGAAATGCCAACAACACGCGGTATACCTAGTGGTCACCCATCCTGGTAGCATCCGCGCCCAATGTTGCTTAACTTCGGTGATCTGATGAGAACCGGTGCTTTCAACATGGTATCGTCGTTGACGAATCAGACAAAAATCAAAATTAAGTGTAATTTCTCCCATCGAATCAAAATTTTTGTTGCATGTACGTAAATCAGCTGATGTACATCATCTTTCCTGTTCAATTTCCATCATTTTATAACCCACTTCCAAGAAATATTTAACCAAGGTCCTCACCAGAATTAAGCAATCAAATTTGATGTATCAATCAAATATTGATTGGAGGTTGTTGCAACAGGCCCTTAGTGTTAGTATGTCTTATCTTCAACAGAAATAACTGCACATTAGCCATATTTGTATGTGTATTGTAGGTACCAATGCGTCTTACGTAAACTGGAAATTTATTTTGAAAATATTTAAAACAACTCTCACATAATCTCTCTCACGCCATCCGTATTTTTAGGCGATTCTAGCATACACCAGACCATGACAGAATCATCTCGAGCAGAAACTTCGAGCAAATAAGAGTAGGTACAACAATCCAAATACTTACGCCTAGACACACATTTACAAGTAAGTAATAACACACAGACACACAATCATAATAAAAACATACACAGACATAAATTCGTTACAGTATATTTGCAAGTATAACGCAGCTTATCTACGCATAAAGATATACTTCTTACCCCGTTGTACCTAAAAGGTAGTTTTTTTTTTTGAAGAAATACTGTGCGGGATACTCCCTAGATTTCAGAGACTCTAGTGGTCTATGACACTTAATTTTGTGCCGCAGAGGTGTTTACGATCTTGGTCATCGATACAAAGCGCCAATACTCAAGCAAGACCCAGTTGTTGTAAGCCTGGATGGATATTTTAGTGACCGGTCTTTGGTAAAGTTGAATGAATTTTTCAACTAAGCGAAGAGCATATTTGAAAATATAAATGGTATATTTTTTGTACTCCGCCGGGATTCGAACCCAAAACCTTCCATTTACGAGTACAAAGTGTTGCCACTGGACTACGGATCGGTCTAAATGTTTTGTACAAACTATAGTTCAATATTATAAAAGATTGAAGCAAAGTTGTATTTCTATTCTTTTATGAGATCTATCGTTCCCAAACTCCTGGGCAATCATCCATCATTTTTTTTTTGTGAGAAAGCTGATTAAAGAGTAATAAAAGTCTATAGAAAATCACTATGGAGTTCAACAGGAAACAGATGCTGAGCAAAGGCAAGAAACAACACAGCAAAGCAAACTTTGCTGTCTCGTCTTTGTGGACCGTCAAAATTAAGTTTTCAGGGGTAAACTTTCACAGTTTTAATACTCTTAAGATTTTACCGGGTTCAATTTTATAAAAAATGCGTTTATTCATTTTGCACAATTTACTTTTAGATACGGTTCACACACAGTACACAATGTGTCTTTTGAAATGTATTGGTCGACAGCATAGACGCTGCAATGACAGCATAGACGCTGCAATGACAGCATAGACGCTGCAATGCCAGCATAGACGCTGCAATGACAGCATAGACGCTGCAATGACAGCATAGACGCTGCAATGACAGCATAGACGCTGCAATGACAGCATAGACGCTGCAATGACAGCATAGACGCTGCAATGACAGCATAGACGCAGCAATGACAGCATAGACGCCGCAATGACAGCATAGACGCCGCAACGACAGCATAGACGCCGCAATGACAGCATAGACGCCGCAATGACAGCATAGACGCTGCAATGACAGCATAGACGCTGCAATGACAGCATAGACGCCGCAATGACAGCATAGACGCCGCAATGACAGCACAGACGCCGCAATGACAGCATAAAAGCCGCAATGACAGCATAGACGCCGCAATGACAGCATAGACGCCGCAATGACAGCATAGACGCCGCAATGACAGCACAGACGCCGCAATGACAGCATAGACGCCGCAATGGCAGCATAGACGCCGCAATGACAGCATAGACGCTGGAAAAACAGTAGATAGACAACAGACCGGTCCGTAGTTCAGTGATAATAGAATCCCGGCGGAGCGCAAAAAAATACCATTTATATTTTAAAATTTGCTCTTCGTTGTGTTGAAAAATTCATAAACATTTACAAATGATCGGTCACCAAAGGTCCATCCAGCTGTACAGCAACTGGATCTTGCTCGAGAATTGGCGCTGAAAACGAAGAATTGAAGCGACAACGACCAAGCTCGTAAGATGGTCGATAGCTCAATTGGTAGAATGCTTGCATTCCATGCCGAGAGAAGGGTTCGATCTCAAGGTTTACTCAGCCTTCACAAGAAATGAAAAGCAGCCCCCTCGAGAGTTGGGAAATCCTCCTTTTACCTGAAGAGGTTGGCGTGAGGCTGGCCCCCTTATCTGCAAAAATAAATATGTTCCACTCGACATATGCGAGACCCTTCGGCGATAATGCGGCAAGGAGTTACACTATATGTATATGTATATATAGTTGCGATGCGTTAACAATTCTGGATTTTTCTTTAGCACATTTATTTATTTATTTATTTATTTATTAACGGCACTTAGTGCCTTTTACATGAAATGGTTACATAGTTTCAAAAATAACACAAATACATAAAAATACCAAAAAGATGTAAATTATATGAAAGTAAAATGAAACAAATAAACACAATAACAAAAACTATATAAAAATAAGAATAAAAATCAAAGTTACTATCTAGAGAAAAAATATAAATCAAAAAATATAAATCAAAAATCAAATGAAATATACAAGCAACAGAAATAAAAACACTATTCATCCAAAAAGTACCTCAACAGACCAGCTCTATACCTATCAAAGTTATTGTTGGGTGGGTCAAAGTCCAGTGTACAGGTATTACCACTACGTTGAAGGCGATTTATGCAACTGTTATATTGTGCATTTGTATTGGAAGCTACAGGGCGATAAGGAACTATCTGACGAGATCCCTGTCGCGGAACAAAAAAATTAATAGTTTCAAGCAACATCGGGCAATCTATTAGACCATTCTTAATTTTATAGAGTGTGAGTAAATCAATAATTTTTCTCCTATTAGACAAACTAGTTAAATTAAGTAAGGAGTTAAGGAAGATGGGGTCAAAATTAGCAATAGGAATATTTAGTTTAAAATTAACGATTTTTAAAAATTTAGTATGAACTTTTTCAATATTGTCAATATGGACCGAGAAGTGAGGAGACCAGATGGTAGAACAGTATTCTAAAACGCTACGGACCAGTGAAGTATAAAGAATTTTTATTGTTTGTAAATCACGGAAATCTTTGGTAATTCGGAAAACAAAGCCAAGCATTTTCATACTTTTAGCGCGGATATCGTAAATGTGGGCGACAAATGAGAGTTTATGATCAAACAGAACCCCCAAGTCAGAGATGACTAAAACATTATTTAATAAGTTATGATTAATAACATAATCTTTAATCAATGGGTTTTTTATTCTATAAAAACGCATCACTTGACATTTGGATATATTAAGATTAAGATGATTAAGTGAACACCAGTTATTTAATCTATCAAGTGTCGATTGTAGTTTAATACAATCGTTGATTGAGTCGATCTCACGAAAAATTTGAATGTCATCCGCAAACAAAAGTACATTACAGTCCTGGACAACATTAACAATATCGTCAATGAATAATAAAAATAGCAGCGGACCAAGATGAGATCCCTGTGGGACACCACTAGTTTGTTTAAAAGGATCAGACTCAGAGTTATTTATTTTCACGATCAGGGAACGATTCATAATATAACTCCTAATCCACAACAAAAAGCTACCAGATACTCCCATTGCTTCCAGCTTCGTAAGCAAGATATTGTGAGAAACTCTATCAAAAGCTTTAGCGAAATCTGTGTAAATAACATCGATCTGTTTACGTCTACCAAGAGCCCCCGACAAAAAATTCTCATAAGACATGAGATTAGTGGTCGTAGATCTATTGGGTAAAAAGCCATGTTGACAATTAGTTAAAGATCTAGTGACCACAAATCCAATTTTCGATAAAATCAGTTTTTCAAGCAGTTTGGGAATAGCCGAGAGCAAGTTAATAGGTCTGTAGTTTGTGACATCCTTCCTATCCTTACCTTTGAATATTGGAGTGATGTAGGATGTCTTCCAGATAAGTGGAAAGCATCCAGAAGATATAGATAAATTAAAAATAGTGCACAAAGGTTGTGTCAAACTAGAAGCACAATTCTTTAAAAAAAATGCCGGAACCCCATCAGGGCCAGGACAAGTTAAAGGTTTCATTAATTTTATACCTGATGTAACATCAGACACTTCAAATGACAAGCTCGAGAGCTGAAAATCAATGTGAGATGAGAAATCAAAGGACTGACCAGTATTATCAGTAGTAAAAACACTTTTAAAAAACGTAGCAAATAGGTTTGGTACTTCTCCCACATTATTATTAGATATAGTTTTCTGACTCTCATTTTTGAGAGATCGTGAATAATTGAAAATCTTTTTTACATCAGACCTAACAGACATTTCAATGCCATTAATATATTCATTATAACACGCTACCAAGATTTTCTTACACTGCTTTCTGTGAAAATTGAAATTCTCATAATCTGGCGCTAATCTGGTCTCCTTGTACTTTTTATGAGCAAGTTTCTTCTCACAGATACAATCAATTAGATCACGGCTATACCATTTAGGGAATGATGATTTTCTAACTTTTGTAACTGGTATATGTATAGGTATATTGGGCAAAAAACACAAATAATAATAATAATAAGAATAATGAAAGCGTGATTCCCGGACGTGTTTTTTTGCGTACAAAAAAAAAGCCACGACCGACCTTTAATATGCTTTAATATATTCATAGACAGTACACGCATTTGTTTTAAAGCCACTGGATAATTTTTAACTCCCGTTCTGGGGCCCATCATGTCAGACACAAACGATCATCTGTGAATGCTATTCATTGTTTCATTTCAATATTTTATTTGATCACTCTGGCGTTACTTCACGTGGAATAGCATAGTATAGTGAAAAAGCGAGGATCACTTTACTAATGTCACCCCTGCCGGAAAAAGTTTCAAGGCGTGTGTTTCTTTGCGAAATTAGGTTTTTATTTTGTAAGAAGGTACACATGCATCGTGTCTAAGAGTAAGCTTACACGTGTATTCCAGTGAGCATGCAATTAATATAAATGTTAAATTATGTGATTCTAATTTTGTAATTTTGACCGAATGGGAAGGTTGTGGGTTCAAATCCCGGCGGAGCACAAAAAATATAACATTTAAATTTTCAAATTAGCTCTTCGTTGGGTTGAATAATTCATAACCTTTACCAATGACTGGTCACCAAAGGTTTATCCAGCCTTACAGCAACTGGGTCTTGCTTGAGTATTGGCGCTTTGTAGCGACGACCAAGCTCGTACACCTCTGCGGTACTACAACAAGTGTCATAGACCCCTAGAGTCTCTAGAATCTACGGAGTCTCCCGCACAGGATTTCTTAAAAAAAATACGAAATATTGAATGCCAAGATTGATTTAAAAATTTAAATTATATTCATCTAGCTGTTATATTCATCTGTATCTTATCGAATTAGTTTAGATTAGATTAGCCGATGCATGCGCATGATGAAAATACATGCAAAAATGACGTGGATGAATGACAGTGTAGCGAGTTTAAAGCAGGGGTACTCCACCATCAATCCACCCCGCACCGCGTTGTTTACAAAACCGAATTGGCCACTCCTAAATCACGGACGGGGTGGCCGTCCCCGCGCCAGTTTGCCACCCCTGACGGACCAAGGCATCATTCTGCCCCAAAATAAACAAACCCCTGGTTCATTCTACATTATTGTATCATTAGATAAAGAGGATTAAGTCGGTATCTAAAATTAAAGTGATTATGCATACAAATGTTTGGTTTTAGATTTTGTTATTGTTGTAATAAAATAGGGTTGAATTCGAATAGGGTTAAATTGAAGATATAAATAAAAATAAAGTTTTAGTCTTTGCCAATGTCACCCCTACTTCAGGGAAGGTCGGCAAGAGTTGCAGGGCTTATGTTCATTTGAGATTGGGTTTTTTTTTATATTGTAGGTCCACATGCGGCATGTGTAAGCGCGAAATTATGCATGTCTGCTTGTGGGAATGCATTTAATATGAATCTCAAATGATACATATCTTTGCAGCTTAGATTTAATTTTTAGAGTATAGGTTGGTATACGACTGACCACCCATGCTGTAGAAAATGGTTCACTTTGCCAATGTCAACCCTGCTTCAGGGAAGGTCGGCAAGAGTTGCAGGGCTTATGATCATTTGAGATTGGATTTTTTATATTGTAGGTCCACATGCGGCATGTGTAAGCGCGAAATTATGCATGTCTGCTTGTGGGAATGAATCTCAAATGATACATATCTTTACAGCTTAGATTTAGATTAGATTTAGATTTAGTATAGGTTGGTGTACGACTGACCACCCATGCTGTAGAAAATGGTTCACTTTGCCAATGTCAACCCTGTTGCAGGGAAGGTCGGCAAGAGTGCACCCATGCTGTACAGAATGGTTCATTTTGCCAATGTCACCCCTGTTTCAGCGAAGGTTAACGGAAGGTGTTTTTCATTTGAGATTCGGATCTTTATATTGTAAGTCCACATGCGGCATGTATAAGCGTGAACTTAAACGTGTCTGCTTGTGAAAATGCATATAATGTGAATCTTCAATGTTACGTAATATATTTGCAACTTAGATTAGATTAGATGATAAAATGAGATTTTGAATGAAAAAGGTTATGACTCTGGATGACATGAAAGAATTATGTAAGGACCGCAAAAAAATGGCGGTTGATTTGTAATGTTGGCGGTTAAGGCTAAAGCTGGTTCACTTTTTCAATGTCACTCCTGTTTCAGGCAAGGTCAGCAAGATTTGCAGTTGTTATGTTCATTTGAGATTTGGATTTTTTATATTGTAGGTTCACATGTGGCATGAGTAAGCGCGAATTTTCAAGTGAATGCATTGAACATGAATCATAAATGCAATATATCTTAATACATTAATAATATCCACACAGTTAAAATTTATTAATCGGATATTAAACGGGGCAAAATCAGTTCATCTTCAGTCGTCGTGTAGAGAGGGTGTCTCCTGAAGACTTTAGCTAAGTCGCTAACGAAAAGTCGAGATTAATGTTAGTTCTCTTATAACGGTTTGTCTAATATCCGATAAATGATTTTTACCTGTGCAGTAATTAATATTGTAAATATGTCAAACGACCGTAATTTAACCTAAGCCTAGTAATATATCTTCACAACTTAGATTATACAAATCCATAGACATCAAAGTGTACAAATTGTCGATCATTACCGTAACACCTCGAGTGGTGACAATTATCCTTCGTGCATTGTCTATGGTAGACTGAGCTGCAAAGGCCGGAAACACTTGTCCGCCATGATTGTTCCCACTTGCTTCCGATAGGGCGCAATGACGTCACACCGCCCAAGTGATGTGTGACGTCATATCGTTTATATGATAGCACGGTCACAGACACATCGGTCACGGATAAATTGTTCACACTGCAGGTCTTCTAATCTAATCTAAGTTGCAAAGATATTTAACAATGGGGATTCACATTATAATGCATTCTCACGTGCAGACACGTAAAAGTTCTCGCTTTCAAATGCCGCATGTGAACCTACAATATAAAAACCAAATCTCAAATGAACATAAGCCCTGCAACTCTGGCCGACTTTCATAGAAACAGGGGTGACTTTGGCAAAGTGAACCATTTTCTACAGCATAGGTGGTCAGCCGCATACCAACCAATAAGTCAATGAAGTCCACATGACTTTTCAGTCAACGACATTTCGGTCACAGACAATTGGTCACAGATATGTCGCCCACAAACACATTGGTCACGGACAATTTGGTCACACGAAAGTTCGTCCACAAGAATTTTCGTTCAATGATATTTCGGTCATGGACCATAAACAACGATGCACTCTGGACATTTTTGAATTCGGGTTTTTTTTGTCGGTAAATGTGATTCTTGCATGAGACTGCCGTTCTTAGCAACCTTTAACAAAATATTTGTATCCCTTTTGCCTGGCAACCCAGCCGGGTGATGACAAAATTGTATCTATGTATCGCTGCCTTAGTTCTTGTTTATCGTAAACGCCATTGGGAAAATTTTACATGAGCAATGTTTGCATGTGTACTGGACCAATGCGTCTTATGAAAACAAGAAATTTATTTAAAAAATATTGTAAAAAACTCTCACATTATCGAGTTTTACGGTTTTTCTTAGCTCAGATTGTGTAGAATTTGATTCATAAGACAACTGCATGAAAAAGTCATATTTGACAAGATTGGCGTATACGATAAACAAGAACTGGGGGAGCGATATGTCAATTCACGTGTGGACCTCACGAATCAAATATACAGTCATTACAAATGTTTCTTGGAGAGCATGTTTTCTGTGATGGAGCTGTCTGTGGTTCTAAATTGTATGCGTGGCTGACCACCCATGCTGTAAAAAATGGTTCACTTTGCCAATGCCACCCCTGTTTCAGGGTAGGACGGTAAGAGTTGCAGGGTATAAATCCATTTGAGATTTTTTGGTTTTTATGTTGTAGGTTCACATGCAGCATGTTTTAAGCACGAACTTGCACGTTTCTGCTTGTGAGAATGCATTTAATGTGAATCCCCAATGTTACAGAATTAACTTCGCAACATAAATAAGATTAAAGTGTCGTTTACCGAAAAATCACGGAACGAACTGTCATTAGACCTATTTGTTCGTGACTGATTTGTCCGTGGACGAGTTATCTATTGCCGAGCTGTTTGTGACCGAAATGTCATTGACAGATAAATCGTGTGACCGGGTTGTCCATGGATGAGTTGTCCATGGACGAGTTATCTTTGACCGAGTTGTCATGGCACGTTTAGCACTGCCTAAGTGATGACTCAGTGGGTGATGATTAAGGGTGTAACTGAGAATGGGCGACACCAAGCTCTGGCCCTAGTTAAAGTACGATTACGGTCTAGAATAATTCTAGAGTCTAGAGTCTAGAATCTAGACCTTAGATTCTAGAACGTTCGATTGGATTGTAGGTTATTTTGTGGCAGTAACGCCATATTTTTTTAATATCATAGGTATTGTTATGTAAATAACAAATACTATAAATGTTAGGTAGATAGGTAGGTGTATTAATAACCGATGAGAGTTGGAGTAATTATTATTATAGGAACCTAGAAAAGAGACATTCAATTATGTACCTATGGTAAGCTTTTTGTTCTGGAAAGTTCTAGCAAAATTGGCTTCTAGCAACTACTGTCTTTAGGAGTATAAAGGGCTGCAAGCGGCTCGCAACAGTCAATCCATATACGTCGCTCTGCTTTTGAACAAGAAAGACATAGAAGACTAACTCTCAAGTAAATGTAAAGTGCTAAATCATAAATGTGAATCATTAAAAAAAAATATAAAAAAAAAACTAAGTTTAAAATAAATATCCACGAAAGAAGACCAGTTTTTTTTTAATTTAAAGACTTTTTTTGAACCCTAAAACCACAACAGTATTTAGGTATGAATGCGTATTTAACCTTTTTATGTTTTCTTGTTTTTGTATTTGATCCAAAATCTGTTGATTGCGGAACTCTCTCATGTGATGCAGAATACCAGTTGTTCTTCCATCTTTTGGCTGGTCGGCCTGGCGGACGCTGGCCGTCTAGTATCTCCTGTGCCACGATTCTGGTTAACCTACTTTCACTCATGCGATCTACATGATCCCTCCAGAACCGTCTCATCTTTCTACATTGCCTGACGATTTCAATTTAATTTCTATCTATTAACATACTTCCAGTCATTTTATTAAATATATTTTTAACGAGAATTTATTTTTTCCTGGGTAGAAACATTTATAAATATCATCAGTTAAACGTAACTCAACTAAGCTACCTAAACCTGAGACAGTCTGTAGTTGACAGAAGCACAACATCCCTTTTTTTCGTGCCTCAAAATCAAAGGTTCAAATCGCTACAATGAACGTCAATCTTCGTTCTTCGGTTGATATCTTCCACCTGAGTGAAAATCAGCTTAGGCAGAGGCTTCCGTTTCTCCTAAGCTGATTTCGGTTACTTGTTACTGTTACTGTATCCTGCCGCCGTTCCACTAGGGGTGGCCGGTACCTCCGCAGATGCGCCTCCACTTTTTTCTGTCCTTACAAACCACTTTCATTTCCTCAATATTCATCACCTTTTTCATACATACTCTTCTCTTATTTTCACTCTGCAGGTTCCATTCTTTCGCAATCTCACCTATTTGGTCTAACCATTCTTTCCTCGGCCTTCCCCTTCCGCGCTTTCCTCTGACATTTCCTTTGTACACTTTCTTCGTTAGTCGTTCATCATCCATTCTTTCGAGATGTCCGAACCATCTCATCGTACTTTTTTGTACTTTCATTCTCATATTCTCTTTTATACCACACTCGTTCATCACCCAATCATTACGTACTCTATCATTCAGTGTTTTTCCAGCCATTGCTCTCAGATAAGCCATTTCAACCGTACATACTTTACTCAGCTCACATTCATTAACTGTCCATGCCTCACTTCCATACATCAATGTCGGAACCAATATACCATTGTGGACCGCCAATCTCATATTCTTCGTAAGTTTCCTATTTCTTGCAATTCTTCCAATCGTTCCCATTACACTTCTTCCTCTACTAGCACGCTTTTCCAATTCTTTCGTCAATTTCCCATTCGACTCAAACTTGCTTCCCAGATAATCAAATTCTTTCACGACCTCCACTCTTGTTTCATTCAGTCTTATCTCAATTTCCTCGCATTCCTCAGTCCTGTCAAACACTAATACTTTCGTCTTACTGGCATTCACTTTTAAACCGTTCTTACTAAAAGCATCATTCATTTTGGTGAGTATCATCTGGAGCTCCTCCGCTGTCTCAGCCAACACTACGGCATCGTCAGCATAGAGAAGAACTCCAACATTCGTCTCACCCAACTTGTGATTTGTGAATATTTTTAATTATTGTATGCATTAGGTTTAAGACCTGTCATGTACTTTAAGGTGAAAATAAATCTATCTATCTGTTCAAAAATGCACAGAAAGAAGGAGAAGAGGAAATTCCGGTTACCAAACAAAAAACTCAAGGTTTTCCTAAAAACATTAATTAGAATTTCGCGACTGTTTTTCAGCTCCATACCCAAGATTCATGAGTCGTGAACTTTCATTTCATGACCCAGGTACTCCTAATTGAAATTTATGGTCCTCGATGGCTTCGCGGAAGGCAGGTGGAATTCGCAGCAAGGAGGTCTGCTTAATTTTACATTGCCAATCAATAGCAGCAGGGCTGGACTGCCTTTTGAGGAACTCTCCTAATGTGATTGGACAACGCAAGCAGGTTTCCGGTGAAAATAAAAGATTAAATGGATACCGTATAATAATAGAGGATCTCAGAGTGGATTAAAATGTATTACCATATTATAATATTGTTTTAGTAATGGTATGAAATCGGATGTTTTATTTCAATCTGATTTAAATACTAACTATCTATTGGATTGCTAATCTAATCTAAGCTAAGTTGCAAAGATATGCATCATTGGGGACTCACATTATATACATTTTCAGAAGCAGGTACGTAAAAGCTTGCGCTTAAACATGCCGCGTGTGTACTTACAATATAAAAACCCAATTCTCAAATAAACATACACCATGCAACTCTTGCCGAACTTTCCTGGGACAGGGGTGACATTGGCAAAGTAAACCATTTCCTACAGCATTGGTGATCAGCCGCATACCACCCTATAAGTCAAGAAACATACACCACAAATTAGATTTTTAAAATAGACAAATAATTGTTTTATTAAATATATGTATTAACATCAAAATAAAAAAAAATCTAGTTTAAAAAAACCATTGCTCTAGCCGTCAACACTGGCTGGCTAATGGCTACTAAGTTACACATATAGTGTAACTTTTTGCCACGTTTCTTGAAGGGGTCGCATGTGGCGAGTGGAACACATTTACTTTTACAGGTAAGGGGGCAAGCCGTACGCCAACCACTTGAGTTGATGTGGGGGCTACCTAGCCCTCTCATTTCTCGTGCAGGCTGAGTAAACTTTGCTTCGGTATTTTGAATGAGAAATCATTTCACCGTTGGCGGGAATCAAACTGTGGCATCTGGCATTGTGCGCAAGCATTCTAACTACTGAGCTACCGACCGTATCGTGACTACATTAAATTTATGCACAATTATATTCTCTTGAAAAAAATTCCAAATTTGTTTCGAACCGTTTCTTCTCCCGATATAATGTTCAAGACATTTAAGTTGTATAATAGGGTGGAGCAAACAAACAAGAAATATAAGCATCAGACAGCGCAACGTCGAATAGGAAATATACAAATTCGATGGCAATGAAAGGGTCATAAAGGGGACACATTGTAGCGCTTTCCATTGAACGCTGGGCGGGGTGGCGCCTACGTTGAATTGCAAGTAGGCGGGAGTAGCGGGAGTAGGCGGAGGGGGACGCAGACATATTTCATGAGGCATTTTTATTGCCTAGAGAATGTATGCGATGGAAACATTACAGCTTCTTCCCGCAGGCGGCTTGCAAAATTTCAGATGGCTGCAAAACCGAGATGCATTTTAGCAATTGTTACAATTAAATATTTATAATTTTCGAAATAGCGAGTGAATGGGATATCCAGAGTCATAATAAAAGGAGAGCTTGTATGAAAAAGGTTATGACTCTGGATGAAATGAAAGAAGTATGCAAGGACAGGAAGAAGTGGCGGCTAATCTGCAATGCTGATTTGTAATGTTGGTTTATTAGTTTGCTACATTTTTTGCATAATAAATTTTTGACTTTTTTTGTACACATTTCTTTTTAAGATTTTGTTATTTTTTATATTTAAATGTAATTTATTATTCATATTCCTTGACTTATAGGTTGGTATGAAGCTGACCACCCATACTGTAAAAAATGGTTCACTTTGCCAGTGTCACCCCTGTTTCAGGGAAGGTCGGCAAAAGTTGCGGGGCTTATGTTCATTTGAGGTTTGAATTTTATTTGTAAGTACACAATCAGCATTTGTAAGCGCGAACTACACGTGTTTGTTTGTGGGCATACATCTGAGAGCTTTGAATGAATATATCCTTGCAACTTAGATTAAAGATTATTATAGAAATAAAATTTCAATTTTAAATAAACTCTGTTTCATTCTACTGATATATCTATATTTGTTAGTAGGTTATATAGTTTTCGGGTAATCTGTTGACTATTATTATTTTTGAGCCGACTTTTTGGATTGGTTACACGATCCCTCATCAAGGCGGTTCTCCTGTGTGTGAGTGTGGTTGGCCTTAGACTATTGTTATGTTATTTTATAATAACATTGAAAGAACAATCCCGAAGTGTGCAGTGTATGTTTGTGGGCCGAACGGAGCCGAACGGTCACGGAAGCGGCCGAACTGCACCGTGTGAACTAATCGGGCCGTCGGTCATGAGTTCCCGGCAAGATGTCAACCGTTTAACACGTCAGCGACCAAGCACCAAGCGGTGCAAGAGGGAGCACTACAATGGAGCTCCCTCCCCCCCATCTACTTGGATTTCATGCCAGCAAGGCACCCGCCTTGTGGACCAGAGGCATAGGAGCGCCCACCCAGGGGCTCCAACGTGTGGAGGCGTCCGCCTTGTGAACCGCCGCTAGCCTGGGGCGCTGCCCCAGGCCTTCCGTTTAGAACTCCAGCCAACGGAATAGGGAGTGTTCTAGTGACAACCTGTAGGTCTGGCCAATCCCTTATTTCCCCTTTTCCCCCCCATATTAGTACAGTAATAAACCCGTATTTGTTCATGTTAACTTTATCTTTTAATTATACAACCTTCCCAAGATATAAGTAAGCAACGCCAAAGAAAGAACCCCACGCCCTGAGAGTGATGCTGATGAGAGCTAGCCGGATGTAAGTATCCTGAAGATACCGTATCATTTAAACATAACACTATATGTGCTCTATCGACTATCTACTCATATTTGAAGGGTATCAGAATCGGACAACAAGTATACTTCATACAGCTATGTGATTAAGGAGACCCTAGATCAAATTTTTGGAGTGGAGCTAAGGAGACCATGAACCACCTTACCTGTCGCCACTCCTGTCAGGCAAGCTTTGAATAATTGACATGGCCCATTAAGTGACAGTACGGTCTTAAACTGGCTCGAATGACAATTTTAAAAGCAGTAACATCTCAAAGAACTAACCAGAACAATAATAATCTAAAATATAAATTACGAGTTACAAAGATATATTAACATTAAAAACTCGTATTAAATGTATGCCCACAAAAAGACACGTATAAGTTTGCGCTTACAAATCAAAACCTCACATAAATATAAGCCCTGCAACTTTTTCCAACCTTCCCTGTAACAGGTGTAAAATTAGCAAAGTGAACCATTTTTTAGAGCATGGGTGGTCAGTATAAGTGAAGGACAGCATATAAACAAACTAACCTAAACAATAGCCAAATTTTCTGGCCAAAAAATAACTGGATCTGAAGTGATTAACACAATGCAACAAACATTCGTTTCATTTAAAATATAATGCATGTATTGAATCTTCAAACATTCAATCTTTAAAATTGAACTAACTTACCCTTATGTGGTTCAATTCGCAGAATTACTTTTAAGCAAAGCAAAAGCAAGCAAGGTAGTTATTAAAAAAGCATCCTGCTTTGAGAAGCCTTACAACAAAGGTATGCTAAGCTCCACACTGAACATTTTTCTCGTAATTGTCTGGAGATGTCTGCGAGGAATTGAATCTTTACAAGGTATTATTGCAAAATATTATATTGCAAGCTTTTAAAGTGATAACCTAGATGGAGACGCTAAAATATTGTCTCGGGTTTTATTACAGGTCCAATAAGGTGCTCAAATTATGGCTCATGCACATTAAGTTACAGTATGGAGGAGTAGAAACAAACTTACGGCACTGATATTGTTGTGTTTTAAGGGTTAAAAAAGTCTTTAAATTAAAAAAAAAAACTGGTCTTCTTTCATGGATATTTATTTTACATTTATTTAACAATTTATATTTATTTTTAGCAATTCACATTTATGGTTTAACAATTTACATTTATTTCACCGTTGGTTCACTTTCACTGTCTTTCTTGTTCAACAGCAGAGCGTCGTATGTATACTGACTCTTGCAAGCCGCTTGCAGCCCTTTGTACTCCCAAAGATAGTAGTTACTAGAAGCCAATTTTGCTGGAACCTTCAAGAACATAAAGCTTCCAGTATAATTACACATGCCATAATGTCTTTAAATTTATTAAATATTTTACCCATAAAAACTGTCAAATTGACCGATAAAAAGATGTGTAACACGTGCGCACAATGTTTGCGCAGGCGTGAGTTTCAAAACTACCAACTTTCCGGAAAGATTTCGCTGTTTCACCCGAGTTTTTTTGTTTACAACCAAATAACACTGTGTAGATTTTTGTTCTCTTTCTAACTAAGGGCAATTTGCGGTTAAGTAAGTTGAAACGGGTATACAAAGTGTATTTGTTCGTAAACATAGCTTAAAGTCCACAGATATCATAAGCGAATGCTTTTGCAACTTTGTGTTACAAATTTAAAAATGTACACTTTTCTTCGTAACCTTTTGAATGCTCGCGTCACTTGCGAAGGTATACCTAGTTTTATTTGGCGGCACTAAAATCTCGCGTCTCAACATTCTGCACTTATTTTTCTTTCAGTGCCACTTCAATGAGTTTTTTTTACTTTTACTAAATAAATAAAAATTAAGATATTAATTAAATAAAACACTGATTCAATTCACTTTTATATTCTTTTAATTTTGTCTAACGTTTTCGCCTAACAAGGCATCATCAGGACAATGACAAATCAAATGAACAATTAAATTCTCTTCTTCCTCATCTCCCTTCACATTACACAGACAATATAATTATTTACGGATAAATTTAAAGTCAAAATTAAATAAAAAACAAATATAAATGTTTAATAATTGTAAAATGTATAATAAAATTGTAAAATGTTTATGTATAAATTTAAAGTCAAATTTAATAATTGAATGTCTCTTTCTTAGGTACCTGTATTAATTACTCCAACTCTCATCGGCTATAACTAATGCACCTACCTACCTATCATTTATATGTATTTGTTATTATATAACAATACTGTCCCGATTTAAGTTGGGGTTCTCTTTAATTAAACTGCAATTATTTATTTTAAACGGTTTGGTTCACAACTCACAATAATTGACAATCTCTGCGTGTATGGCATTCACGTCCAAATTTTGAATGCAACTAATCCACTGATGCTCTTTTCAGTCCGTATATATATGTAAAAAAGGGATCATTCTTGCATATTTCAGATCATTCAATCTCTCGCTCATACCAGACCGCCGTTCTATGTACCTGACTACTGCCATCATACTAGAGCCAGATTGTTCTTCACACTAGCGTACATATTTAGGCGCACGTGGGTACTTCAAATCCTTAGATCGTAACAATGCATTATATGGGGCACAGTTGTTTCCAATCCTGTCAAAATAACAGAAGTGTAGTCATACAAAACATGCTCTTACCTGTGTAATTCTATGTGTCTTTCTTTCTCCATTTCATGTTTCGATACTCAATAATTACACATGCCATAATGTCTTTAAATTTATTAAATATTTTACCCATAAAAACTGTCAAATTGACCGATAAAAAGATGTGTAACACGTGCGCACAATGTTTGCGCAGGCGTGAGTTTCAAAACTACCAACTTTCCGGAAAGATTTCGCTGTTTCACCCGAGTTTTTTTGTTTACAACCAAATAACACTGTGTAGATTTTTGTTCTCTTTCTAACTAAGGGCAATTTGCGGTTAAGTAAGTTGAAACGGGTATACAAAGTGTATTTGTTCGTAAACATAGCTTAAAGTCCACAGATATCATAAGCGAATGCTTTTGCAACTTTGTGTTACAAATTTAAAAATGTACACTTTTCTTCGTAACCTTTTGAATGCTCGCGTCACTTGCGAAGGTATACCTAGTTTTATTTGGCGGCACTAAAATCTCGCGTCTCAACATTCTGCACTTATTTTTCTTTCAGTGCCACTTCAATGAGTTTTTTTTACTTTTACTAAATAAATAAAAATTAAGATATTAATTAAATAAAACACTGATTCAATTCACTTTTATATTCTTTTAATTTTGTCTAACGTTTTCGCCTAACAAGGCATCATCAGGACAATGACAAATCAAATTAACAATTAAATTCTCTTCTTCCTCATCTCCCTTCACATTACACAGACAACATTTAACTTCTATCACATTTACTTTTACAGGTAAGGGGACAAGCCGTACGCCAACCACTTTAGTTGAAGTGAGGGTTTTCCAGCTCTTTCATTTCTTGTGCAGGCTGAGTAAACTTTGCTTCGGTATTTTGAATGGGAAATCATTTCTGATACCCTTGGTGGGGATCAAACTCCGGCATCTGGCATTGTGCACAAGCATTCTAACTACTGAGCCACCGACCGTATATTGACTACATTAAATTTATGCACGATTATTTTCTCTTGAAAAAAATCCTAAGTTGTTTCGAACCGTTTCTTCTCCCGATATAATGTTCAAGACATTTAAGTTGCATAATAGGGTGGAGCAAACAAACAAGAAATATAAGCACCAGACAGCGCTACGTCAAATAGGAAATATACAAATTCGATGGCAATGAAAGGGTCATAAAGGGGACACATTGTAGCGCTTTCCATTGAACGCTGGGCGGGGTGGCGCCTACGTTGAATTGCAAGTAGGCGGGAGTAGGCGGAGGGGGGCGCAGACATATTTCATGAGGCATTTTTATTGCCTAGAGAATGTATGCGATGGAAACATTACAGCGTCTTCCCGCAGGCGGCTTGCAAAATTTCAGATGGCTGCAAAACCGAGATGCACTTTGGAGTTCCAATTAAATATAATTTCAATTTGAAAGAAACTCTGCTTAATTCTTCTGATATATCTATATTTGTTAGTAGGTTTTCGGGTAATCTGTTGATTATTTTTATTTTTGAGCCGACGTTTCGGATTGGTCACACGATCACTCATCAAGGCGGTTCTCTTGTATGTGAGTGTGGTTGGCCTTAGACTATATGTGCTCTATCGACTATCTACGCATTTTTGAAGGGTATGAGAATTGGACAACGAGTATACTTCATACAGCTTTGTGATTAAGGAGACCCTAGATCCAATTTTTGGAGTGGAGCTAAGGAGACCATGGACCACCTTCCCTGTCGCCACTCCTGTCCGGCAAGCTTTGAATAATTGACATGGCCCATTAAGTGACAGTACGGTCTTAAACTGGCTCGAATGACAATTTTAAAAGCAGTAACATCTCAAAGAACTAACCAGAACAATAATAATCTAAAATATAAATTACGAGTTACAAAGATATATTAACATAAAAAATTCGTATTAAATGTATGCCCACAAAAAGACACGTATAAGTTTGCGCTTACAAATCAAAACCTCACATAAATATAAGCCCTGCAACTTTTTCCAACCTTCCCTGTAACAGGTGTAAAATTAGCAAAGTGAACCATTTTTTAGAGCATGGGTGGTCAGTATAAGTGAAGGACAGCATATAAACAAACTAACCTAAACAATAGCCAAATTTTCTGGCCAAAAAATAACTGGATCTGAAGCGATTAACACAATGCAACAAACATTCGTTTCATTTAAAATAGAATGCATGTATTGAATCTTCAAATATTATCCAATCTTGTAAATTGCACAAACTTCCTCTTATGCGGTTTAATTCGCAGAATTCCTTTTAAGCAAAGCAAAGGCAAGGTATTAAGATATTATAAAAAGCATCCTGCTTTGAGAAGCCTTACAACAAAGGTATGCTAAGCTCCGCACTGAACATTTTTCTCGTAATTGTCTGGATATGTCTGCGAGGAATTGAATCTTTACAAGGTATTATTGCAAAATATTATATTGCAAGCTTTTAAAGTGATAACCTAGATGGAGACGCTAAAATATTGTCTCGGGTTTTATTACAGGTCCAATAAGGTGCTCAAATTATGGCTCATGCACATTAAGTTACAGTATGGAGGAGTAGAAACAAACTTACGGCACTGATATTGTTGTGTTTTAAGGGTTAAAAAAGTCTTTAAATTAAAAAAAAAAACTGGTCTTCTTTCATGGATATTTATTTTACATTTATTTAACAATTTATATTTATTTTTAGCAATTCACATTTATGGTTTAACAATTTACATTTATTTCACCGTTGGTTCACTTTCACTGTCTTTCTTGTTCAACAGCAGAGCGTCGTATGTATACTGACTCTTGCAAGCCGCTTGCAGCCCTTTGAACTCCCAAAGATAGTAGTTACTAGAAGCCAATTTTGCTGGAACCTTCAAGAACATAAAGCTTCCAGTATAATTACACATGCCATAATGTCTTTAAATTTATTAAATATTTTACCCATAAAAACTGTCAAATTGACCGATAAAAAGATGTGTAACACGTGCGCACAATGTTTGCGCAGGCGTGAGTTTCAAAACTACCAACTTTCCGGAAAGATTTCGCTGTTTCACCCGAGTTTTTTTGTTTACAACCAAATAACACTGTGTAGATTTTTGTTCTCTTTCTAACTAAGGGCAATTTGCGGTTAAGTAAGTTGAAACGGGTATACAAAGTGTATTTGTTCGTAAACATAGCTTAAAGTCCACAGATATCATAAGCGAATGCTTTTGCAACTTTGTGTTACAAATTTAAAAATGTACACTTTTCTTCGTAACCTTTTGAATGCTCGCGTCACTTGCGAAGGTATACCTAGTTTTATTTGGCGGCACTAAAATCTCGCGTCTCAACATTCTGCACTTATTTTTCTTTCAGTGCCACTTCAATGAGTTTTTTTTACTTTTACTAAATAAATAAAAATTAAGATATTAATTAAATAAAACACTGATTCAATTCACTTTTATATTCTTTTAATTTTGTCTAACGTTTTCGCCTAACAAGGCATCATCAGGACAATGACAAATCAAATTAACAATTAAATTCTCTTCTTCCTCATCTCCCTTCACATTACACAGACAATATAATTATTTACGGATAAATTTAAAGTCAAAATTAAATAAAAAACAAATATAAATGTTTAATAATTGTAAAATGTATAATAAAATTGTAAAATGTTTATGTATAAATTTAAAGTCAAATTTAATAATTGAATGTCTCTTTCTTAGGTACCTGTATTAATTACTCCAACTCTCATCGGCTATAACTAATGCACCTACCTACCTATCATTTATATGTATTTGTTATTATATAACAATACTGTCCCGATTTAAGTTGGGGTTCTCTTTAATTAAACTGCAATTATTTATTTTAAACGGTTTGGTTCACAACTCACAATAATTGACAATCTCTGCGTGTATGGCATTCACGTCCAAATTTTGAATGCAACTAATCCACTGATGCTCTTTTCAGTCCGTATATATATGTAAAAAAGGGATCATTCTTGCATATTTCAGATCATTCAATCTCTCGCTCATACCAGACCGCCGTTCTATGTACCTGACTACTGCCATCATACTAGAGCCAGATTGTTCTTCACACTAGCGTACATATTTAGGCGCACGTGGGTACTTCAAATCCTTAGATCGTAACAATGCATTATATGGGGCACAGTTGTTTCCAATCCTGTCAAAATAACAGAAGTGTAGTCATACAAAACATGCTCTTACCTGTGTAATTCTATGTGTCTTTCTTTCTCCATTTCATGTTTCGATACTCAATAATTACACATGCCATAATGTCTTTAAATTTATTAAATATTTTACCCATAAAAACTGTCAAATTGACCGATAAAAAGATGTGTAACACGTGCGCACAATGTTTGCGCAGGCGTGAGTTTCAAAACTACCAACTTTCCGGAAAGATTTCGCTGTTTCACCCGAGTTTTTTTGTTTACAACCAAATAACACTGTGTAGATTTTTGTTCTCTTTCTAACTAAGGGCAATTTGCGGTTAAGTAAGTTGAAACGGGTATACAAAGTGTATTTGTTCGTAAACATAGCTTAAAGTCCACAGATATCATAAGCGAATGCTTTTGCAACTTTGTGTTACAAATTTAAAAATGTACACTTTTCTTCGTAACCTTTTGAATGCTCGCGTCACTTGCGAAGGTATACCTAGTTTTATTTGGCGGCACTAAAATCTCGCGTCTCAACATTCTGCACTTATTTTTCTTTCAGTGCCACTTCAATGAGTTTTTTTTACTTTTACTAAATAAATAAAAATTAAGATATTAATTAAATAAAACACTGATTCAATTCACTTTTATATTCTTTTAATTTTGTCTAACGTTTTCGCCTAACAAGGCATCATCAGGACAATGACAAATCAAATTGACAATTAAATTCTCTTCTTCCTCATCTCCCTTCACATTACACAGACAATATAATTATTTACGGATAAATTTAAAGTCAAAATTAAATAAAAAACAAATATAAATGTTTAATAATTGTAAAATGTATAATAAAATTGTAAAATGTTTATGTATAAATTTAAAGTCAAATTTAATAATAAAAAAAAGGTTCGGTGAAAACGCTGGATAAAATTAAAAGAATATAAAAGTGAATTGAAACAGTAATTTTATTTAATTAATAAACAATGAACTTCCACTGTATAAACCACCAAACCCTTAAAAATATTAAAAATTAAGATGTTTACAAAAAAATCACAATTCAGATGACGTATTCTTTATTTTTGTTGTATTTTTAAAAAAATGCGCGACTACACTACACATTTAGTGTAATTTCTTACGACGTTTTCCTCGAAAGAATTGCATTTGGCAAACGAAACCTATTTTTTTTACATGTAAGGTAGCTCGCCAACGCCATACGTCAACCACATCAGTTGAAGGGGAGGTTTCCGTGCTCATTTCTTGTGAATCCTGAGTAAGCCTTGTCTGTGTTTGATTTAGAATTTGAAAAAAACACAGAAATGGGAAATCATTTCTGACACTCTCGGTGGGATTTGAACGCGAGCTCTCAGCATGGAATGCAAGCACTCTACCAACTGAATTATATGTACATAGACTGGACTTACATAAAAAGATCATTTTTTTCATTCACACTGTTTATTCTCACAATTTTTAAAATGTTTTTTCTATAATCTAAGTTGCAAGGATATATTCATGTAAAGCTCTCAAATGCATGCCCACAAACAAACACGTGTAGTTCTATAATCTAAAATTTATAATCTAAGTTGCAAGGATATATCCATTTAAAGCTCTCAAATGCATGTCCACAAACAAACACGTGTAGGTCGCGCTTACAAATGCTGAATATGTACTTACAAATAAAACCCAAACCTCAAATGAACATAAGTCTTACAACTTTTGCTGACCTTCCCTGACACAGGGGTGACATTGTAAAAGTGAACCATTTTTTACAGTATGGGTGGTCAGCCTCATACCAACCTATAAGCCAAGGAATTAATTGTTTTAAAAAAGACAAAAAAACATGCAGTCTTCTTCATCTACTCAACCACCGTAAAAAAATTAAGTACCTAAATTAAATTAATTGCCTTCACAAAAAGAAGACTGCTTGAAAAATGCTTGATCCCATTGAAAAATGACTAATTAATTTACGGAAATAAAAAAACAAAAATATTGTCACTTTGCAGAGCTCTTAAATTGTCTCGCAAACGCAATTAAATTTAATATACTACATAATTGTGACATTCGCCGGTCTATCGTAGCACCAGTTATCGTAGATACAGGAAAGTCGTAGACAATCCTTAGTATTTATAAGCGGCGTAGACTGGAGACCTACCAAAGAGGGTCTCAAGTATGATTCGAACATTATTAACTGAATATGTGAACGACGAGTTGGTTACAAATATTATTTAATGTTTATTTCTAAGCTTTTTAAAGATTTCCCTGATAAACATCGTAGAGTCATCAACTTTCTTATCTTCTATTTTACAAGATAACTATAAAATAACTTTGTTTTCTTAAATAACCATGAGTATATTTTCAGTCATCAAAAGCAAATATATCATGTACAATTGTGACAAATCGCTGCATTAGTTCTTGTTTGCCGTATAGACCATTAAGCTAATTTTATATTAGTAATGTTTGCATGTGTACTGGACCAATGTGTCTTATTAAAACAGGAAATTGATTTCAAAATATTTAAAACAACTCTCACATTATCGAGTTTTAAGTTGTTACTTAGCTCAAATTGTGAAGAATTTGATTCTTAAGACAACTGCATTAAAAAGTCATATTTGACAGGATTGGTCTACACCTACGGCTAACAAGAACTGGGGCAGCGAAATATCAACAATGTTCATTTCAGACTTGCATTTTAATTTGTAAGTACTGTTATGTTATTTTAAAATAACATATAAAAAACAATCTCCAAGTGTACAGTGTGTTTTGTGGGCCGAACGGAGCCGAACGGTCACGGAAGCGGCCGAACTGCGCCGCGTGATCTGATCGGGCCGTCGGTCATCAGTTCCCGGCAAGATATCAACCGATTAAGACGTCGGCGACCAAGCACCAAGCGGTGCAAGAGGGGGCACTACAATGGAGCTCCCTCCTCCCCATCTACTTGGATGTCCTGCTAGTAGGGCACCCGCTATGTGAACCAGAGACATAGGAGACATAGTGCATAGGAGCGCCTACCCAGGGGCTCCAACGTGTGGAGGCGTCCGCCTCGTGAGCCGCCGCTAGCCTCGGGCGCTGGCCCAGGCCTTCCGTTCGAAACTCCAGCCACCAGAGTAGGGAGTGTTTTAGTGAAAAGATGTAGGTCGAGCCATTCCCTTATTTCCCCTTTTTCCCCCATATTACTAAAGTAAATAAACCCTTATTTGTTCATGTTAAACTTATCTATTATACAACCTTCTCAAGATACAAGTAAGCAATACCCAAAGAAAGAACCCCACGCCCTGAGAGTGATGCTGATGAGAGCTAGCCGGAGTAAGTATCCTGAAGATACCTTTCATTTTAAACATAACAGTACACATTCAGCATTTGTAAGCGCGAAGTACACGTATTTGTTTGTAGGCATGCATTTGATATGAGCCTTAAATGTTAATATGTCTTTGCAACTTAGATTATAGATTAAAGACATTATTAATTTTAAATTGAATCAAACACAAACCATTTATCTGTTACAGTCGTTATCTATTGTACATTAATTATTTGTTAATGATTTTTTTTTATAATTTCCTTGACTTATAGGTTGGTATGAGGTTGACCAGCTCTACTGTAAAAAAATGGCTCACTTTGCCAATGTCACCCCTGTTTCAGGGAAGGTCGGCAAGAGTTGCAGGGCTTATGTTTATTTGAGATTGGGTTTTTATATTGTAGGTCCACATGCGGCATGTGTGAGCGCGACATAATGCGTGTCTGCTTGTGGGAATGCATTTAATATGAACCTCAAATGATACATATCTTTGCAACTTGGATTTAGATTTTGTTAGACTATCTTTCCAAGTAAAAATCTAAAACCAAAACCATTCCAAAGCTCACGTTTGCTCAAAACAAATTCCTTTCTGTTACCACACCAAACCATTCGTTGCAGGGGTCGTTGTAGAGATTGTGAACTCTGGCAGGATTTAAGGCAATCGATTTCTACCCCAAGTCCCCTGAAATATCAATGTTGGCTGATACCCGGCGATTGCAGGAACTAAATACCCACCTCTGAAGGTATTAAAACCCATAAATGGTACATAAGAGTGATATTTAGAAGGCAGATAAATTTCAGTGATTTCCATGAAAGGGTTAAATAAATTAGTGGGTGAACGTGAAAATTTCATATTCAATGTATTAAAAAATTAAAATGAACTTTCTGTGAGGTAATTGTACTCTTTAATTGAGTGAATAGAGAACCCTTATACTAGTATTAAAAATCATAATGATGGTCAAAAAATTTCAAATGACATATCGTTCAACGTATGAATAGTGTTTTTTGCATCAACTTTCTTGAAAAATCAATAAAAATAAAAAAAACATGACATATATAATAGTAATAATAATATAAGGATGACTTATTTGGTGAGCGCTGTTTTCAAGAGTCCTCTGCAAACTTGGTCGTCACGGTAGAAAGTGCCGATTTTCAAACAAGACCCAGTTGCTGTAAGGCTAGATGGACCATTAGTGATCGGTCTTTGGTAAAGGTATATGAAATTTTCACCCAGCGAAGAGCGTATTTGAAAATATAAATGGTATATTTTTGTGCTCCGCCAAGATTAGAACCCACAACCTTCCATTTACGAGTCAGAAGTGTTAAATAATGTACTACGAACCAGTGTACAGTCATAATAACAGCTTTTGAGTTTGAAAAATTAACAACAACAAAAAAAACAGAAAAATCTTTAAAAACCTGTTGTTTTCTTCAGAGTAACACTCCTTATATCCATTCAATATTACCCTCAGTCTAGCCACATCCTCTGTGCCTTTTCGAGGCACATTTGGCACATCATGAGGCGCATTTTTTGCACCCCACCGAGGTCTAATGCTGCCGCAGGCTCCGCTCTATCGCCCCATAAAACCACCCCCCATAGTTTTGCCTTTTCCGCCCTTTTTTTCGCCCTCTGTAACCTTTTTTTATTTGGATGACTTTATGTGCTATTTTTTTTGCAGAGATTTTCTTATATTATGCTTTTGTTGGAGCGATATTGGGAATCGTTAGGGGAGGTCCTTTGCGAACTGCGCGGTGTACATGTGAAATTTTATTTTTCAATTTTGAAGGCAATTTATAGAAAATCGCACCCCCCAGAATATTGTATTGTATTCAAGACATTGAATGTTATTTAACAGTTTTTTAATAGATTTGTGGAAAGGAATGCAATTCACCAACCTATTTTGCCTGGCCAGTTATCTTCATGCGAAAGCAAAAGCTTGTGTGCATGCAATGACATCTGTTGAACCAGTGGCGAAGTTATGGTCAAGTGGGCTAGACGTAAGATTCGAACCAACTATACTCGGTTCCAAATACGCTAGTCGAACATGCGCCCCTACCCCTCGGCCTTTTTTCGGAGTTGTTCTCTTTTTAATATTTTTCTAGAAATCTATTTTTTACATTAAATTATCATCATCATCAATGACACTACAGCGTGAGCTGGATCTTGGCTTCCTTAATCAATTTCAGCCACCGATGTCTCTCCAGAGCCCCATACTCTAATCAAACGACAGTATGCTATCTATCTATCCAGACTGTCCTGCTTCCTTTTGAATTCACCATCAGAACCGTATTTCCAGGATCCGATCCTGCGTTCCTTGAATGATACAGTAAATCCAATCTACTGATTGTTGTTTTACATTGTATTTGATCAATAACAATATATAATATGGAATACGTACAATTTGGGAAAACTGGTTCTTAAGCTTAGTATTGCTCTTTCCGGGCTTAGACCGTGGTCCATAGTTTCCTTCTTTTTGCTTATTTTTTTCTTTCTTCTCTATTCTTTCTTCTTGTTTACTACTGTATGTAGCTAACTTCTTTGGAGCTCTGCTCCCTTTTTTTACACACAGTGGTAACGAAATGTAAGCAAGAAGAAAGATAAGAAAACAAGAAAAAGATTTAAAAAAAGAAGCATGAAGATGGAATTAATGGATCTTGATCTAAGCCCGGAAAAACAATCTGAATCCGGCCGTGAAAGCCTAAAAACATTGATAAATATATTTTTATGTGTAAGTATTTTTTTAAAAACTCAATTGGAAAAACAAAGTTTTAATTTAGGTACTTTTATTTTATTTTTTGCTCAAACGTTTCTTGCCTAGTAAGGCATCTTCAGGAGCATTATTGTTACGATTTTTTTTGTTTTAAAAAAATGTGTCGAAAATTATTTTATAAAAAAATATTTGTATTTTTATTACAATTTTATAAAAAAACATTTATAATTGGTTCTTATGTTAATATATCGTCTCCTTAGTGCTTGTTTGTCTTATGTCATCAGATTCAGATTCACGTGATCAATGTTTATGTGTACCGAACGAATGTGTCTAATGAAAACTGGATATTGATTTTGAAAATATTTAAAACATCTCTTACACTATCGTGTTTTAAGTCTTTTTCTCAGATCAGATTGTGTAGAATGTGATTCTTAAGACAACTCATTGACAGTTCCTATTTGAATCAAATTGTTCGTAAGCCAAACAAGCACTCGGGGGACAAAATAAAGGTACCTATAATATTCAAATCCTTCCGGCTACCTGGATGGGTGACCGCTCAGACACACCGCGTGTTGTTGGCATTTCTTGGACCGGTCCGTTAACCAGTGGCAACACTTCGGACTCGCAAATGGAAGGTTGTGGATTCGAATCCCGGCGGAGCACACAAAATATACCATTTATATTTCCGAATGTGCTCTTCGCTGGGTTGAAAAATTAATAAACCTTTACCAAAGACCGGTCACTGAAAGGTCCATCCAACCTTACAACAACTGGGTCTTGCTTGAGAATTGGCGCTTTCTACAGTGACGACCAAGTTTGCAGAGGGCTCTTGAGGTGTGATACACACAAAAACAGCGCTCACCAAATAAATCATCCAAATATTATTATTTTAAAGGGATGAATTATGGATATATAATAAAACTAAATAAATGTTTCGATGCGACTAACTTTTCAATGATACAAAAAAAATTAAAACAGTATAAAG
Source organism: Agapetus fuscipes (assembly GCA_951799405.1). NCBI lineage: Eukaryota > Metazoa > Arthropoda > Insecta > Trichoptera > Glossosomatidae > Agapetus > Agapetus fuscipes. The sequence continues at coordinate 12,558,367 of OX637362.1, forward strand.
CTAAGCTTACTGGATGCGCGCAAAGGGCGCGAACACTAACAATTTATACCAAGAATCTTTCCTCTCACCATTGCGTTAGGTACTGTAGTTCTCAGCTTTAGTTCGTACGCCTGTCGATAGAGGAAATCCAATTATCTAAGCTGGTTATAGAGCAAACACTGCCACAAGTGCCTTACTAGGCATGAGCCTTTTATGTGGGGAGAAAGCCCACTGCCCACTCGACAAATACAACGACTTTTTGCCGAAAACGTGTCAGGCAAGAGAGGTAACAAATATTTTTTTGTTATTGATTTTTTTCGAAGAAATTTTCTAAGTAACGCAGCGCAACTAAGCTACGCATATACTGTAACTTCTTGGCTGCTTTATCCTCGAAGGGGACGCATGTGGCGATTCGGGACCTATTTATTTTTTACGAGTAAGGGGGCCGGCCTAACACCAACCACTTTCAGTTGAAGTGGGGGTTTCCCGGTTCTCATTTCTTGTGAAGGCTGAGTACACCTTGGGCATGCAATGCAATCATTAAACCAATTGAGCTATCGACCTTTTTACGAGCTTGGTCGTCGTCACTATAAAGCGCCAATTCTCCAAGCAAGTCCTAGTTGCTGTATGCCTGGAAGGACCTTTGGTTTCAAAATTGGCTTCTAGTAACTACTATCGCTGGAGTATAAAAATCCGCGAACGGCTTGCAGGAGTCAGTCTTCATACGACACTCTTCTTCTAAACACGAAAGACAGTATAAGTGAACACAAAGCATCTGTGAAATAAATGTAAATTGCTAAACCATAAATGTGAATAATAAATCTAAGTGTGAAATAAATATCCTGTTAAGAAGACCAGTGTTTTTTAATTTGAAGACTATTTGAACCCTAAAAACATAACAATACAAGAAAATTCTATATTTAAAAAAAAGTTCCTTTCATGAGGTTATTCAAAGTCCAAACATATTTTTTCCTCTGTTGAATATCACAAATCCATCAATTTTTCCGTTGCCCACTCGTACATCCTGCATGGAGCCCCATGTCCGACACTGCTGATGGACCGGAACCGGAAATCTGGCGGATGTTGCCCCTCTTTATTGCTAAACAGGGTTAAATCGGCGCCTTTTTTATCCGCAGCTCTCTGTGTAAAAAATATGCTGGAATAAATGGCGGTACGGTTTTTGGTTTGTGAGTGATTCGCTGTGGGAAATATTGATGGTTTTTGATTTGATTGAAGTAATAAAAAAAGTTGAAGGAAAAAATGACACATTAAATAATTATTGGATATCCAGAGTCATAATAAAAGGAGAGCTTGTATGAAAGGTTATGACTCTGGATGAGATGAAGGACAGGAATTAATGGCGGCTTATCTGTAATGTGGATTAGTAATGTTGGTGGCATATTTATTTATTCATTCGTAATTTTATGTTTTGTTTTTTGTAGACCTATTAATTTTTTTTGGAGATTTTATTGTTTCTCTGTTTGTGCATGAATGGTATCTTTTATAAGTATTCCTTGACTTATAGGTTGGTATGAGGCTGACAATCCATACTGTAAAAAATGGTTCACTTTGCCGATTTCACCCCTGTGTCAGGGGAGGTCGGCAAAAGTTGTAGGGCATAAGCCCATTTGAGAACATAAGTTCATTTGAGGTTTGGATTTAATTTGTAAGTACACATTCAGCATTTGTAGTCGCGAACTACACGTGTTTGTTTGTGGTCATGCATTTGAGAGCCTTAAATGTTAATATATCTCTGCAAATTAGATTGAAGATTACAGAGATTAAATAGCGTCGAATGTGGCGATTGGAACTTATATTATTTTACAAGTAAAGAGGACGGTTTGCTTCAGTTAAAGAAGTTTGGGTTTTGAAGCTCTTGGAGGTAGTGACACTCATTTCTTGCGAAGGCTGAATAAACCTAGCCTTCTTCAGGTTTGACATAAACACCTAATCGGGAAATATTTTCTGATACCCTCGGTGGAATTCGAATATGAGCTCTCATCATGAAATGCAAGGGCTTTACCAACTGAGCTATCGGTCAAACTTTGATTATTTTTTTAAATAATACGTTGAAAGATCTTGTTTCAGAAAATGAAGAAGAATAAGAATTAATGATTCACGATGTTTCATATCGTGATTGACATCTTGTATCATGTACTGCATTGTTTCACGGCAACAATACAAAACAACATTAAACGGAAGCATCCCGTCCAATAAATAAATTAAACAGAATCATCTTGACGTCATAGTAGTCGGCACACAATTCAAAAGCGTGATCAACAATACATTATTCATTAGCATTGGTGACGCGCACGGTTGCGTTTACCCATTGAGTAATAACATAGAGGAGCGGACTAACTTACTGCATTAATAATAATATTAAGATGATTTATTTGTGAGCGCTGTTTTTGTGTTTTTTTGTTTTTGTGTGTATCACACCTCAAGAGCTCTCTGCCTTTCTTTGTCGTCACTGTAAAAAGCGCCAATTCTCAAGCACGACCCAGTTGTTGTAAGGTTGGATGGACATTTTAGTGATCGGTCTTTGGTAAAGGTTTATGAATCTTTCCACCCAGCGAAGAGCACATTTGGAAATATAAATAGTATATTTTTGTGCTCCGCTGGGATTCAAATCCACAACCTTCCATTTACGAGTCCGAAGTGTTGCCATTGGACTACGAACCGGTCCGAGAAATTCCAACAACACGCGATGTACCTGAGCAATCACCCATTCAAGTAGCATCCGCGCCCAATGTTGCTTAACTTCGGTGATCTGGTGAGAACCGGTGCTTTCAACATGGTATCGTCGTTGACAAACTGCATTGCTACATACCATCTACCACTTTCACCTCTGTCCTGTCAAATGTTGTAGCTGTTGTGAAGTCATACAAAACATGTTTTTACGTGTCAAATTTTATGATGATGATGATGATAGATGATATATTTCCGTTGCCGCCGTTTAATGATCACATACCATCTCAAGGGCGCCGTGGCTCTTCAAAAACAGCATTTTCTTAAGTCCTCTTCTGAAGGTGATGGTGGGCTGGTCAGAGTGAAGGTTGACAGGCAGCTTGTTCCAGGCATCTGGCCCAGCTACCCTAAAGCTCCTGTCCGCAAAATTAGAGGTATTTGCTCTTATGGGTTCTTTGACCCTGTTGACAGCAGTAGAGGCAGAGCGCAGTGGTTGCCTTATAGCGACGTCAGCAGGACATAGTTCAGCGAGACTTGGGGGTGCCGTACCCTTTAATACCTTGTGGACTGTGAGACCTATGTAGCTTGAAGTTGACCCTCTCACGGACCCTCAGCCAGTGCAGCTTCCGCAGCAAGATATGGTAGTATTTATCCTTTTTGTATATCATCCTGGCAGCAGCGTTGTGTTTTCTTGCTTTCTCCATTTTGTGTTTTGACACCTAATTACAACACATGCCATAATCATAATGCTTTAAAATAATGCATTTTTCCTTTTAAGTTCGTCAGTTTTCACAAGATTTATACCGCATGCGTCTGCTTTCAGACTGCTTCTACAATACTGCCACACGCGGTAATGCTGCCACCTTTCAAGAATTATTAATTTTACATTCGTCCGAGTTTTTTTGTACACATGGAAATGCAACTGTGAAGTTCTTTTTTCTCTTTCTTACTAATGATCATTTTCGTATGTAGGTTGAAACATAATATATTTAATGTCTATTTTTGTTAAAATAATTTCTAGTCCACAGATATTATAAGTCAATGGTGTAACCCAAATATTCGCTCGGATCCACGCGATTCTGCCCAATTCTCCACAATTTGTATAGCCTTGTTCAGACGGGCCGATCTTTTAGGCCATCAACTGGTTTGGACATATGGAGAGAATGAATGATGAAAGATTGACGAAGAAAGTATATGTTGCAACAATAGATGGATGTCGTGGTAGAGGAAGACCGAGAAAGATATGGATGGACCAAATTTCTGAGATTGCGAATGAATGGAATATCCAGAGTCATAATAAAAGGAGAGCTTGTATGTATGTGGAAGGTTGTCACTCTGGATGAAACGAAAAAACTATGTAAGGACAGAAGGAAATGGCGGTTGATCTGTAATGTTGGCGGCTAGTACTGGGGATTTTTTTACTTTAATTTTATATTCTGTATTTGTTCTGATGTGTACACGTATTATACTTTGTGATTTAAAAATGTAACTTGTTGTATTTGTTCTTTGACTTATATGTAGTTTGGTATGTGGTTGACCCCACATGCTGTAAAAAATGGTTCACTTTGCCAATGTAACCCCTGTTTCAGGGAAGGTCGGCATAAGTTGTAAGGTTTATTTTCATTTGAGATTTGGATTTGAATTTGTAAGTACACATTCAGCATATTAAGGGCAAACTTACGCGTGGTAAAAACATGGCGGCACACGCAGACATCCACCGATTAATGCACTTTCACTCGACCCGTGTAAACGGCGTGTATGCAAGGACGCGCAAAAGGGCTGACAACTGCCGCGTCAGGCATATTAATATATTGAATTATAATATCTGTGGAATAGAAACTATTTTAACGAAAATCGATACTTTATCCGTCTTTTTTCATCATCATCATCATCATTGGCACGACAACCCGGGGTGGGTCTTGGCCTCCCTCAGCAACCGCTGCCAGCGCTGTCTATCCAACGTCTTCCTCCTCCAGTCCCACATTCCCACTGCACGGCAATCCGCCACCACTCCATCCAGCCATCTTGAACGTGGTCTTTCCACTTTCCGGCGTCCCTCCGGGTTTGTCATCACAATCGTCTTCTCCAGGCTCCGATGGTCCATTCGCTGAATGTGCCCCAGTCAATGCAGTATGATGATCTTTATTGAGCGGACCACATCAGCATCTTGATAAAGCTTATACAATTCGGAGTTATATCTTCCGGGGTATAACACGTAAATATACTTAACCGCAAATCATCCTTAGTAAGAAAGCTTTTTGCTTATGCTCTTTGCTGGGTTGAAAAATTCATAAACCTGTACCAAAAAGCGATCATCAAAAGATCGTTAAAATTACAGCCGATAGCTCATTTGGTAGAATGCTTGCATTCTATGCTGATAGCAAAGGTTCGATCCCCACCAAAGGTGTCAGAAAGTATTTCCCGTTTCAATGTTTATTTCAAACCTTAATTCCGGCAAATTTTACTCAGCCTTCACAATAAATGAGAACCAGCCTTCTCGGAAGCTGAAAAACCCCCACTTCAACTAAAAAGGTTGATGTGAGGCCGATCTCCTTGCCCGTAAAATAAAAAGGCCCCAAATCGCCCCATGCAACCCCTTTAGAGATAGCGCAGGCAAGAAGTTACACTTCATGTGTAGCTTAGTTTCGTTTTTGCATCGATATTATGTACCAGTATCAATATATTCAGCTTGTTTCTTCTCCATGAATATTATAACTCAATGTATTAGTATAATCTCGAGGTCTTAATGAATTACACGCATTATTAGTATGATGTGCAAAACTCATTGTCGGGAAGAAGAGGTGAGCGTACCATGACTTGGATAATGGGTCCACTCAAATCTCAATTGATTGTTTCCGCGTCTTTTACGATGTTATTCACACACAACAAACCCATGGCTCAACCCCCACACAAACGATGATCCCCTACTAAAAAGCGATGATCCATATATCATCTTCAGTTCAGCCGGCTTCAATCTGTGCTGAACTCTGCAGCAAGACTCATATTCGGGATGTCTAAATTTAACCATATTACTCCGTTGTTGAAAAAACTGCGTTTGCTTCGTTTTCCGGAGAGGGTGGTCTACCGTGTTTGTCTGATGGTTTACAAAGCTGTCGATGGTACGGCTCCTTGATACTTGTCTGACATGTTCTCACGTGTTGAGATAGATTTGAGACGCCAAACTCTCAGATCTGCGGAGTGTGGGGTGGTTGACTTAGTCCAGCTGTCACGTCAGACACGCAATAATTTTGGGGACCGTGCTTTCCGGTTTGCGGGCCCAATGGAGTGGAAAAAACTACCACCTAATGTGAGGAAGGCAGAAACTGTTGGTGTCTTTAAAGGAGCACTAAGGATGCATCTTTACAAAAAATCTTATCCGTGATTTGAGAGGACCCTTGAGGTGTGACACACACAAAAACGGCGCTCTTTTATTATGTGTACCTTATAAATAAATTATCCTTGTATATATTATATATCTTTGCATCGAATGTGTTGTGAATAACCTTGATTATAATTAACTTAAGCCACTTGAAGACTTTTGTTTTTGTTTGAGACATTTTCATTTCTGTCCTTAGTTTTCCGGTCGATAGCTCAGTTGGTAGAGTGCTTGCATTCCATGCCGGGAGCTAGTGTATGAATCCCATCGAGGGTGTCAGAAATGATTTCCCGATTTGTTGTTTCTTACAAAACCGTAATAAAACGAAATCGGTAGAAAGCCATTTATAATTATTTTTTATCGTATTTTTTTTACAAGTTCAATAGGAAGAAACAAAGTTTTAATTCACTTTTATTTATTTATTTGCTCAAACTTTTTCGCCTAATAAGGCATCTTCAGGAGCATAATAAAACAAAAAAATTATAGATACAAAATTCATGGACATTGGAGACATGGACGTTGGAGTTCCTTGACTTATAGGTTGATATGCGGCTGACCACCCATGCTGTAAAAATGGTTCACTTTGCCAAAGTCACCCCTGTTTCAGGGAAGGACGGCAAGAGTTGCAGGGTGTATGTCCATTTGAGATTTGGTTTTTATGTTGTAGGTTCACATGAGGTACGTGCATATCTTTGCAACTTAGATTAGATTAGATGGACAAAATTTATAAAAATATAAGATTCAAAATGTTTTATTGTTAGGTCTATTTAATTATTGTTTGACATTTTTAATAAAATACAAATCAAGTTTCTTAGGTTATATGAAACAAATTAGTCCAATAGGCAAATACAATCACAAATGATGTTAAAAGTGGAAGTTACAGTCAAATAGGCACAGTTAAAAATTGAAAAATAAACCATGACATTTTTAATAATTTAAATAACCTTCAAGTCATGGAATCAATGGTCCAACAAGTAAAAGAGATCATAAGGATGCATCGCTAGAAAATTTTGAATCGTAAAGAGTGTATCATAGAAAAGCATCGAAAGCTTTTATTTTTCTTGTTTTAATTTAGAAAATATATTAATATAACATTCAACAGAAGTCACGCGGATGAAAAATAAAAGTTGGAGTTTAAAGTTCACCGAGAAAATAACTTGGCGTAGCCGTCACCTCGTGGCGCTGGCTCTACGATCAGCGTAGCACCATCAAATTACGAATCATGCCCCTTTCAAGAAAAAGATCTGGAGATAACTTGGATATAAGAGTAAATTATTGCGAGCGGTATGAACTTGGTTGTATGCGATCCTTAGTTTGTGTTGGCGTTGTGGCTGTTCTACACATCTCTACAAGTCATTGCAACGGTGATTTTAAAGGTCATAGCCCAAAAACCGAATGGAATTTTTCATTAATTGCTCACTGTATAACGTCTTTTTGGAAAGGAATAGTAGTCGATATTGTGCCTTAAATTATATGTTAGTAGAAAAATGGTTCACTTTTCCAGTTCCACCCTATTTCAGGGAAGGTAGGCAAAAGTTGCAGGGTTTATATTATTGCTATTTACTTGTTAAATATGTGTGTGCGTAGATGTAAATTGTAGGTGTTTGATATTTTGAACCTTATACTTCTCCTACTCTCTCGAATGGATATTTACAGGGGCGTCTCGTATGGTCTGGAACCTGCGAAATTAGGCCTTAGTCACAAATAAATGCAGGCTGCGGTTCTGTAAAGCATCAGTAACCCTTTGATACCCAAGCCGCGAAGCCGCCAATACATAAGTGAAAGTGTGAACCCTTTGTAATCGATTTGTTAAAAATAAATACTGTAAAATCAATTCAACTGCAATTTTATTATAAGTAAACTCGAAATAACTCATAACACTATTATATAAAAATTGTGACATGACGAATCATGACCCTCTTAAAGACAAGTTATGGCAACTATACCGCAGTGTCAGTTGCAAGTGGGAAACAGTTGGACGTTAGCGTAGCGCTCGCATTTGTGGGTGTTTCAAGAAGGCTAAAGTTATTGTAACTTTATACTTTATCTCGAGATGAACGCAGTAAAGTTGGCTGATGTTAAATGCAACTTTTCCTTATTACCGCCATAGCTTATAATACGTCTTCTCGTATTTCTAGTTGCTCCGCGACTTGTTATTTCATAAATTAACGGTTGATTTATAAAAGGCACTTAGTTGACACCTAAGTACTTGATTTTCTTATGTACATCAAAGGTGATTTCACATGAACAATGCTAGATCAATGCGTCTTATGAAAATTGAAAATTGATTGTGACAATATGTAAAACAGCTTTAACATTATCTTGTTTTACGTTTTTTCTTACATCAGATTGTGTAGAATGTGATTCTTAAGACGATATACATGACTCGCATAACATACCATTTGTATTTTTTTTTGTAGGTATTTGTTCATTAAACAAATTCCAGTTATTCATTAAACCCAGATAACAATATTTCGTAATATTTCATAAGTTTTTGTTCATTTTGAAAGAATTCAAATAACTTGTATTATTTTTGTAAATACATAATGTGTAAATTATACTTTTTTATTTTTATTCTGACAGTAACAGATTTTAAAAATTAAGTAAACATGATGGACATTTAAAACCCAGAACACCGTTTTGGACTTATTTACTCTATGGGCTCTTTAGGGCCTGTTGCACCAACCTCCAATTAATATTTGATTGAAACATCAAATTTGATTGCTTAGTTCTGGTAAGGACCTCGGTTAAATATTTCTCGAAAGTTGGTAAAAATGTGATGGAATTTGAACAGGAAATATGATTCACATCAGCTGACTTACGTATATGCAATCAATTGTTTGATTTGAAAGGGAGAAATCACACTTAATTTTGATTTTCGTCTGATTGGAGTTTGGTGCAACAGGCCCTTTAGGTAAACATTCTTTTCAATATAATTTATTCTATTAAACGTTATAGAAGTATTGAAAACTCTAAAAACATCACTGTTTTATTTTGACAATTATATTAGATTAGATTAGATTAGATATTAATTTTAAATAACTTAAATTTAAAAAGATTAACACTAATTATATTTTAATTTTATTTTGATGAATAATTACAAACGCTCTCGATTAATACGATATTTTATAAGAGTTTTCAATAGTTCTACAAACTTTAAAATAATTCAATGTAATTTTAACAAATATATTTCCATAGAGCTTATCAGTCTGTGAGATATTTAGTTATGATGGCTATTTAAACAGCGTCTGTATCTAAGGACAAACATCTGAAATCACGGAGTCCAGCTTAGAGATGGTCCTGTTGTTGTTTATGGAAACGGAAACGGTCCGACTTGAAAGTTTGTGTAGGAAGGGACGCCCCTTCCCTTCCCTCTTGCCGTATAAAACATCCCTAGCGCTTGTACCGACACCAAACAAATAATATTATTATTCCCATCACTATGATTCTGAGAAATACTTGGTAGGTTTGAGCGGAGAGTAACGCAACTATGCAACACATATAGTGTAACTTCTTGCCGTGTTATTTTCGAAGAGTTTCGCACGTGGCGAGTGGAAACTATTTGTTTTTAAAGGTAAATGAGCCGGCCTTACGCCAACCACTTCAGTTGAAGTAGAGGTTTGCAATGACCAATGTTTGTATGTGTAGGTACTGGACCAATCTGCCTTATGAAAACTGAAAATTGTTTTTTGAAAATTTTAAAAACAACTCTCGCATTTACGTGTTTTTGTAGCTCAAATTTTGTAGAATTCGATTCTTGAGACATTTCATTTAAAAATCATCGTTTACAAAACTGTTAGATAAGTCAAACAAGCACTGGGAGTACGAAATTGGTCCAGTATACATACAAACATTGCTCATGTGAAATTACCTCTGATGAACATAAGGCAAAAAAGCACTAAGAGGACAAATTATGCATGCAAAACTCCTTTCAGTTTAATCTAATCTAACCGAATCTAAGTTACAGAGATATATTGTAACATTAGGGATTCATATTATATGCATTATCATAAGTAGACACGTATAAATTTGCGCTTGCACATGCCGCATGCGAGCCTAAGACATTAAAATCCAAATCTCAAATGAACAACCACCCTTCAACTCTTGCCGAATTTTCCTGAAACAGGGGTGACACTGGCAAAGTGAATGGGTGATCAGCCGCATACCAACCTATAAATTCAGGAACATTATTTACAAATAATAATCAGTATAAGTGCATTTAGAATAAAAACCTTTTCAAAAATGCCCTCTAATTTGCTGTCAAAATAAAATAACAAATTTCTCACGATGAAAAATGATCACCCCTCAAGTCTTTCATCGTCCACGTATATACCTCCCGAGCAGGCGAGCTTTTATCGTCACCCAGTTTGTCCCCTGCTTCCAGATCACGCGCTGGCGGAGCTTCCAACCAGCGGGCTTAGCTTCTAATCTGGTGTTTAAACTTGTCGGCACGTCTTTCTTCCGAGATCAACAACTTTGAGGTGAAAAATGAGAAAACAAAGAAAAAAAACAGCAAACTGGGAAGTTTGGTAAACCGGCTGGACGAAGTTTACCGAGTTACCGCGAGGCGGAACTATTGAGCTTTTGAATAATAAATAGTTTTTTTTGAGCTTTCGGAGCTTTACGGCCTTGAAAGTTTTTTGTTTGTTTGCTAAGTCGATGGAACGTGTATTAGCTCTGATGCCGGAAAACATGATATGATTTTGTTATGTATTCTGTTGGGTGACTGAAAGGACAAAAACAATTGAAACTCTTTTTGAAAATAATATTTTAAAAATTTATTGTTGTAGCATTGTGAGTTAGTTTGTGTATTAATAAACATGGCTTATTTTACAGGCATTTTTGATACGAACTTACTTATTGAAAAAAAAAAAACTATTAAAAACACACTAATATAAATTGTACTATTACGATCGTAATCATGACTAATAGTTGTTACTAAAAATAAATAGTAAAAAAAGTATAATTCTTTGTGATGATACATTCACAGCTTCTCTTAATTTCTCATTTTTCTTAATAAATTACAGATCAACCTAATTTTTTTATAGAGAAAGTGCGAAAATTATTTTATTTTGTCTTTTGTGTAAGCTTTGTAAAAAATAAATGATATCCTGGAAGTTGAACCTTACATATTGTTTAGAAACTGACTCATAAACCATTCTTACCTTAAGTAAAATCTTCAGTAATATCATTAATGTTATTCGGCTTAATTAATTAAAAATTTGACATTGTCAAGTCATTATATGTGAATATTGAAACAATGTATTCTTACAGATTTGGGTGCAGTAATTACCCAAGCATTCAGCGTGAAATTCACTCCCAACGTACATGAAATGCTGTCCATCGAAACTTCCGCGGTCGCCACCGCTGCGCAGCCGTTCATCACGCGGCGGCCGCCGGACGCGGACTGAATTAACGGAGTGAATTCGGTCAAATATAAACCGCGGCCCGTTTCCTGGCTTTCGTGCGTTTCCGGACGAGGTTGGATTCACCCGAGCGCGCCCGGCTAGGAGCTCGTTGTATCGGCGGTGACTTGTGAAATTGTTGCACACTCGGTGCTTGTGCATTGTGGTTACAGATTATTAACAGTGTTGTGCTACATATTATGACGTTGGTGCAACTTGGATGTCACACAAAGAAGTACATAATATAACATTGGATCGATCCGTAGTCTCAAAGTTACGCTTCGGACTCGTTAATGGAAATTTTTGGGCTCAAATCCTGTCGGAGCACAACAAAATATAACACTTATATTTTTAAATATGCTGGGTTGAAAAATTCATACCTTACCAAAAACCTGTCACCAAAGGTTCATCCAGCTTTACAGCTATTGGATATTACTTGAGAATTGGCGTTTTCTTTAGCAACAACCAAGCTTGCAGAAGGAACTTGAGGTTTGATTGACACAAAAATAGCGCTAACCAAATAAATCATCCTAATAAAACAACAATTAAACAACATTATTATTATTATATTTTTAAAAACATAATTTAAAAAAATCTTCGTGATTTCTTTAAGATTATTGTTCAAAATGAAAGGTAATTTCAATGGTGTGATGCTGCCAATATTTTTTAAATGAATTAAAATCTAGAAAAATTTAACTTTCATCCAAATCATTTAAGGTATTAAATTATTTTGTGTTTTTTTAAACTGAGTGATCCTCTGTTTGTTATTGATAAACAAAAGTACCAAAATATTTCTGTGATTCAAATTATAGATTAATACACTGTTGGTTAATTTGTACATCCAAACATGTAAAGTGGCAAGTGAGTGAGTGAGCTTACATAGGTATTCTGCGTACCTGAATTCCAAAAGCTCTCGCGTCGGAATTAATTGTAGCGGGGCTGTTAATTAATGTTTTGGCTAGTAGGCCCTCCGGCAAAGAAAGCCCAGCACAGCGAAGGCCATTAATCAAGAGGTCAGTGGTACTGCGGCCCGGCGGAGAGGGGACGACTCCTCGCTCCCCCAGTTCATGTTTGCCGTATAGACCAATTTTGTCAAATATGAACTTTTAATGCAATTGTCTTAAGAATCAAATTCTAAACAATCTGAGCTAAGAAAAATACGTTATTGTCTTCAAATGTGCGAGCTATTCAACATTTTCATAAACGATTTTCTGTGTTCGAAATTTTATTTCAGTTCTCGAGTGCCGTATATCCACTTATCGCTCAAAGCGCATGCGCGAATGCGTCATCTACAATTGTAAGCCAATCACAAACGTGCTTGGGTACATTTTTGAATGTTATATGTATTTTGGCGCTTATGCCAAACACGCACTAAAAGATTGTCGCTAGCGTCCGGTCAAAGTCCGATATTTTGCCGCATCTCCACTTTACGTAATTTTCGTTGCGCATCTTTGGCGTATATCCATTTTAAAACGATTTTTTTTAGTATTAAACTAAAAATTATAATGATTTCTATGGATTATAATAATGCCAGACCTGCAGTACTTTCGGTAAAATAGGTAATTGAATTACGATTTTGTTAATTACAATAACAAAACACAAATTTCATTGCTCCTGTACAATTTGCTTAATGATCTATACGGCAAACAAGAACTAAGGCAGCGTACTTTACCCCGAGTGCCGAGCTCTTTTAAATCTTAACAAAAGTGTTTACTCCTTAACAGAAGATGAACAGAAACTAAAACAGCGACTTAAATAAGCGTTTAGATTTTCATAGATTTTTTGTTAAACGCTACTGTAACTGTAACTCTGTTGTAATTCCGGTAGGGGTACAGTTGAGTTTAATTTTAAGGGGCTCTAATCTAATCTAATCTAATATATGGAATATTAGGGGATTTACACTATATGCATTCTCACAAGCAGACACGAACAAGCGTTGCATTGCTCTCGCTTGCACATACCGCATGTGAACCTACAACATAAAAACCCAAATCTCAAATGAGCTCTTGTCAATTTTCCCTGAAACAGTGGTGAAAGAGCCGCATACCAACCTATAAATAAGTCAAGGAATCAAGTATGAAGTTTTTCTTGAATCACAAAAAAAAACGTGTTTTTAATTTTCTTAAATTTTAGCTGCATTTTTTCACTGAATTTTCTTCTAGAAAGATTTTTGTCCATCGTGTTGATTAATTTATTCAATCGGATTTTTATCAGAATATGAATTTCCTCAAGACACGATGCCAATATTGGAGGGCGAAAAAAAAAATATTTCAGCTGTCGAACAGAGAAGAAATAAGAGAGATCGCATATTTTAGGGGAGATTTTTTAATAATTGTAAATTTATCGGAAGGGCTTGCAACATCTGTCACCGGTTGGCGGGTCGCAGATACTTCAGAGGAATATTTTGATTTATTTGCTAGAAAAAGTTGTTCATATTACAGATTTCGTGAGCATTCGGGATTCACACTTACTATGGAAAATATTTATATGGTCGATTCATATAAAAGCCCTAAGTGCCATTGTGGTCTGTAATCTGTCCGGTTGATAGCTCATTTGGTAGAGTGCTTGCACTCCATGCCGTGAGCTCGGGTTCGAATCCACTGAGGGTGTCAGAAATGATTTTCCGTTTCGGTGTTTATTCAAATCCCAAAATGAAATACCGGCAAGATTTACTGAGCCTTCACAAGATATTAGTACTCTCCCTCCCACTTCAGCTAAAGTGGTTGGTGTAAGGCCGGCCTCCTTAGCTGAAAAAATAAATAGATTCAACTCGCCACGTGCGACCCCTTTGGCGATAACGCGGCAATAAGTTACGCTATACGTGAAGCTTAGTTGCGTGGTAACTGTAACTGTAACTGTAACTCTGTCGCCATTCCGCTAGGGGTGACCAGAGCCTTTGCAGAGTTGCCTCCATTTTTTCCTATCCTGACATACCTCTTTCAATTCCTTCATATCCATCACCTTTTTCATACATTTTTTTCTTTTGCGCTCACTTTGTATATCCCATTCTTTCACAATCTCCTCAATCTGATCACTCCATACTTTTTTCGGTCGTCCCTTCCCTCTTTTCATCATACTGAGAATAAAGGAAAACAAATCTAAATAGCTCAGTTGGTAGAATGCTTTCTTTCAACGTCAGAAAGCTATGGTTTAATCCCCACCAAGCGTGCTAGAAATTATTTCGTTTTTCGGTGCGTATTTCAAGGTCCAAATAAAAACACTTACAAGGTTAACCGTGGCCAATAAATGAGAACCTACCGCATTATAAGCAGGGAGACTCTCTATTCAATGGTAAAAGTAATACCAGCCTCGCTACCTGTGAAATGAAAAAGTTTCCCAAACGTCACATTTAACCCTTTCAAGGACATCGAGTCAAAAATGCAGTGTATGTGCAGCTTAATTGCGCTCTTTTGTCAATTGTCGATTACAAGTCCAACGCATACACCATTACACAACTTGTATGCATTCATCAATAGGGTAATTGCAGTGGAGGGAAAAATGGTTTAAAATACTATAGTTGTGTAGAGTACATCTCTAGGATCACAACCATATATTTTTAAGTAGTAAAATTAAAAATATCATCAATATCATCGATAATTTTCAAAAATAAAATGCCCAGAATTTGAATCCCACCGAAACGCAGCCCGGCCGGCTAGCCCCGCTGTGACGTCAAAATGACGTAGATGGATCCGACAGTCTTCGAGGATCTAACGGTTCACTCCAAAGATCCGAAGATCCATCGACGTCACGTGCGCCTAAATAAAAAAATGCCCTGTTTTACCGGAAATCGAAAATGCGCGAATTTTAAAGAGCTATAATTTAAAAACTAAGCCAGATTTTATTTTTTTAAAAACGCAATCACATTTTGAAAATGTAGTCTCATTATACGAAACAAATGAAATATGTGAAATTACCCTATTCGTATTCGTTCGCTCCGCATGTGGACCTACAATATGAAACAATATGAAACCCAATCTCAAATGAACATACGCCCTGAAACTCTTGCCGACCCTTCCGTGAAACAGGGGTGATAGGCAAAATTAACATTTTTTTACAGTAAGTGTGGTTAGCTTCATACCCACACCATCGTGTTTGTTTTATTTTTTTATGTACAGATTATTTACAATGTTCGAATTAAAACGTAGATAAGCCAGACAAACACTGAGGGGACGTTAAACCAGAAAAAATATATATAATATGTTAGTATTTGGATTAGATTGTAGCGTTAAACTGGTTCTGATTTTGTTAAATTGATTTTGTTGCTATTCTGGCATTTTTTATTTATATTACAAATTTTTCAAATTGAAAAACATTCATTGGCCTTTAATTTTTAAAACTGAAAGCCTTTGTATGTAAATAATGTGTGCTGTTGTTTTTAGTATATTCAATTAAATAAAAAGGATATTGAGTAATTTTCTACCAGTTTTTTTATGTCCGTGGATCATCCCAAAGGCAAAATTATCCAGTATAACATGACAGAAAATTAGTGTATATCGCTGGAATTGCTGCAGTACATTACCACCGACGCTACAGTTATAAGTTTCCTTGCCGCTCCGCCGCACCGGACACTTTTCCGGCCGCGGGACCAACTTGCGGCTAATTTATGACCGGTCGAGATTGCGCCCGCACAGACAAGGTAACTAAGCCGGACAACTGATCCGGACAGTCACTAATCCTAATCTAATCTAAGTTGCAAAGATATGTTACATTAAGCCGCATGTGAACTTATAACATAAAAATCAAATCTCAAATGGACATACACCCTGCAAATCTTGCCGTCCTTCCCTAAAACAGGGGTGACATTGGCAAAGTGAACCATTTTTACAGCATGAATGGTCAGCCGCATACTAACCTATAAGTCAAGGATCATACACGACAAATTAATTTTTTTTAAATCAATAAATAACAACACGTATGCACATCTAAAGTAAAACAGAAAATAAATTCCAAATTATCATCTTCATCATCATACTTCACGCTGAAGAAGCCCATCGTGGAAATGGGCGAAACGTCCGAAAGCTCCAGCTCCCACAGACCACGGAAACAGCCGGCCGTGTAAGCCTAAAACTCTTATTCAAATTCCAATTTAATAAACCCGAGCCGTCAACATTACAGATCAACCGCCTTTTCTTTCTGTCCTTACATACTTCTTTCATTTCCTCCAGTCATAATCCGATCCCTTTAAAAATAATTATCGTCACAGCTTATCATTAAAGCAGTTGGAATGCATGCGTGTCTGGAATCTTCGAGCATGTGTTAGGGGCTGTCCATATATTACGTCCGGGGGGAGTCTGATCTGCGGATGATGGCAAATGATGTAAGAGTACCAAAAGTGACGTCGTTCTTGTAAATACCAATTTCTACAAAATATACAACATTGTTATGTTTTGATTGAAAGGTATCTTCCAGGATACTTACATCCGGCTAGCTCTCATCAGCATCACTCTCAGGGCGTGGAGGTCTTTCTTTCGGTTGCTCACTTGTACCTTGGGAAGGGTTTTATAATTAAAAGATAAAGTTAACATGAACAAATAAGGGTTTATTACTGTACTAATATGGGGGGGGAAAAGGGGAAATAAGGGATTGGCCAGACCTACAGGTTGTCACCAGAACACTCCCTATTCCGTTGGCTGGAGTTCTAAACGGAAGGCCTGGGGCAGCGCCCCAGGCTAGCGGCGGTTCACGAGGCGGACGCCTCCACACGTGGAAGCCCCTGGGTGGGCGCTCCTATGCCTCTGGTCCACAAGGCGGGTGCCTTGCTGGCAGGAAATCCAAGTAGATGGGGGGGGAGGGAGCTCCATCGTAGTGCCCCCTCTTGCACCGCTTGGTGCTTGGTCGCTAACGTCTGACTCACTTCACATCTCGCCGGGAACTAACGAATGACGGCCTGATTAGTTCATACGGTGCAGTTCGGCCGCTTCCGTGACCGTTCGGCTCCGTTCGGCCCACAAACATACACTGCACACTTCGGGATTGTTCTTTCAATGTTATTATAAAATAACATAACATTCCCCTTTCTCACAAAAATAAAGAAAGAAAAAAACCAGGAGCAACACAACAGTCTTCACACACAACACCAGGTCTTTGGCCATTAAGAAAATTGAAAATGTTATGGGAACACAAAAAGGAAATGGGGATTTACAGGAACATCCTTCTGTCCTATCAACACACCAGAAAGAAGGAAGAAGAAAACTGGTGGCTGTGAGAATTATCGATTTGATTTGGGAAATTTCAAGGTGGTTCCAATAACCGACAAGACGCGGATTAAAAGCGATCTTGTAACAAGGCCTTTTTTCTTCACCAAAACATGTCGAAAACTCTAAACAATAAATAATAATCACAGCAATCAAAACATATTTTACACTGGTACTTATATTAACCAAGTCATAACTCGTTACAGGAGTCGACTATTATATAACAATACGTTCTGAGCTGAATACAAAAAAAAATACATACAGAGACAACATCCAAAACTCGCTCAAAATATTTAATATGTTAGTGCGTAAAATCCACTACGAACTCACTCGAAAAAAGAGTGGAACATTCCATATAAAACATCCTAAAGTGATAATGGAATACACAAACAAAATATTACAAATACACCAGCTCTTTCGAGCCTCAAACACGTCTGTTCTCACAGACATTTTCCCCCTCCGACAAAATGAACAAGGCTTTAAGTGTCATCTTATACACAAAAGTGCATATCAGATCCCAGATTTACGAAACGTAACATCTCAAGAAAATGCGCTCCCTTTTCCAAGAAAAAGGCCAGCATTTCTTCCCCTTACATCAATTTCCACTCAAAGCAGTGATAATTTCATCCCTACATCAACATACCGTGGAAAATCCACACACGGACCTACGAAAGTAGAATCCCGGAAAACGGCTTCCCTTGCCCAAAGGACCACATTTTCCCACTCTTTCTCGGTGGCGCCACTTCATTTTTTAGAAGAATAAAGAAACTTCATTATTCAATCTTTTTCCAAAGGGTTAATTCGGAAAACCATTGAAATTTTACAAATAAAAAAACTGTAGAAGATATTTACATAACTAGAAACAAGTGTAGTCAAGAAATCCTAATTCTAACTAAATTACCTATTTGTACACTATAAAACAAAATTTCTCCGATGTTTTTTGAGAACCGTTCAAGTTTAAATCTCCAAGTGACCCGTATATCAGTCAAACATCG
The DNA here is from genome assembly GCA_951799405.1 of Agapetus fuscipes. Taxonomy (NCBI): domain Eukaryota; kingdom Metazoa; phylum Arthropoda; class Insecta; order Trichoptera; family Glossosomatidae; genus Agapetus; species Agapetus fuscipes. The sequence continues at coordinate 12,577,004 of OX637362.1, forward strand.
CACAAAAGTGATATGCTATTGGCTTGCAAGAAATAAAACCATCGTAAATATTAAACTAAAATGAATCCTAAGCTACCTTTTTACAAAAATTACAATCCTCTATTGTTGTTTGAGGGTTCTTGGAACGGTTTCAATGTTCCCTGACAACACACAAAAGTACCTAAAGCTAATTTATAAAATTATTTACAATGGCAGCCAACAGAATAGCTATAGTTCGTAGTAAATTTCCGAAAGGACCTAATCACCAGTTTACCCCGAAAAAATAAATATTGTAAAATGTTTTTGAGAATAGCACATTAAAAAAACCAAATGGGGGGGGAGGGAGCTCCATCGTAGTGCCCCCTCTTGCACCGCTTGGTGCTTGGTCGCTAACGTCTGACTCACTTCACATCTCGCCGGGAACTAACGAATGACGGCCTGATTAGTTCATACGGTGCAGTTCGGCCGCTTCCGTGACCGTTCGGCTCCGTTCGGCCCACAAACATACACTGCACACTTCGGGATTGTTCTTTCAATGTTATTATAAAATAACATAACAACATATTATGTAAGTAATATAACATTATTAATTATTAAACTCATCCATTATTACAGCAAGAGGGGGGGGGGGGGGGGTCATTAGTTAGTGACTATAGGATGATTGTAAGGTGGGGGGGGGGGGTCGAAAATCGGCCAAAATCGATGACGTTATTTATGGACGGCCCCTTAGTTTATAACCAAGCGTACCTACTGTGTTGGAGGTCTCATCACCACGGTAATTCTTATCTACTGAATATCGGTAATATTTGTATGAAGACCTGTTAATCCAAGATGGCTGCAAGTAAACAGCTGATTAGTCTTCATACAAATATAACCGATATTCTGTAGGTAAGACTCCTTGACTGATAGGTTGGTATGCGGCTGACCACCCATACTGTAAAAAATGGTTCACTTTGCCGATGTTACCCCTGCTTCAGGGAAGGTCGGCAAGAGTTGCAGGGCTTATGTTCATTTGAGATTGGAGGTTTTTTATTTTGTAGGTCCACATGCAGCATGTGTAAGCGCGAAATTATGCATGTCTGCTTGTGGGAATGCATTTAATATGAATCTCAAATGATACATATCTTTGCAGCTTAGATTTAGATTTAGAAGACTTACCGATATGATGAGACTTCTACCCCTGTTTTATTGTGTTTAGAAGAGATCAGAACACGAAATTGTTAGCATTTGCGATATGTGTGTGAGTGAATGCATATCTTCAATTTTCGAGTAAGTGTTAGTACATATATTGTCGCATGTACTAGTGTAGGTGTGTTGAAGAATGCAACACACACTATAGTGATCCTTAGAACATTATTTTTTAATAGATTTCTAAAGAGGAATGCAAATCACCAACCTATTTTGCTTGACCAGCTATCTTCATAGTACGGAAGCAGAAGTTTGTGTCTATGCAATGGCATCTGTTGAACCAGGGTTGAAGTTATGGTCAAATGGGCTTATGTTTATTTGAGATTGGGTTTTTATATTGCAGGTCTGCATGCGCCAACTCATACATGTCTGTTTGTGGGAATGCGTTTAATATGAATCTTAAATGTTAAATATATCTTTGCAGCTTAGATTTAGATTAAGTTAGATTAGAATCTACTGGCCAACTGGCTTCTCGCTCGCTGGTCGGTCTGGTTTGGTCTGGTCTGGTCCCGCCAGCAACCTACCCTTATTAATCTGCGGCCAAAGTTGGTCCGGCCGAGAGTTGTATCCCACTCTGGACAAAGAATTGAACCGCTTCCCGCTTTTACGACTGCTATTAATATTATCACGGCCGTCTAATAATCCCCAACTAGTTCCGTACATGTAAACTATTTAAAATCATAATTACGTTGGGTTAGAGACAGGTCCGTAGTCTAGTACTTAGCGCTTCACACTCGTCGATTAAAGGTCGTGTGTTTCATTCCCAGCGGAGCACACACAATATCCAATTTATATTTTCAAATAAATGAACGTTGACCTATTCCTTGAGTTAAAGGTTCGTATGAGGCTAAACACCCATACTGTAAACAATGGTTTACTTTTCCGATGTAGATTACCCCTGTTACAGGGAAGGTCGGCAAGAGTTGCAGGGTGTATCTCCATTTAAGATTTGGGTTTTTATATTGTAGGTTCACATGCAGCATGTTTAAGCGCGAACTTATAAGTCACTGCCTTAGTTCTTGTTTTCCGTATAGACCATTAAGCTAATTTTACATGAGCAATGTTTGCATGTGTACTGGACGAATGTGTCTTATGAAAACACGAAATTGATTTAAAAAGTATTTAAAACAACTCTCACATTATCGAGTTTTACGTTTTTTTTTAGCTCAGATTGTGTAGAATTTGATTCTTAAGACAACTGCATCAAAAAGTCATATTTGACAAAATTGGTCTATACGGCAAACAAGAACTGGGGGAGCGAAGTGTCTGCTTGTGAGTATACGTTTAATTTATATCATAAATCTAAAATGTCCTAGCAACTTAAAACGCAAAAAAAAAAACGCAACTAAGCTCCACATATAGTGTAACTTCTTGCCGCGTTATCCCCGAAGGAGTCGTATGTGGCGAGTTGAACCTATTTATTTTTACAGGTAAGGGGGCCGGCCTTACGCCAACCACTTCAGTTGAAGTGGGGGTTTCCCAGCTCCCGAGGGGGCTGGTACTCATTTCTTGTGAAGGCTGAGTAAACCTTGCCGGTATTTTTATTATGGGGTTTGAGATAAACACTGAAATAGGAAATCATCTCTGACACCCTCCTCGGTGGGATTCGAACCCGAGCTCACGGGGTAGAATGCAAGCACTCTACCAACTGAGCTATCGACCGGACTATCGACAACTTAAATTACAGATTATAGATACATTTGTAAAAGCATTTCTGACCAAAGTAATAACAAGTACTTGATAACAAAAAGTTACAAATAATTGTAATCGAAAACTTCACGTGGAGAATTGAAAATATCTGAAAAAGCTGCTGTCATACAAGCAAACTAAGAATTCTATATTTTCCGCTCTCCCGAATTAAGCTCTCCTCCGATCCTGAAAAATACATCCTGCAATGGATATGACAAGCGAGCTTTTAGTTTATTGTGGGGAAGGCTTCTACGGGAGCTCCGTCAGTGGATCAGACCAGCGGCCCGTGAAACCAAACCTGAAAGCGCTTCCTGGAGCTTTTCAAATCGATACACTAAATATTTTATATTTGAAATATTCGATTGAATTTATATTATTTTTATTAAGCTTTTATATTCTGAACACACATTGCATCTGTGTATTTGACGTTTCTTTGTAAAATATAATAAAAATTAAGTATACTTCTTGTGTGGTTATAAAACATGTAAAACAAGGTTTTTATTGGTAAAATATTAAATTGTAATGGTGAATTGACGTACTCGTGTATGCAAAATACAGTTATTTTATAAATTTATTACATTTAAAATTCACATTTAATGCATTCCCATAAGCAGACACGTATAAGTTCACGCTTACATAGCACGCTTAATAATAAAGAAAAATAACTCGAAAATTGAGAAAATCGAGATTTTGTAATAAAACGCAAGAACAATGCGAGAAGAATAGGTAGAATGCGACAGCCGTTCAATTTGGACGAATATGACCGAGATAAAACATCGGTCGCCTTTTTCATCCCATACAAGTTGTACTGGTTGTCTGAACTTCAAACGTGATTTCCCAACATTCTTGTTTTTTGAGTTATTACTCTTTATTATTAAACGTGCGACATGCTTAAAACCCAATCTCCAATAAACATAAGCACTGCAACTTATGCCGCAAAGTTAACTATTCTTTACAGTAGGCATGGGTGGTCAGCCTCATACAACCCAATAAATCAAGGAAGCAATGCCAACCTAAACGCAACTTGAAACTAAGATACACACATAGTGTAACTTCCTGCCGCGTTATCCTCGAAGGGGTCGCATGTGGCTTATTGAATCGGTAATGCTTATAATTGAGTTTTTTTCATTTAACCTTGACTTATAGGTTGGTATACGGCTGACCACCCATGCTGTAAAAAATGGTCCACTTTGCCAATGTCACCCCTGTTACAGGGAAGGACGGCAAGAATTGCAGGGTGTATGTCCGTTTGAGATTGGTTTTACTGTTGTAGGCTCACATGAGGCACGTGCAAGCGCGAACTTGTACGTGTCTTGGTTGTGGGAATGCATGTAATGTGAATCTCCAATGTAACATATCTTTGCAACTTAGATTAGATAAGATTAGATAACCCTCTGAAATTTATAATTGTAACCAATTTATTAATATAACTTATACTTTTTGCAGCTACATATTTATTCTATAAAAAAACATTGGACAAATTAGTGAATGAAATAAAAAATCTTCATGTTTTTTCATTGCTTCTCAACACACAAACACAATTATGTAGGTGCTCTTGAATTGACCGTGAACTTCATTAACACTTTTTCTTATATTTTGCAATCCAAAAAAAAACCCACAAAAAAGTTTTCCCTACAAATATACACAACAACAAAAAGGCACACACACACCGGGCACGCAAAAGCGTCACAGAGCTTTTTTAAGGGTAGCATTTCACTCTGGTAACTTTCCGTCCCCTCCACCTCCCCCCACCCCTCCCCTCCTTCATCATCAAATAAGAACAATAGCATCCTTCGTGTTTTTTAGCTTCTTCTTTGCCCGTTGCTTAACTACGGTGTCGCTCCATATTTGAGACACAAATGACAAAAAATATGTGTATTATTATTATTTTTATTTTATTTTATTTTATTAATTCCGATATATTTGTTGTTTCATTGTTTACTTCTTACTTACTCTTGTATTTATATTACTATTTTTAGTATGTATTGTAAAAGGCACTAAGGCTGGTTTTAGTGTCGCACTGACAACGCGCTGACCGTCAGCGCTGACCGTTCAAAATATATGAACTTGTAGGAAGCGTTTTAGAATGGCGCGTAGCTGTCAGCGCGACAAGTTCATATATTTGGCTGTCAGCGCTGACGGTCAGCGTGTTGTCAGCGCGACACTAAAACCAGCCTAAGTGTCGTGAATTTATTAATAAATAAATAAATTAATTGACATAATCGTCCATTTACAAATGTTTAGCTAAGAAATTCAAAATGATTTAAATAAAATGAAATAAACATCAAGAGTTAAATAAATAAACACCAAGAGTGTCCGGTCGATAGCTCAGGTGGTAGAGTGCTTGCGTTCCATGCCGAAAGCTCGGGTTCGAATCTCACCGAGGTTGTCAGAAATGACTTCCCGTTTCGGTGTTTATTTCAAACCCCAAAAATAAAATACCGGCAAGGTTTACTCAGCCTTCACAAGAAATGAGTACCAGCACTCTCGGGAGCCGGGAAACCTCCACTTCAACTGAAGTGGTTGGCGTTAGGCCGGTCCCCTTACCTGTAAAAATAAATAGGTTCAACTCGCCACATGCGACCCCTTCGGGGATAACGCGGCAAGAAGTCATACTATATGTGTAGCTTAGTTGCGTTTGCGTTAGAATGTCATAACATAGCACCGTCAAATTAAAGTACCTATACACTTTTCGCAACAGAAAAGCAAAAAAAAACATAAACATCAGTAAATTTTAGCATGAAGCATCTATTTATCTTTATGCATGATAAGATTTAACTTTGTATTACGTCAAACCTGGATAAGTGAGAAAACTCTATAAGTGAGAGGAATAGCCAGGACCCGTTATTTTAAGCTCCCAAAACCTCTATTAGCGAGAAACAGAAACCTCTGTAAGAGAGAGTCGTTTTTCCCTCATAGACCTCCGTGAGACTGCTACGAATCTATACCTCAATAAGCAACAGTCGAGCTTATATACAAATTTAGCATCTGCTATTTTATGACTCATTCTTAGCTTTCGTGGAACTTCCTACCATTGTTTTTGTATTGTTTTCTCGTTCTATTTCGTGAAACTAAATAATGTTGTTATTCTATCGCATTCTTTTCGAATGGACACGTGTGCCTGTGTATCGTCCTGTTTGTCGGACTTACTCAGTTTATAGTTATCAATTGCGAAGGCAAGTTCTGTTCTGCATCATGTCAAAACGGAAAATTAAAGTACTGTCATTAAGTGATAAACTTAAAATAGTGAATTCGAATTTTATCATATTACATATTAATTACATTGGTACGTTGCTGTGCCTTGTTGTTGCTGCGTACCCCTATAAGAGAGAAACGATACCCATGCACCTGCATTCGCGAGAAACTCGGGTTAGTGAGAAACCTCTGTAAACGAGAATGAGATTGTGCTCCCTTGAACTCTCGCTTATCCAGGTTTGACTGGAGAAGACGTAAGAAATTTAATGGTCAAAATGTAAAAATTAAGAAGCATATCCTACACCCACAAAATAAAAACTCGTTGCTTTTTTTGTATTTTTTTTTCAGTAAGGTACACGAATAAGGCTTGACCTCGTAGGCGGATCGGGGCCGCGCGCCGTTCACTTCGCCCCAGACGTGTTTACTCTCGCCTCACTTTGGACTTTGGTCTATTGTAAGTAAATTAATAAAAGTTTTCTGTGCGGGAGTGTTCTCGCTTTTGTTCGCAATGGCTTCATTATGTTTATTGTTCGCGCTGTGTGTCCCCGAAACGCCGACACATTATTTTGTTTTTGTTTGTTTATATACTTACGTACTTTTTTCCTTTAAGTCACGAACTGGTTTCATCAGAAAAAAAGTCGTATTGTTGCTTTGACTAAGGAAATACAAAAAGATTACATTTGTAATGTATTTGATATACATCGATACCTTAAAGCTTACACTAAATAAGTGACTTATAACAATGAACGGTCAGTAGTCCAGTGGTAGCACTTCGGACTCGTGAATGAAAGGTTGTGGGCTCAAATCCCGGCGGAGCAAAAAAAAAACATTTATATTTTCAAATTTTCTCTTCGCTGGGTTGAAAAATTCATAAACCAGTACCAAAGACCGGTCATCAAAAGGTCCATCCAGCCTCACCGCAACTGGGTCTAGCTTGAGAATTGACGCTTTATACAGCGACGACCAAGCTCGTAAAAAAGTCCGGTCGATAGCTTAATTGGTAAAATGCTTGCATTCCATGCCGAGAGCAAGGGTGAGATCCAAAGGCTTACTCAGTCTTTGCAAGAAATGAGAACCAGCTCCCCCGGGAGCTGCGAAACCCCCACTTCAACTGAAAGTGGTTGGTGTGAGGCCGGCCCCTAATCAGTATATATTATAATTACGTTATTTTTCTGATTTCTTCATTTTTTCATTAATTTACAAATCTTTAATAAACTAAGGAATTTATTTCTCGCGTATACTCGTATTAACTGCTTGCTTAAAAATTTCTAACATGAAGATGTTCCTTGCTAAGTACTGTGAGGGTTTTTCCTCTCTGTCCTGCTGATTGACACAATTAATAATTAACAGCCACTTTAATATGTTTACTTTTATTCCTTTCACAATGTATACACAATAAACCACAGCACAATAATATTAATTATTCTTAATTACACAGGCTTCTGGCTCTCACGCCAGGCAAGCTTCTTTCTCTCTTTTTTATATTCTTTTGTTTTCCTTTTCATTCAAATTCAAATCTCATGTTCCATTTTACCTAACAAACAAATCCATCTCGTTACAGTACAGTGCGGTAACCAAATACATGCTAATATAATAATTACATACAAACGCTTTTCAGTAAACCAGGTATCACACTGCAACATAAATCCTTACCTCTTGCGCTCCTGCACCTTAGAAGCACAGAGGCGTTACATAGCATATCTAATCTTATCTAATCTAAGTCTCAAAGATAATATGTCACATTAGGGATTTACATTATATACAGTCTCACAGGCACACACGTACAAGTTCGCGCTTGCACATATAAGTCACGGAGCATACACAAAAAATTACATTAGTGCTTGAATTCTATTACGTGAGCCCACGTTCGAATCCCACTGAGGGTGCCAGAAATGATTTCTTGTTTCGGTGTTTATTTCAAATCCCAAAATAAAATTTACTCAGCCTTCACAAGAAATGAGTACCAGCCCCGTCAGGATCTGGGAAACCATCACTTGAACTGAAGGGGTTGGCGTATGGCTGGACCCCTTACCTGTACAAATAAATAGGTTTCACTCGCCACCTGCTAAGCCCTTCGGGGTAGCAGTATACGTGTAGCTTAGTTGTGTTGCTTTAGAAAGCGCCAATTCTCAAGCAAGACCCAGCTGTTGTTAAGCTGGATGAATATATGGTGACCGGTCTTTGGTAAAGGTAAATTTATTTTTCGCACAAAGTGAAGAGCTTATTTGAAAATTTAAATATTTTTTCGCTCTCCGCCGGGATTCATTCGAACCCACTACCTTCCAATCAGCAGTCCAAAGCGCTAACCATTAAACTACGGACCGGTCGTAAAATGTTATGAAAGAAACACAAGTAGTGTTCCCATTGTATTGCTATTTATTAAGTAAATTCAACCTTATTCTACACACCTGAGTCGAGTTAGCACACCCGTGTGTAAGCTGCGCTTGCGAGCACAGCCGGATTGTTTCCCGGAGCGTGTAATGCAGTGAAATCTCCGACATAATACGGCTAATTCTGCAGCCGGTCAGCGTCTTAGCGCTTACACGGAGTGGCGTAAATAAATCTAAACGCTTTTGTGGAAATGGGGTTAAAGTAGGTTTAGGGGTGCGGAATATCACATCCAATCTAATCTTATCTAATCTAAGCTGCAAAATATAAGTTACATTAGAGATTCACATTACATGCATTTTCACAAAACAGACATGTTTAAGTTCGCGTTTAAACATGCCGCATGTAGTCCTACAATATAAAAATCCGAATCTCATAGGAACATACACCCTGCAACTCCTGCCGACCTTCTCTGGCTGGTTCTCATTTCTTGTGAAGGCTAAGTAAGCCTTTGAGATCGAACCCTTGCTCTCGGCATGGAATACAAGCATTCTACCAATTGAGCTATCGACCTTTTTACGAGCTTGATCGTCGTCGCTACAAAGTGCCAATTCTCAAGCAAGACCCATTTGCTGTAAGGCTGGATGGACCTTTGGTGACCGGTCATTGGTAAAGGTTTTATGAATTTTTCAACCCGGCGAAGAGCAAATTTGAAAATATAAATGGTATTTTTTTGTGCTCCGCCGGGAATCGAACCCACAACCTTCCCATTCAGAGTCCGCTGCGCTTCCCGCACCATCCCCGACCGGTATGGGGTTTCACCTGTGGCGTTCCTTAAGAACGCCCTCCGGAGATCACTTCGAGTGTATAAGCAGGAGATGAAGAAGGAAAAGAAGGCCGCGTGGCGCGCGTTCATCACTGCTAGCACTAATCCGGACCCCTGGGGAGAGGCATACCGCATGGTAACGTCTAGCGTCACGCTGGGCGGGGTGCTTAGCGGAATCACTCTTCCTGGGGCGCGCGGCCACTCTGGCACACTCACGTCCACGTGCGAGGCCTTCCTCGACGCGCTCATCACCACGGACTGCCCGCTGATTGACAGCGAGCAAGATGCACAGATCCGTGCCGAGGCTGCGCGTCCATTGGATAGCGCAGAGTCGTCTCTACCCACCTTCAGTGAGATAGATGCGATTGTAAAATCACTTGCTCCGCGGAAAGCCCCTGGACTAGATAGAATCAATAATTCTATGGTCAAGGTGGCGTGGGCCGTAGCCCCACACGACATTAAAGCCATTTTCGCCGCGTGCATCCAGCAAGGAGTCTTCCCGCGCTGTTGGAAGGTCGGCCTCCTCAAGGTACTCCGCAAAACCACCGCGAAACCACCGACGGACCCTAAAGCATATCGCCCCATAACCCTTCTCCCAGTCCTTGGGAAGATACTCGAAAAGCTCATCGCTAATCGAGTTGAATCCCACCTCACCACTTCCGGAATGTCAATTTCCGCCCGCCAGTATGGCTTCCGGCCTGGCCTCTCTACGGAGGACGCCATCCGGTCGGCCATGGAGGCGGTCAGGGAATCGACTTCCAAGTACGTACTGGCGGTTCTCCTGGACATTTCAGGCGCTTTCGATAGCGCCTGGTGGCCCATGATCTTGGCGAAGCTCAGGCGTCGTAATATTCCGGCTAATATATACGACTGCATAGCTTCGTACTTCTCCGCGCGACGCGTTACGATGGACGCGGGCCCCACCCTTATTGAGAGGGATGTATTCAGGGGATGCCCCCAGGGCTCAGTCCTCGGGCCCCTCCTCTGGAACATCCTGTTTGATGACCTTCTCTCTCTCCCTCTCCCCCAGGGCTGCGAGGTGCGTGCTTACGCGGACGATGCGCTTCTCACTGTGGAGGCGGGATCACGTGCTGAGATGGAATCTCTATCTCAGTCAGCCCTCCGCGCCATAGCAGACTGGGGGGTTAATAATAAGCTCTCCTTTGCTCCCCACAAGACCGAAGCTATCCTCCTCAAGGGTAAGCTAGACGTCGGTAGACCCCCAAAAATAATGTTCCTAGACACACGCGTAAAATTCTCGCGGACCGTAGTATACCTGGGCGTTTCCCTGAACGCCAACTTCCCCTTCGTTGAGCACGCGAAAGCCATCACCCAGAAGGCGAATAGCGCATTCGGGAAGATGGCTCGACTATCGAACACGTCGTGGGGCCTGCGGGGTCGTGCACTCCGCATCCTCTATGACTCGGTCTTCCTCGGCACCGCCGCTTATGCGGCGTCATGCTGGGCGGACAAGTGTCGGCGTGGAAATGCACGACGCGCGGCGCTTTCCGGTCAGAGGAGTTCGTTGCTCCTCCTGACAAAAGCGTACCGATCCACCGCGACGGACTCGCTCCCGGCCCTAGCCGGGGTGCTCCCCCTCGACCTCGAGCTCCAGTACCGCGCCGCTATCGGTTCTCTCAGGCGAGGCCTCCCGGCCAAGCTTGAACATCAGGTGATCCCGCCGCCGCCGGATGGACGCCTGACGCAGCGTGTCAGGGACTCGGTTCGCGACGCTATATACGCACAGTGGCAAAGGTACTGGGACGTCACATCGTGTGACAAGGTCATCTACTCCTTTTTTCCGTCGATCAGGGAGCGCATGGCTGCGCGGTGGCTCGTCCCGGACCACTTCACCAGCCAGTTCCTCACTGGTCACGGGAAATTTGCGCACTACCTTTTAGAACGGGGCGTCATCTCTCAGGGTGGAGGGGAGTGTTTGTGCGGACCCATTGCCCAGGACGTGCGGCACGTCCTGTGGGATTGCCCTCTGCTGCACTCTCAACGAGAGCTCCTCATCGACGCAGTCCGGCCGGCCGGTTCCGGACCGGTCGGCTACGCGGACCTCGTTGCCAGTAGAGCCAACTACCTTGCATTCCGCCGCTTCTGCCAGTCCTGGCACGAGTTCGCAGCCGCGGGCTCAAGACTGGGCAGAGGTGACCATTAGCCCTCAGTCAGTCCTCGCGACACCCATACATATTGACGTATGTACACCCATAACTTACTGCGCTCAGCGCGGATGGCAACTCGTTCGATACACGTCAATGAAGGGCTCCCGTCAGGCACATTAGCTTCAGTAACCTCGACGTTCTGGGGAGGGTGGGACTTCTTAGAGTCATGCGTTAGCCCCTGATTTGAGGATCCTCTTTTTCCTTTCTTGAGTAGAGTAACTTTAGCTGATTAACTTCAACGGGAAGGCCTTCCGCCGCCAAAAAAACATTGCAAGTGAAGTATCACCAAGTGAAGCGACTCCGCATGAGTTGTATGAACTTGGTGGGTGGAGGTGGGTAAAGTGCCTGCTACCACTGAGCTACGGACCTGTCATCGGACATCAGTGCAAAAAAAAATTCATTTTTTTAAAAACGGATTGTAATATTTTGTTACAGGCAAATCTCAACTGGATTGTTTGTTGATTTTTAAAATGTAATTTGTTGTGTATGTTCCTTAACTTGTAGGTTGGTATGTAGTTGACCACCCATGCTGTAGAAAAGGGTTCACTTTGCCAATGTCACTCCTGTTTCAGGAAAGGTCGGCAAGGCTGTATGTTCATTTGAGATTTGGTTCACATGCCATGTGCAAGCGCGAACTTGTACTTGTCTGCTTATGAGAATCCATATAATGTGAATCCCCAATGTTACATATCTTTGCAACTTAGATGAGATTAGATTACATTACATGGGATTCAAACCCAAGCTTTCTCTAAAAAGATACTCTTCCAATTTATTATTTAAAAATTCAATAGGATAAAACAGAGTTTTAATTCACTTTTTATTTCATTTAAATTATACCTAACCATAAAACATTTGAGTCTTATATTTCTGTAAAACTTTGTCTTTGAATTTTTGTTTTGAAAATTATTTTATCAAAATATTTGTAATAATTATGCTCCTAAAGATGCCATATTGCATGACTTATTGCAAAAAAAAAAAGAAATAAAACTCTGTTTTATCCTATTGCATTTTTAAATAATACGATAGACAAATGGACTTTCACTGTGTGAATAGATTTACACTTAAAAATATCTTCCAATTTAGCTTAACTTCGGATGTTTTTTTTTTCAAAAACAATTTCAGAACAAAGAGTTTTAAAAGGTTCGTTCCAGTTTTTAGCTCTGCACTGATAATACAATGGTGGTATGTGATCAGGTGAATCCCAAATACCTGTTTCAATACGACACACACTGCCTCTATTTGCAGCTAAAACCTGAAACCAGCTACGATATCTATCGAAGCTAGGGATATCAAGTGCTTTGCTGAAATTCCCATATTATGCAGATTAAATTTCCTTGACTACAAAGTTGCTGTGATGCTGACCACCCATACTATCAAAAATGGTCCACTTTGCAAATGTCAACCGCTTGTTAATGGGAAGGTTGGAAAGAGTTGCAGGTCTTATGCTAGTTAAAGACAGATTTTTATGTTGTGAGTTCACATGCGGCATGTGAAAGCGCAAACCTGGGACACTTTGAAGAAAAACATTTATAAAAAAGTGATGAAATATCTGAACTTGCACAATTTTTTCTTTCTTATTTTAGACTGCTTTGATTAAGCTGGTTGTAAGATTTTTGCAGAAGTCAATAAAAAATTACGAACCGAGTGGTTAAAGAAACTCAAGTTTCTGGAATATTTGACTGTTGCTCTATATATGTTTACAAACCCGTCCTCAAATATGGCCTAATTTACGGACCGGTCCGCGGTCTAGTGGTAAGCCCTTTAGACTCGTAACTGGAAAGTGGTGGGTTCGAATTCCGGTGGATTGCAAAAAAAAAATGTTTTTCATATTTTCAAATATGCTCCTCGTTCAAATACCTTCTTATAATGAAGACCGGTCACTGAAAGTCCATTCAGCCATACAGCGACTGGGTCTCGCTTCAGAATTGGCGCTTTCTAGCTCGCAAAGGGCTCTTGAGGTGTGATTTACACAAGAACAGAGCTCACTAAATAAATGATCCTGATATATCCTGATTGATTGTGACGTCAAAAAGTTATGTAATGCATACAAATTTGAAAATAAATTATTTGATTTATTTGATTTGATTTGATATTATAATGATTTATTACCTTGATTTATAGGGTGGTATGCAGCTGACCACAAATGCTGTAAAAATGGTTCACTTTGCCAATGTCACCCATGTTTCAGGAAAGGATGGCAATAGTTGCAGTGTGTATGTCCATTTGAGATTTGGGATTTTATATTGTAGGTTCACATGCGGCATGTGCAAGTGAGAATTTGTACGTGTCTGCTAGTGAAAATGCATATAATGTGAATCCCCACGGTTACATATCTTTGCAACTTAAATTAAGTAGATAAGATTGACAATACCGGTCCGTAGTCCAGTTGTAGCACTTCGGACTCGTAAATGGTAGGATGTGGGTTTGAATACCGGCGGAGTACAAAAAAATAACATTTATACGTCATATTGACATGACTTATAGGTTGGTATGCGGCTGACCACCCATACTGTAAAAAAAATGGTTCACTTTGCCAATGTCACCCCTGTTTCAGGGAAGGACGGCAAGAGTTGCAGGGCTTATGTTCATTTGAGATTGGGTTTTTATATTGTAGGCCCACATTCGGCATGTGTTAGCGCGAAATTATACAGGTCTGCTTGTGGGAATGCATTTAATATAAATCTTAAATGATATATATCTTTGCAGCTTAGATTAGATTAGATTAGATTAGATTCAAATTTGCCTTTCGCTAAGTTGAAAATTTCATAAACCTTTACCAAAGACCGGTCATCAAAAGGAATATCCAGCCTTACAGCAACTGGGTCTTGCTTGAGAATTGGCGCTTTCTACAGCGACAACCAAGCTCACCAAATAAGTCAGGCTTTTTTTTTTTAAAGTAGCCAATATATTATGCAATATTTTGGTTCAACTACAAATCGGCTTAAATGATAAGGCAATGCATTCACATAACAGTGGGGCCAATAGATTCCAATAAATCCATTATTATGAGGATTCATTGCGAATAGCAAAGATTACAAAACGCGCATAAATTTGTTCTGGAAATGTGTGCGCCAGCCAATGTATGGGCGGCAGAACGATTCTCGCAGGGGCGCTATCTACATAAGGGCGCCGTAAAATCCCAGTAATTCCGGACAATAAAATCCCGGGCGGTAAACAACAACAAGAACAGAAAAAAGATCGTTCCCGGATCTGCATTTACGCGGTGTGAAACACAGGTTACCACAATTGCTTTTTACACCGGAGTATCACATGTTTCACGGAGTGCTACAGCAAAGTCAAGGGGAAGAAATTACAGTGCTCTATACGGCGTTTTTTTTTCTATGTTATCTTTAATCTAAGTTGCAAAGATATGTAACATTGAAGATTCACGTTATATGCATTTTCACAAGCAGACATGTATAAGTTCGCGATGAAACATGCCGCACATAGACTTAAAATATTAAAATCAAAATCTTAAATGAATATACACCCTGCAACCTTTCCCGACCTTCCCTGGAAGAGGGGTGACATTGATCAAGTGAATCATTTTCTACAGAATGGGTGGTCAGCCGCATACCAACCTATTAGTCATGGAACTTTCATATTACATGCATTCCCACAAGCATACACGTATACGTTTGCGCTTATTTATACAGATAAGCTGAAAATGGACTTACAACATAAAAACCTAATTTCAAATTAACATAACCCTGCATCTCTTGTCGACCTTTCCTGAACCATTTTTTACAGGAACAGTAACTAGATTCACCCTTTCCTGGATTTACAAAGAGTACTGATTTCAGGATCATATTCTTTCTTTCTTTATTTTTCTTTTTTCCTTCGGCTCATAAGCCTTGAAGGGCCTCCCGCACCATAATCCTCCAAGACTCTCTGTCTTGTGCTGCTTCCCTCCATGGTCCTCTCACTCCCAGAACTTCAGCGTCGGCTTTAGTATTTGTGTGCCCACCGCATCCTGGGACGTCCGAGTGGTCTAACACCAGAGGGGGCACCATCCAAGAAAGTTCTGATGATCCTGGAGTCCTCTGCACGTGCTACATTTCCAGCTCATTGGAACCTTCTTGATGGAGCCTTCTACCTGTCAGTATCATATTGTTCTTTTAAATATATTGTTATGTAAATAGTGGATTAATATAGGTGTACATTATAGGTAGCAATAATTATTAAAGCGTTATGTAAATAGTAGATTAATATAGGTGCACATCGTAGGTAGCAATAATAATTAAGAAATCTAGAAATGAAACAATCCTTTTGTACTCTTGAAGCCGGTAGAACGTTCGAGAGTTTGCTGGTAAATTGGTCCCTAGAGACTTCTGTCTGTGAAGTATATAAGGCGAAAAGTTGGATAAAGGATGGCAGATAGATAGCCGCCTTTGATTGAAGAGTGTGTGAGGTGCTGAACTGTGAAAATAAATTTGAGTTGCTAAAAGTGTTAAAAATAAATGTTAATTGTAAAAAAAATTAAGTAAAAATACTCGTAAATATCCAGAAAGAAGACCAGTATGTTTTATTTGGAGACTTTACTAAAAATATGTACATAAAAATTATAAAATGTCAGCAGTCTCGCTGTTTTCTGCACTCAAATCCTTCCATACGTTGTACGCAGAGTGTTCACGCCTTGATCTCACCGCCTGTGGGGATTTCCAACGCACGTGACTTGTCCCGCTTCTCTTGGGGCAACCCTAACTCACAGCCATACAACTGCGCCAAGTATAAAACATATCGTACTTCAACAGAAATACATGGAACCTAAAACAGCGCCCATAGTGAGCGTTTTAGTTTCTGTGCATTTCTAGGAACACGCTATGAAAGAGATTGAACGTAAAATTTTATATTTCAGGTACAGCTTGTACAACATTTTACCACAAAGTGAGGTATTATATTTGTAGAATTTAACAGAAATAAAAATAAATGTAGGAGTTTGAGGCTTACACGGCCGGCTGATGATGCTGTAGAGTTGCTTTCTGGAATCTGTTGCCGTGGTATGTGGGAGCTGGAGCTTTCAGACGTTTCGCCTATGTCTGTGGTGGGCTTCTACAGTGAAGTGAAGAAAAGAAGCCCATCGCAGGCATAGGCGAAACATCCGAAAGCTCCAGCTCCCACGGACCACAGCAACATATGTATACCGGAAAGCAATTTATCATAGAAACAAAGTTGTGAATTGATCCAAAGCTCTATAAAATAATATGACCAATGGTTACACTTCACTGATTTTTATCTTATTTTTCTTACTTTTTTTTCAATATGAAAAAAAAACACTGTTTGATAGTACTTATTTGAGTATAATCAAACGGTGTTGTTAAAATCTTTGTATGCATTTTCCAATTTGGCCGGGTGGCGACCCAATTTTGTACATTGTTATGTTTAAAATGGAAGGTATCTCCAGGAATGTACCTACAGGATACTTACTTCCGGCTAGCTCTCATCAGCATCACTTTCAGGGCGTGGGGCTCTTTCATTGGTATTGCTTACTGGGAAGGGTTTTATATTCAAAGATAAGTTTAACATGAACAAATAAGGGTTTATTTACTTTAGTAATATGGGGAAAAAGAGGAAATAAGGGAATGGCCTGACCTTGTCACTAAAACACTCCCTACTCTGTTGGCTGGAGTTCTGAACTGAATGGCCTGGGGCAGCGCCCCAGGCTAGCGGCGGCTCACGAGGCGGACGCCTCCACACGTTGGAGCCCCTGGGTGGGCGCTCCTATGCACTATGTCTCCTATGCCTCTGGTCCACAAGGCGGGTGCCTTGCTGGCAGGAAATCCAAGTAGATGGGGAGAAGGGAGCTCCATTGTAATGCCCCCTCTTGCACCGCTTGGTGCTTGGTCGCTGACGTCTAACTCTCTTCACATCTTGCCGGGAACTGATGAACGACGCGACGGCTCGATCAGATCACACGGCGCAGTTCGGCCGCTTCCGTGACCGTTCGGCTCCGTTCGGCTCCGTTCGGCTCCGTTCAGCCCACAAAACACCTGTACACTTGGAGATTGTTTTTTATATGTTATTTTAAAATAACATAACAACATGTCAATTCACGTGTGGGCCTCATATTTACTACGTTCCTTGAAAATCTATTAAAATCGTTTAAGCGGCTTTAGAGTTCATAGGAAATATCCATTCCATATAACCATTCAATATTCAGGATATTACTATATTTTGTAGGTGTAATTAATGCACCCTTAGCGGAAATGCAAGAGAGCTACAGTCATAGTAAATATTATCAATCTATAGCAGTTAGTTATGACTCGGGCTAATATGCTGTATCGAAGAAACTTTGGCAATAAACCGATAGGTACAAGCCAGCCTAACCCACAAACTAAAACTATATCTAATGATCAGCCACTTAGCGTCTGTGAATCGGATATTCTTTAGTATTGAAAGGACTAGTTAACTCTACGATATTAAGGCAGGTCTGCAAAAACTTTTGAGTAGAGTTGTGCAGTTTTAATTAATCTTTTTACATTCCTAGAAATGCCTAGTAACATGACCAAACAACCTAGAAACCTTTGATCATAAAAATTGCCACTTAAATTTCAAACGTCCAAATAATTACCCATTCAAATTAATAAAGATCGGTCTGAAAAAAACCGTATTGATTATTTCTGACAACTCAAAACACTGCAAAGGGCGCGAAAATAAACATCGTCAGTCAGCCGGATTACTTTCAAATCTGACAACCAGAGGCGCTTGACTCTCATCCATAATAATCATTTATCTGTCAAATTATCTTATGGAGGTGAGAATTCTAAAAGGTTTTTACACGTCGTTTCTCTGCAAAATAAGATTGTATGTATACCTACTTATAAGTAATATTGTATTATAAAAAATAAAAATGAATAAACTTTTTGATGCTGGAGTGATGTTTTCCGGGATCTGTTGCCGTGGTCTGTGGGAGCTGGAGCTTCCGGACGTTTCGCCCATTTCTACGATGGGCTTCTTCAGCTTGAAGTATGATGATGATGATGATCTTGATGAGAACTGTGATAAATAATCTTTTTGTACAAAAACTTCGTTTTATTCCTTCGAGTGTGTTCATTAATATTAACTTTTTTTAATAAATATATTTTTATTATGAATATCAATTATTTTATCATCCATTATTTCCTTGATTTGTAGGTTATTCCTTGACTTATAGGTTGGTATGAGGCTGACCACCCATACTGTAAAAAATGGTTCACTTTGCCAATGTCACCCCTGTTTCAGGGAAGGACGGCAAGAGTTGCAGAGCTTATGTTCATTTGAGATTGGGTTTTTATATTGTAGGTCCACATGCGGCATGCGTTAGCGCGAACTTATACATGTCTGTTTGTGGGAATGCGTTTAATGTGAATTTTAAATGATATATATCTTTGCAGATAAGATTAAGATTGAGATGTGTATTTTGTTTGTGCTTCTTAATGATACTTAATGTAAAATTATAAACTTTTGGTGCAACCTTTTACCCACGAAATGCTGTAGGTAAGCTAGCCAAAAATTCCCTGATTGTGGGGAATTTACTATGGATGACGTCACATGGCCGTGGGATATTTAGAATGTTCGGAGCCCATTGAGAAACGCCTGGATATCGAAAAGTTAATATTTGCTTCATTTAGTAACGGCTGAGTCTTGCTTTGATGATGCTGACCTGAATGACTGGCTTTATTAACAATTTTAGTAAAGTGACCTACATTCATTAGCTAATATTCATTATGCTACGAATCGCAGTGTAACGAGTTAGAAGAATTTTCTCCTGATTTGATTTCTGATTGAATGCTCGATAAAAAAAAAACGTAACTAAGCTACACATATAGTGTAACTTCTTGACGCGTTATCACCGAATCGGTCGCATATGGCGAGAGAATCTATTTATTTTTACAAGTCTTACGCCAACCACTTCAGTGAAGTGGGGGGTTTCCCATCTCCCGACGGGGCTGGTACTCATTTCTTGTGAAGGCTGAGTAAACCTTGCCGGTTTTTTTTTATTATTTAAGGTTTTAAATAAGCACCGAAACGGGAAATCATTTGTGACACCCTCGGCGGGATTCAAACCCAAGCTTACGGCATAGAATGCAAGCACTCTACCAACTGAGCTATCGACCGGACCCACATTGATACACATTGTTTTTAATAACATATATTAATTATTATAATGTTTTTTAACCAGATTACGATTAAGTATGCCCTTAAATTTTTCTTAAACTATGAGTATTTTGTTACAATGTAACTTCAAAATTTTGGGTTCAATTTAATAATTTTTAATTTTTTTTTGTACAACAATTTATTTCAGATACTGGTCACATTCAGAGTCACATTACACCTTCACAATTAAACGGTCAGTCCTCTGCTCTCTCGCTACAGATAGCTCTGGCCATTTTTATAGATAGAATAAATATTATTCTCGAATCAACGAGAGTTGAAACATGCGAAACTATGCTAGAACATCTAAGCACTCGAGCAATCTCGACTAATACAAATATCAAATTATTTAAGTACCTACATTTAAAAACTTCACAGGCTCATACTTACTTACTTACTGAATCAGCCACTTCTTGTCCACTGCTAGACATAGGCCTCCCCCAAATCTCTTCAGGTGTCTCTGTCCTGAGCTTTCTGCATCCAGTCACCAGCAACTCTTTTAATATCATCTGACCATCCATCAAGGGGCCTTCTTCTAGTTATTTTGTCTTCAAGAGGTCTCCATTCTACCACTATTTTTGTCCATCTTTGCTCGCTCAATCTGGCACATTCACAAGAATATTTTGTGTACTGTTTTCTATGAAAACAAAAACAATTTTATGATTGGCTTCTGTCTTATAAAATGTAAGAAGAAAAGGTGTATTGACAAGTAAAAATAAATAATACACTCAATATGCAAACTTTACAATGGTAAAAAAACTAATATATTAAGAGACTTATCAAAGACAGAAAACAGTTAAAAATGTGGTGGATAAAAATGAATACACTGATATCGACGTGAAGGATAAGCAAAACTTGGTGTGTATAAACAAGTTAGTTTTGTACATATTATGATAAAAAAGTTATTTTCATGTCACTACACTTTCAAGGGATAAAAAAAAATGAAATCAATAAAATATATAGGTTTTGTCAAAGGTACACACACTTGGCAGACAGTTAGTTTTCAAGTTCTACGAGGGTGCTACGATTGCTACGATCAAAACCATTACTTGTCAAAGGCTACGCAATCGAGATCAAAATAAAACGAAAATAATTATGGTGGAATAAAAGCCAAAATCAAGAGTAAACTTGACCTTTCAGAAGTTGAGCAAAGGTAATGTTTGAGTTGGCGAACGACAAACACAATTTTGAATGTACCTTGGTTGCCAGCAGTGGCGTAGAGCCTAATAACCCGATTCCCATCGGCTTCCTTTTTGAAATTACGAAAAAAATTACATAAAAAACTATTTATTCTATTAAAAAAATAAACGCGGCTGACCACCCATGCTGTAGAAAATGGTCCACTTTGCCAATGTCATCCCTGTTTTCAGGGAAGGTCGGCAAGAGTTGCAGGATGTATATACATGTGAGATTTTGGTTTTATATTGTAGGATCACATGCGGCATGTTTAAGCGCGAACTTGTGCATGTCTTTTTGTGAAAGTGCATATAATGTGAATCTTTAATGTTACATATATTTTGCAACTTAGATTGGGTTAGATTTGATTAGAACTAACAATATTTGTTTTTTAATCCACGCGAACTTCACTCGATCGTGTAAAATAAAGCTGAAGGCTGCGATCAATCCCGATCTTGATTCCTGACGCGATCACCGGCTTCTAGTTCCGACAAACTATGGTATTAGAGGGGAGCAGTCGCAAGCGCGGGGAGGAGCCGTTTGACGCGAAAACTCGCGCAAAAATTAGCGCATTGAGCCGTTCCCACACCGAGTTAGGTACTTCTTTAGTGAAGACGCTGTGAGAGAGAAATCCTTTAAACGTTAACATATTTATGAAAATACAAAATATTTTTTAATAAAATAAAATCACTTCTTGATGAATATATTTATGGAAATATTAACCATGATTTATTTAATTTCCGTAAATTAAATATGTTTTTATTGTACATTTATTTCAGAGACTCACTCTTTTGATGATTTTCTTAATTTCTAAGGATTTTTTTCTTGTGTGAAAATTGCAAGATACTGTAACTGTAACTCTGTCGCCATTCCGCTAGAGGTGACAAGAGCCTCTGCAGAGCTGCCTCCATTTTTTCCTATCCTCGCATGTACCTCTTTCAATTCATTCATATCCATCACCTTTTTCATGCATTTTCTTCTTTTACGCTCACTTTGTATATCCCATTCTTTCACAATCTCCTCAATCTGATCATTCCATAGATAGATAAGTTTTTTAAAGCCACTTATATTTACTTTAAGTGTAAATTGCCCAGGTCAAGCTATTCTTTTAGAAATAATATTTAATTTTTGTTTTTTTTTTTATTTTGATTTTTGATGTCTTTATTTTCCTCAATCGAATTACCTTGTGAAAAAAATCATCCTTCACCACTGGTTGCTAAGTCAAGATGTTTGATCATACATACATAGTATCTAGCTGTATACTGTATTTGCATGTATGTGTCGAATGCAATCTCATCATGGGTACTTAGAACTCGCGACATATGTGTGTTCAAGCTACAATATAAAATCTCGCGAGTTTTATCAAGATGATGTTTTATTTTTTTACTTTGAACATGGTACAATCATGCTTTTAAATGCATCCTAATATCGTTATAAATAATAAAAAAAATACAATTAAGCATTTTTAATTTGGAAATTTTTGACATTTCATTCCACTCTTTTACGAAAATAATGACTTAAAGACATCGCGTTCGGTCGATAGCTCAGTTGGTAGAGTAAGACTTGGTAGAGATTGAGTATTGGCGGTTTGTAGTGACGACAAAGCTCGTTAATACATACCTCTGCTGAACTACAAGTGTCACAGACCTCTAGAGTCTCTGAAATCTAGGGAGTCTCCCGAACAGAATTTCTTTAAAAAATATCAAGAATAAAACTAGCAGTATTTTTGAATCTCGTATATTTTACTGACGAGATCCATCTCATGAGATGTGGACGAGATCTCGCGAGTTTGAGACTGCACTCCCTGCAAGTGAGTTAGTATGTAGGTCGATGCCTCAATGTTATTCATGAAAACCCCATCAGAAATGCAAATGCCTTCAATAAATACCACATTACCTCCAATCAATGGCTCCATCTACATCATGAAGCTAAGCTTTGAAACAAAGGAACTGTTTAATGGTTGGAATTATCAATTGCCCGGTCGATAGCTCAGTTTAAATTCTTATGACTTTACCGGGTTCACTGTAACTGTAACTCTGTCGCCATTCCGCTAGGGGTAGCCAGAGATGCCTCTATTTTTTCCTACCCTTACATACCTCTTTCAATTCACTCATATCCATCATCTTTTTCATGCATTTTCTTCTTTTACGCTCACTTTGTATTTTCCATTCTTTCACAATATCCTCAATCTGATCCCTTCATACTTTCCTCGGTCGTCCCTTCCCTCTTTTTCCTTTCACACTTTCTTTGCAACTAACATCAATATCATCACTAATCTAATCTAATCTAATCTAAGCTGCAAAGATATATATCACTTAAGATTCATACCAAATGCATTCCCACAAGCAGACATGTATAATTTCGCGCTAACACATGCCACATGTGGACCTACAATATAAAAACCCAATCTCAAATGAACATAAGCCTTGCAACTCTTGCCGTCCTTCCCTGAAACAGGGGTGACATTGGCAAAGTGAACCAATTTTTTATATTATGGGTGGTCAGCCGCATAACAACCTATAAGTCAAGGAACACACATGACAAATTACACTTTTTTAAATCAAAGAATAAAAATATATACATGGACATAAAAAACTAAATCATAAAACCAATTTCACTTTAACAAACCCTAGCCGCCAACATCACAGATCAACCGCCATTTCTTTCTACCCTTGCATACTTCTTTCATTTCCTCCAGAGTCATAACCTTCTTCATACAAGCTCTTCTTTTATTATGACTCTGGATATTCCATTCATTCGCAATTTCGGATATTTGGTCCATCCATACCAATTTCACTTTAATAAACCCTAGCCGCCAACATTACAGATCAACCGCCATTTCATACACCTAGCAGTATTTTTAAATCTCGTATATTTTACTGACGAGATCCATCTCATGAGATGTGGACGAGATCTCGCGAGTTTGAGACTGCACTCCCTGCAAGTGAGTTAGTATGTAGGTCGATGCCTCAATGTTATTCATGAAAACCCCATGAGAAATGCAAATGCCTTCAATAAATACCACATTACCTCCAATCAATGGCTCCATCTACATCATGAAGCTAAGCTTTAATTATCAACTGCCCGGTCGATAGCTCAGTTTAAATTCTTATGATTTTACCGGGTTCACTGTAACTGTAACTCTGTCGCCATTCCGCTAAGGGGAAGCCAGAGCTGCCTCTATTTTTTCCTATCCTTACATACCTTTATCAATTCATTCATATCCATCACCTTTTTGCATTTTCTTCTTCCCAAGTAACCTTTTATGTTTTAAAAAGGTTACAAAAAGGTTTTAAAAGGTTCTGGGACCTTTTTGTAACCTTTTTAAAACCTAAAAAATTACTTGGGTTTTTAGCTCACTTTGTATTTTCCATTCTTTCACAATATCTTCAATCTGATCACTCCATACTTTTCTCGGTCATCCCTTTCCTCTTTTTCCTTTCACACTTTCTTTGTAACTTACATCAATATCATCACTAATATTAATAATATTTTATTGTTAAATATTCACTAATATAATTTTAATTAAATTTACAATTAGTATGCTTGGAAGCAACGCTAATCTAATGCATGCTCAAAGGGCCCAAATATTGTGTTATCGGATATGATTTTCCATGTGATTGAGCGCATCTCAGACGTCAATGCCAGGTATGCGTGAACAAATCGTTTAAAAAGCCTCAAAGGACTCTAATCTAGGTTGCAAAGGTATGTAACATTAATGAATCACATTTTATTCAATTTCACAAGCAGACACGTAGGTTTTGACGCTTGCACATGCAATGTTCATGTTCATTCACGTGAACCTACAACATAAAAAACCCAAATTTCAAATGAACATACACGCTATCATGGGCGTTCCCAGAAAGAGGCCCCCCGCCGTCGGCGATATATTTTAGTGACGATGATCTTCAATTTTCCAAAACCTACCCCCCCCTTGATTTGATCCTGGATCCTGGGATAATGGTGATGTTTGGAAGTAAAGCATGGACAGTGAATGATAGCGAAATGAGTAAAGTATGTATGGTGGAAATGAAGCATTTGATAAGTATGACAGGAAAAATTGTGAGAGATAGTGTTAGGAATGAATGGGTAAAAAAATAATGTAATTTGAAAGAGGATGTGAAAGTTAAAGTACAAAAGAATGTGACGAGATGGTTTGGGCATGTGGAAAGAATGAATGATGATAGACTGACAAAGTATGTATACAAAGAAAGTGTGAAAGGAAAAAGAGGGAAGGGACGACCGAGAAAAGTATGGAGTGATCAGATTGTGGAGATTGTGAAAGAATGGGATATACAAAGTGAGCGTAAAAGAAGAAAATGCATGAAAAAGGTGATGGATATGAAGGAATTGAAAGAGGTATGTCAGGATAGGAAAAAAATGGAGGCAACTCTGCGGAGGCTCTGGCCACCCCTAGCGGAATGGCGACAGAGCTACAGTTACAGTTACAGTATGCGTGAACCAATCGTTAAAGAAGCCTCAAAGGACTCTAATCTTGGTTGCAAAGATATGTTACATTAAGGATTCACATTGTATGCATTTTCACAAGCAGACACTAACGATTTGGCTCTTGCATATGCCTTACGTGAGCCTACAACATAAACACCCAAATTTTAAATCGATCCGGTCAGTTGGTAGAGTGCTTGCATTCC
The DNA here is from genome assembly GCA_951799405.1 of Agapetus fuscipes. NCBI lineage: Eukaryota > Metazoa > Arthropoda > Insecta > Trichoptera > Glossosomatidae > Agapetus > Agapetus fuscipes. The sequence continues at coordinate 12,602,338 of OX637362.1, forward strand.
ATGCCGTGAGCTCGGGTTCGAATCCCACCGAGGGTGTCAGAAATGATTTCCCGTTTCGGTGTTTATTTCAAACCACAAAATAAAATACCGTCAAGGTTTACTCAGCCTTCAAAAGAAATGAGTATCAGCCCTTTCAGGAGCTGGGAAACCCCCACTTCAACTGAAGTGATTGGCGTAAGGCCGGCCCGCTTACCTGTAAAACTAAATAGGTTCAACTCACCACATGCGACTCCTTCGGGGATAACGCGGCAAGAAGTTACACTGTATGTGTAGCTTAGTTGCGTTTGCGTTACGTCAAATGAACATACACGCTGTAGCGCTTTGTAGTGACGAGCAAGCTCGTAAACAACACCTCTGCGGCACTACAACAAGACGTGTCTTAGACCCCTAGAGTCTCTGAAATCTTGGGAGTCTCCCGCACAGGGTGTTTTTAAAAAACATTTTTGAAAAAAGCACATATTAGGTACCAAAATACATCATAAGGATGAAAAAATAATACTTTAGGGTCTCGCGGGTTGATTGCCTGTCGTCGTAAACCCGGCACCGCTTGTCTGTTTCTAGTTATCGCACGCGTTGGCAACACGCGTCATCTGCAGGCCGTGTCGTGTCACATGACGTCATCACCATATCATCACCGTCATCGCAGCTATCGCGTCATCAGCACGTGCCTTTACATCATCTCGGGCGGATCATTGCAGGCCACGTGTCGTATTATGTCCTGTACCCTTAGTACGAGATGCAAAACTTGAGTAATGTAAAGTTTACGGCAGTTATTAAAGGTCCATACTGTTGAAATGGACTTTCTAAGAAGTATGATTGGGAAAAAACGGAGTGACAGGGTGAGGAATGATTTTGTAAGAGAAGAATGTGGTGCAATAGAAAGTGTGAAAGTGAAGATTAAAAGAAGTTTGTTAAGATGGCTTGGGCATATGGAGAGAATGAATGAGGAAAGACTGACGAAGAAAGTATATGTTGGTAGAATAGATGGATGTCGTGGTAGAGGAAGATCGAGAAAGGTATGGATGGACCAAATATCCGAAATTGCGAATGAATGGAATATCCAGAGTCATAATAAAAGAAGATCCTGCATGAAGAAGGTTACGACTCTGGAGGAAATAAAAGAAGAATGTAAGGACAGAAAGAAATGGCGGTTGATCTGTAATGTTGGCGAATAGGGTTTATTGAAATTAAATTTGTTTTATGTTTTAGTTTTTTTTTTATGCGGCTGACCACCCATACTGTACAAAATTGGTTCACTTTGCCAATGTCACCCCTGTTACAGGGAAGGACGGCAAGAGTTGCAGGGTGTATGTCCATTTGAGATTGGTTTTTATGTTGTAGGCTCACATGAGGCATGTGCAAGCGCGAACTTGTACATGTCTGGTTGTGGGAATGCATGTAATGTGAATCTCCAATGTTACATATCTTTGCAACTTAGATTAGATTAGATTAGATTAATGAGTGATTTCCCCCAAAATCTGCCGTTTTTGTTTTTTTTTTAAGTTGATTTTCTTCATCACTGTAACTCTTTTGCTAAGACTATAAAGTGTAAGAAACAAAAACGGCAGATTCTGGAAGAAATCACGCTTTAGTATTTTCCGTAAACTTTACTTTTCTCAAGTTGTGCAGCTCGTACTAAGGGTACTGATGTTCATATGCAAATGCGATGAGATTAATGCATGTAATGTATGATTAATGTATAATCTAAGTTGCAAAGGTATATAAACATTTAAAGCTCATATCAAATGCATGCACATGCCCACAAACAAACACGTGTAAGTTCGCTCTTACAAATTAAAATCCGAATCTAAAATGAACATTGTCTTACTGTATGGGTCAAACTATGTTTTACAGAATAGGTGATTAGGCTCAAGCAAAGTTTTAAATTTTTTTTTAATGGAAGTTGTGCTTATTAATAAGGCATTAAAAAGAATACAGTAAAGTTGCTAGTTTGTACGAGATTCTTTCTCTCATTAGAAGTTCCAAACATTTTTGAATTCGGAACTTTGGTCTGGAACATGCGAGATTAGGCGTTGCTCATATATAAAAATATGGGCTGCGGTTCTGTGAAGATTATTAGACGTGATCGTTTACCTCAATATTTCATCAACCAAGCTTCTCTAAAACAAGGGTAACATTGGCAAAGTGAACCATTTTTTACAGCAACCCTTTGATATTCGAACCGCAAAGCCACCAATACAGAAGTTACACAGTGAACCATTTGTTAAAAAATAAATAAAGTCAACTGCAATTTTATTAAAAAAAATTAAAAAAACAAATCTTGACTTATAAGTTGTCTATGGCTTACCCCTCATACTGTAAAAAATGGTTCACTTTACCAATGTCACCCCTGTTTCAAGGAAGATCTGCAAAAGTTTCAAGGCTTATGTTTATTTAAGGTTTGGTTTTATTTTCAATTACACATTTCGCTGCCTTAGTTCTAGTTTATCAAATACGCCATTGAGAAAAATTTACATGAGCAATGTTTGCATGTTTACTGGACCAATGTGTCTTATAAAAACAAGAAATTTATTTTAAAAATATTTAAAAAAACTCTCACATTATCGAGTTTTACGGTTTTTCTTAGCTCAGATTGTGTATAATTTGATTCATAAGACAACTGCACGAAAAAGTTATATTTGACAGGATTGGCGTATGCAATAAACAAGAACTGGGGGAGCGATTTAGCAATTATAAGCGCAAACTTACAAGTCGCTGCCTTAGTTCTTGTTTACCCATAGACCATTCAGCTAATTTTACATAATTGACGGAATTGGTCTATACGGTAAACAAGAACTGGGGGAGCGTAGTGTCTGTTTGTGGGCATGCTTTTGATATGAGTTTTGAATTTTAATATATCTTTGCAAATAAGATTATATGTATAACCCGAAATCAATCATAAAAGTCATTATCGAACCGTAAGCAAGTTGACGTTATTTACACCGACTTTTCTAAAGCGTTCGACAGGGTATCACATGATATTCTGCTCACCAAGCTTCATGGAATGGGCGTGACTGGTAGTTTTTTGTCTTGGCTCCGAAACTACCTTACATGTAGATCTATCGCTGTCAAGATAGATAATTTCATATCTTACTCCTTCACACCAACTAGTGGTGTTCCTCAGAGCTCTCACCTGGGTCCTCTGCTTTTCCTTTTATTTATCGACGATATTACCAAAGAATTTCCTGACACTAACGTTCTTATGTTTGCTGATGATTTAAAATTTTTCAAAGTTATTGATAGTGTTGATGACTGTATTAGTCTTCAACTATCACTGAATAAACTGGCGGTCTGGTGTTCCAATAATAAACTACCACTGAATGTCTCGAAGTGTATAGTCATGAACTTTTTCAGATTAAAAAATCCCATTTATTTTGACTATACACTCAATTCAACCAGTCTTCGAGTGGTAACAGAGGTCACTGATCTTGGAGTTATTTTTGACCGTGGGCTGACTTTTACTTTGCACATTGCCTCTGCTTGTGCGAAGGGTATGAGAATGCTTGGTTTTATAAATCGCATCACCAAGGACTTCAGGGACATCACTACATTAAAACTTTTATATACATCGCTTGTACGTAGTGTTCTTGAGTATTGCTCACCTGTCTGGTCTCCTCATTACTCAGTCCATATAAATAATATTGAAAAAGTCCATATTAAATTCTTAAAAATTATTAATTTTAAACTTAAAATTCCGATATCGGATTTTGATCCCATCCACCTAAACTCCTTTCTAAACATAATTAGTTTGTCTGATAGACGAAAATTTATTGATTTACTTACCCTTTATAAAATTAAAAATGGCCTGTTAGACTGTCCGCTGTTGCTTGGCGAGATAAATTTTTTGATCCCTCGACAAGGATCAAGACAGGTAGTTCCTTACCGCCCTGTAGCTTCAACTACTAATGCTCATTACCATAGCTGCATTAATCGCTTACAGAGACTGGCTAATATTATGTTTGCGTTGGACATGCAATCGTATAATAATAGTTTAGATAAGTACAAGGCAGGTTTAAAAAGGTACTTTTTGAGTGAACGAGCATCATCATAAAATCTAAACTAATTTTAGCATATTTTACTGTTTAATATATATTGTATATGTATATTGTATATTCTCAAATGTAAATACTTTTGAACAACTTTATGTAATGCTTTATACATGTTTAATTTTAATATGTTTTTGCTTTGTTTCTAACCTTCTGTTTATATAAATATAGGTTTATTTTTTCTTTCTTTTCTTGGTTATTCTTTTGTTTTTTACTGCAATGTTTCACATATATATATATATATATATATTGTTGTATTTTATTGTTTTTTATTGTTTTTCATATTATTTTTTTCTTGTATTTTATTGTTCTTTTTTTCGCAGTTTTGTATAAACTCACTTAATATATACTTTTTGTAAAAGGCTTATGCCGTAAATAAAAAAATAAATAAATAAATAAATAAATAAATAAATAAATAAATAAATAAAAGTATATTAAAAAATAAATTGTCGAACCTGACTCTGATAATTCGAGCTGCAGCCATTGTGACAATGATATTGAAGCAAGGTGTATGAAATATTGAGGTAAGCGGTCTTGTTGTAACATATTATATTGGATATCATGTGTACATAGCAGTCCATGAGCAGATTTGTATAGATCAGCTAATAATACAGCAAGTGGTACAGTCCTAACACCGACATTACTCACAATGGAAGTTAGAGCCCACTCGCCTGGTCTGACACAGAGCTGTATCACTTATATGATTTCAGAGCTGCGGTTCGGTTAATCATAGTGTGCAGGAATCGACTTCCTTAGAAGTATAATAATAATATAAGTCGCAAAGATATAATATAAATGGAATGGACTTGACTTCAGGAATGGACTTCAGGAATGGACTTCCTAAGAAGAATAATAATAATATAAGTCGCAAAGATATAATATAAATGGAATGGACTTGACTTCAGGAATGGACTTCCTAAGAAGTATAATAATAATATAAGTCGCAAAGATATAACATAAATGGAATGGACTTGACTTCAGGAATGGACTTCAGGAATGGACTTCCTAAGAAGTATAATAATAATATAAGTCGCAAAGATATAACATAAATGGAATGGACTTGACTTCAGGAATGGACTTCAGGAATGGACTTCCTAAGAAGTATAATAATAATATAAGTCGCAAAGATATAACATAAATGGAATGGACTTGACTTCAGGAATGGACTTCAGGAATGGACTTCCTAAGAAGTATAATAATAATATAAGTCGCAAAGATATAACATAAATGGAATGGACTTGACTTCAGGAATGGACTTGACTTCAGGAATGGACTGCAGGAATGGACTTCCTAAGAAGTATAATAATAATATAAGTCGCAAAGATATAATATAAATGGAATGGACTTGACTTCAGGAATGGACTTCAGGAATGGACTTCCTAAGAAGTATAATAATAATATAAGTCGCAAAGATATAATATAAACATTAAAAGCTCATATCAAATGCATGCCCACAAACAAACACGTGTAGTTCACGCTTGTACAATAATGTACATGCCGCATGTGAACCTACAACATAAAAACCAAATCTCAAATGGACATGTCAGGTGGTAGAGTGCTTGCATTCCGTGCTGAAAGCTCGGGTTCGAATCCCACCGGGGATGTCAGAAATGATTTCCCGTTTCGGTGTTTATTTCAAACCCCAAAATAAAATACCGGCGAGGTTTACTCAGCCTTCACAAGAAATGAGTACCAGCGATCGATCCCGAGGGATCGGGAGCTGGGAAATTCCCACTTCAACTGAAGTGGTTAGCGTAAGGCCGGCCCCCTTACCTGTAAAAATAAATAGGTTCAACTCGCCACATGCGACCCCTTCGAGGATAACGCGGCAAGAAGTTACACTATATGTGTAGCTTAGTTGCGTTAGTTGCGTTTTGCATTGCGATGACACTTTGAGGACCGGTTCGTAGTCCAGTGGCAACACTTTGTACTCGTAAACGGAACGTTGTGGATTCGGATCCCGGCGGAGCACACAACATACACAATTTATATTTCCAAATATACTCTTTGCTGGGTTGAAAACAAATCATAAAACCTTTACCAAAGACCGGTCACTAAAAAGGTTAATCCAGCCTAACAGTATCTGGGTCTTGCTTGAGTATTGGTGCTTTGTAGGGACGACCAAGCTCGTACACCTCTGCGGCACTACAATAAGTGTCATAGACCCCTAGAGTCTCTTGAATCTACGGAGCCTCGTGCACAAAATTTCTTAAAAAAAAGTGTGTCATTGCAAAGGCGCTATAGTCTATATGATTGGACGAAGAGGTGAGTCTTGAGACGTCTTTTGAACAGTCTCTCCAAATCCAGTTCCCTCAGTCAGGTGGGAATAGCATTCCAAGTCATTGGAGCGGCCGCCTTGAATGCCCTGTCTACTAATGGACTTCCAAAGAAGAGTGATTGGGAAAAAATGGAGTGATAGGGTGATGAATGATTTTGTATGTGAAGAATATGGTGCAAGAGAAAGTGTGAAAGTAAAGATTTAAAGAAGTTTGTTAAGATGGTTTGGACATATGGAGAGAATGAATGATGAACGACTGACAAAAAAAGTATACGTTGCAAGAATAGATGGTCCACACGCGGCATGTTTGAGCGCGAACTTATACGTTTCTGCTTGCGAAAATGCATATAATGTGAATCCTTAATTTTACATATCTTTACAACTTATATTAGATTAGATAAGACTAAAAAATTGCGACAAAAATTCACATGCCTTTACAAAAAACCGGCCACTAAAGGCCCATCAAGCCTGACAGGAACTGGGTCTTGCTTGAGAATTAGCGATTTCTTTAGCGAAGACCAAGCTTGCAGAGATTTCTTGAGGCGTATGCACACCCAAAAAACAGTGCTCACCAAATAATTAATCGTAATATTGTTACGAACTTAGAGTAGATACATACGTGCGGCACTTATAGTATAATGATGATAGGTAGTGTTACGAGCTACGAACTTCAAAGTACCTACTCACGCCTCTACAGATATAATAGTGTATATTCAGTATGATCCATGATGGTAGTAGTAACGTGTAATCTAGAACAGAGATCGAACGGTTTGGAATATGCAAGAAAGATCTCTTTTATACCTTTATAAAGAAACTGCAATAGGGCATCAGGAAATGTCGATTAAAACATTGAGCCGTGAAGTCGAAAGCCAGAGATAGAAATCAATTGTTGTAAATTGTGAACCAAATCGAATGAAAAAAAAAAAACGCAACCAAGCTACACATAAAGTGTAACTTCTTGCCGCGTTATCCCCGAAGGGGTCGCATGTGGCGAGTTGAACCTATTTATTTTTACAGATAAGGGAGCCGGCCTTACGCCAACCACTTCAGTTGAAGTGGAGGTTTCCCAGCTCCCGAGAGTGCTGGTACTCATTTCTTGTTAAGGCTGAGTAAACCTTGCCGATACTTTTTTTTGGGGTTTGAAATAAACACCGAAACGGGAAATATTTTTTGACACCCTCAGTGGGATTCGAACCCGAGCTTTCGGCATGGAATGCAAGCATGCTACCACCTGAGCTATCGACCGGACTAAATAAATTCTGTTAAAATAAATAATTGCTGTTTAATTAAAAGAGAACCCCTGTAAAATCATATCAATATTATTATTTAACAATGTATAAGTTGCGGTTCAGTTTTCTCGCACGGTCCAGACCGCAAATAGCAGCCGGGATTGTTTATAGTGCGCCACTGTGACCTGTACATTTGCATGGAACATTTGTGTGGGCCGGCAACGCTACTGCCTATACCTACTCAGTATATAATCATCCCTAGGTCTACATATCACCTACGTGCTACGCTCTATATTTTAATGTTAATCATTATAATAATTATAATAATAATAACAATTTGATATTTCACCGTAAGGGCACTGCAGAGCATAGCCCCTCCTGAACAGACATGTCTTCAATCCTGATTTAAAAGCATTTGTACTCTCCACCGTGTTATGTTTAGAATGGACCTCCTGATGTACTTAAAGGATACTTACTCCAGCTAGCTGTCATCAGCATCACTCTTAAGGCGTGGGGTTCTTTCCTTGTATTGCTTACTTGTATTTTGGGAAGGTTGTATATTAAAAAACAAGTTTAACAATAACAAATAAGGGTTTATTCACTTTAGTAATATGGGAGAAAAGGGGAAATAAGGGAATGGCCCGACCTGTACTTTGTCACTAAAACACTCCCTACTCTGTTGACTGGAGTTCCGAACTGGAGGCCTGAGGCAGCGCCCCAGGCTAGCGGCGGCTCACGAGGCGGACGCCTCCACACGTTGGAGCCCCTGGGTGGGCGCTCCTATGCACCCGTCTCCAGTCCACAAGGCGGATACCTTGCTAGCAGGAAATCCAAGTACATGGGGAGGAGGGAGCTCCATGGTAATGCCCCCTCTTGCACCGCTTGGTGCTTGGTCGCCGACGTCTGAATCGGTTGACATCTTCCCGAGAACTCATGAGTGACGGCCCGATCAGATCACACGGCGCAGTTCGGCCACTTCCGTGACCGTTCGGCTCCGTTCGGCCCACAAAACACACTGTACACTTCGAGAATGTTCTTTCTATGTTATTTTAAAATAACATAACAACCGTTCTCAGCTCATGTGGTAAGGCATTTACCACTAGACTACGAACCGGTCCTTGAGATCTTCTCCCTCAATCTTACCATACTATATGATAAGATGAAGACGACGGTATTTCTCATTTCTTAAAATGCGATGTACATCAGCTTGCTCTGATTAATGGTTGGAAGAGGTTTTTTTGTGGTGCGCATACGTCGGATGACTTCTTCATTGGTGACTCAATCACACCAAGAGATCTGATGCACATCTCAAAGCTTCAATTTGAATATTTCTCATTTCTCATTATATATGTTCCTGTATTCTGCCGCTGTTTCGCTAGGTGTGGCCGGCACCTCCGCACGTGAGTATCCCCTTTTTTCTGTCTTTGCATACCTCTTTCATCTCTTCAACATTCATCACTTTCTTTACACATACTTTTCTCTTATTTTCACTGCAGGTTCCATTTTTTCGCAATTTTAACTATTTGGTCTATCCATATCGCCGAAGTAAAATAATTTTTGCCTTTTGAAAGACGTCAAGAGTCCAGACAGATCACCATTTGTGACTTGATCCATACAGCAGATCTTCAGCGTTCATAAGTTGAGAAACGAGAAATGAGAACGTTTATAAGTTAAGGAACTATGAATAGTTAAAACATGATTGAATTATTTATTGATAATGTTTACATATATCTGCTTCTGGCCTAGCAAAAAAAGGTTGGTAAATTGCATTCTTCAAGGAAGAAAATGATTTTTAAGTTGTATATTTTGATACATATTTTTTGTAATACACTAATGGAGTCGTAAAGATGTATGTAAACACATTAAAGCTTCAGGAAAAAATACTACAAATAAAAAAAAACATATTATTTTTCTTGTGCCACGTAAACTTCCATGCCTGAGTATTCATTATATTTGTTTTAATTTTAAAAGCCCCGAGGCATTCTGATGTTCACTCATATCAAAGGTTTTCTTTGAGAATATGTAAAAGCCTCGTGTTGATACAAACTTCTTCGTATTTACATCAACAGGTAATGTACTTACAATATTTCTAAAAGCATCTTCTCATACAACAATGAGTTTTGAACATTAAAAATCTTGATTTAAAATTTATTTAGAAACAAAATTCTAATTTAACACTTTTCACACAATATATCAATTTATTTCAATTATAAATTACTAACGTTTTCGACCATATTTGTTTTTAAGAAAACATAACTAATCAATCAATATGAATTTTCACAGTGTTAATACACGAACCCTAAATAATATACTTAAAATATTATAAATTAAAAAAAGGCAATATTAATTCTTGAAAGGTTGTGGATTCGAATCCCGGTGGAGCACAAAAATATACCATTTATATTTCCAAATGTGCTCTTCGCTGGGTTGAAATATTCATAGACCTTTACCATAGGCCGGTCACTGAAAGGTCCATCCAACCTTATAACAAATGGGTCCTGCTTGACAATTGGCTGTTTCTGCAGGGACTGCCAAGCTCGCACAGGGCTCTTGAGGTGTGATTCTCACAAAAACAGCGCACTTCAAATAAATCATCCTATTATTATTATTAAGGATAATTTACACCTAACTCCAATAAGACCAAAATCTAAATTATGTATGATTTCTTTCGTCAAATCATAAATTTGTTTGCATATACATTAATCAGTAAAGATGTAATAATTAAGGTTATCATAAGACACATTGGTCCAGTATACACACAAACAATGTTCATGTGAAATAACCTCTAATGGATTTAAGATAAACAGGCACTATAATAATAATCTATAATCTAAGTTGCAAGGATATATTCATTCAAAGCTCTCAGATGTATGCCCACAAACAAACATGTGTAGTTCGCGCTTACAAATGCTGATTGTGTACTTACAAATAAAATCCAAACCTCAAATGAACATATAACAACTCTTGCCGACATTCCCTGAAACAGGGGTGACATTGGCAAAGTGAACCATTTTTTAAAGTATGGGTGGTCAGCCTCATACCAACCTATAAGTCAAGGAATAACTAACACTAAGAGGATGAAATATGAATGGCTGATTTAATCTATAATCTATAATCTAAGTTGCAAGGATATGTTCATTTAAAGCTCTCAGATGTATGCCCACAAACCAACAAGTGTAGTTCGCGCTTACAAATGCTGATTGTGTACTTACAAATAAAATCCATACCTCAAATGAACATAAGCCCCACAACTTTTGCCGACCTTCCCTGAAACAGGGGTGATATTGGCAAAGTGAACCATTTTTTACAGTATGGGTGGTCAGCCTCATACCAACCTATAAGTCAAGGAATAACTAACACTAAGGGGATGAAATATGAATGGCTGATTTAATCAAGACGGTAATTGGTGTTGAAATTCTTAATTCGAAGCAAAGTACTTAAACACTCTTATGAAAACTAAAAATTGATTTCATAAATATTAAAGACAACTCTCACATTATCGTGTTGTACGTTATTTTCTTAGCTCAGATTGTGTAGAATGTGATTTTTAAGACAATTTCATTGAAAGGTCATCTTTGAATCAAATAGGCAATAAGCTAAATAAGCACTGGAGGGACAATTTTGTTACAAAATAAGACAAATATAGCTGATCATAGAAGAACAACATGGTTTTGAAATGAACGGATTCAGTACCCTTAGTACGAGTTGCAAAACTTGAGAAAAGTAAAGTTTACGGAAAATATTAAAGAGTGATTTCTCCCAAAATCTGCCGTTTTTGTTTCTTACACTTTATGGTATTAGCAAAAGAGTTACATTGATGAAGAAAATCAAGTTCAAACAAACAAAATGGCAGATTTTGGGGGAAATCACTCTTTAATAATTGCCGTAAACTTTACATTACTCAAGTTTTGCAACTCGTACTAAGTGTACAGTTCACAAGATAATTGACTTTTCATAAACGTTTATACAAAATGTCTTTACTTGAGAGTGGCGCTCTCGCATGCAAAAAAAAAAAATAGAACCATCTGTACCTAAGTGCCAAACTTACTATGTATGTAAATTTTTTGCAATTTCTGCGGCCTCAAGATGAAGGAAAAAATTGCGGCCCACACAATGGGTGGGTATTTTTTTTTGAGCGGGAAAAAAGTCAGAAAAAACATTTGCCTAATTCAAAAATGGAACCAAACAGAGCACCAACAATCGAATTACATTTTTCATTACCGATTAAATTTACGTTTGAAAGCTATTCCCGCCGGGTGGGTTTTTCCCTTTGCCGCCTTTTTTGCTTTCTAACTGCCTTTTTCTCTCCCGCGGGATGGGTTTTTCTAAGGAAACGCTGAAACAGTGGCGTAACGCATTTTCGCAACAAACAACAAACTTGGGAAGTATGTTTGAGAAGAATGGAAAGATGAGAAGAGAACTCGAGAATAGGGTGTGCAAGGGAAAGCAAGTGGTCGGTGCAATAGGAAGAATAGCAAAGAACAAGCGACTGACGATGGATCTGAGAATGGCGGTACACAATGGCATATTGTTACCGACTTTACGAATGATAGTGAAATGAGTAAAGTATGTACGGTGGAAATGAAGCATTTGAGAAGTATGACAGGAAAAACTTTGAGGGATAGAGTTAGGAATGAATGGGTAAAAAAATAATGTAATTTGAAAGAGGATGTGAAAGTTAAAGTACAAAAGAATGTGATGAGATGGTTTGGACATGTGGAAAGAATGAATGATGATAGACTGACAAAGTATGTATACGAAGAAAGTGTGAAAGGAAAAAGAGGGAAGGGACGACCGAGAAAAGTATGGAGTGATCAGATTGTGGAGATTGTGAAAGAATGGGATATACAAAGTGAGCGTTAAAGAAGAAAATGCATGAAAAAGGTGATGGATATGAAGGAATTGAAAGAGGTATGTCAGGATAGGAAAAAATGGAGGCAACTCTGCAGAGGCTCTGGTCACCCCTAGCGGAATGGCGACAGAGTTACAGTTACAGTTACAACAAAAGCAAATCAAGAGCAAAATCAGTTGTATACTATTCGAACCAGTTTGTTTTGCACAATACTTTGAATCAAACAAGCGACTGACCACCCATGCTGTAAAAATGGTTCACTTTGCCAATGTCACCCCTGTTACAGGGAAGGATGGAAAGAGTTGCAGGGTATATGCCCATTTGAGATTGGTTTGTATGTTGTAGGTTCACATGAGGCATGTGCAAGCGCGAATTTGTACGTGTCTGGTTGTGAGAATGCATGTTATGTGAATCTCCAACGTAACATATCTTTGCAACTTAGATTAAATTAGATAAAATTAGACTCAAGCCCACCCCGTCTGGACTATTTATGATCATAGTAATGATGTTGCACCGTATTGGAAGTCCATATGGGAGGGAAAAGGTTTAAAATCAAAATCTGGCTAGAAATCTCATCACCACTGTAATTCTTACCTACCGAATCTGTAATCTTTATATGAAGATCTGTTAATCCAAGATGGCTGCAGGCAAACAGCTGAATAGTCTTCATACAAATATTACCGATATTCGATAGGTAAGAACTACCGTGATGATGAGATTCCAATCCCTGATCACTTTGCAACACTAGAAGGTTCTAGGGTGTTATCTTTCAGAAGACTATGGACAACTTATGGATGGCGAGAGGATTGGGTTACGCAGAGAGCAAGGTCTTTACAACTCTTTGGTTCAAAGATAAGGATTAGCTTCATATCCAGGATGTGACTGTGGGTGGCCCTAAATTCTGGCACTTGGCTATTACTTTTTGTGTTTTCTGAGCCACCCTTGCTTTGTGTACCACTTGAGACAGTGTAGCATCACGGGAGGGCCTTCTGCCGCTTGCATCTCACTCTATTTCTGATGCATGTCCTGTGACACATCCCCGGATGGGATGGATATACAGGGCGTGAGTTTGTGGAGGGAGAACAAGTGTGGGGTGGAGAACCAGACTGTCCAGCACATAATGAAGGAGTGCCCCATCACAAGACATCCTCTTGAAATTTTCTAACACGATATGACAGCATATGTGCAGTTCACTTCTGTTTTTTTAGCTCAGTATCAGACTTAAACCTTTACTTTCCGAGTCATAGGTAAAAAATAATCAGGCATCGAAACCACAATGTACGCACCGCTGACTTTTAAAGAGCGTGTATGAAAAAAATCGAAACGTCAAAAAAACAACGGAACGCTTAGCATGCCTTTGAAGAACTAACTTGTCTAGACTTGTAATGACGTGACTTTGGAACTCAGGCGGACGCCAGGTAATGTGTAATTTTAAAATAAATTATTTTTTTTGAAGCGCGTACGCGACACAGGATGAAGCAGAGTGGTACACCCAAAGCTTGCGTATCGCGTACGTTCATATGCGTTGGGTGGTCAAAATTTTCACGAAAGCTCATAAATATTTTCCGATGCAGGGAAAATCAGTAACCGATTCGGCAGCGCCACTGCCCCATTGTGTTCGGAGTAAGCTCTCGATTTTTCAGTTTCCCCGCCTGCCTCACCCACCCTCCGCGTGTCACCACAAACTGAAGCCATCCACTTGCCTTATCTGCAGGACCTGAGGGGAGGAAGAGGGGGAGTGTGCGATAAGGCCGTGTGATACCGCGACGTAAAAAAAAACCATTTTCCTACAAATACCTCTTCTTCTTCTTCTTCTTCTTCTTCTTCTACTCCCTCCTCGGCCTTGTCGCTTTCCGGTGATGTATTCTCGACGACGCCGAGAGTGGGGAATGCCGAATGTTTGTTTGTATGCATGCTTCTGAATAAATGTGTTACGTGATAATTTTTGTGTGTTACTAAAAAAATCAATTGGGCTGATTTATTTGGTGAGCGCTGTTTTGTGCGTATCACACCTCAAGAGCCCTCTGCAAGCTTGGTCATCGCTGTAGAAAGCGCCAATTCTCAAGCAAGACCCGGTTGCTGTAAGTCGTTTTGATGACCGGTCTTTGGTAAAGGTTTATGAATTTTTCAACCCGGCGAAGAGCAAATTTGAAAATATAAATGGTGTATTTTTTGTGCTCCACCGGGATTCGAACCCACAACCTTCCATTAACGAGTCCGAAGTGTTACCACTGGACTACGGCGGACCGGTTGATGTTATGCTACGGAAAAATAACTAAACTGCACATATGCTGCAATTTCATATCGTGTTACGTGTTACGTGTGGAATTTATTCAAGATCATAGGTTCGTTCCTTGACTTATAGGTTGCTATTAGGCTGACCAACCATACTGTAAAGAATGGGTCACTTTCCAATGACACCCCTTTTTCAGGGAAGGTCGCCAAAACTTGCAGGGTTTGTGTTCATTTGATGTTTGGTGTTGATTTGTAAATACACATTCAGCATTTGTAAGCGCGAAATTACACGCAACGCAAAAAAAACGCAACTAAGCTACACATGTAGTGTAACTTCTTGCCGCGTTATCCCCGAACGGGTCGCGTGTGGCGAGTTGAATCTATTTATTTTTACAGGTAAGGGGGCCGGCCTTATACCAACAACTTGGTGGGGCAAACCTAACCTCAAATTAAAATAGGACATGAAAAAATGCGACCTAGTATTTTTATTTGATTTCTATGGACATAGATGCATGTAGATGTACTTACTCGAAACATCAAAATACTTAAGTCTAAATATTGTTACGAAATTAGGGTTCAAAAGTCTTTCAAATTAAAATACACAGGTCTTCTTATACAGTTGTTTATTTTACACTTTTAAATAATTTATTTTCACAAAGCTTTCTCGACTATTCCACTTGGTTTCTGTTCACTGATCAAGTTAGTTCTATGTGTTTGTAAATCTATTATGATACTGCTGGCCCTGCAAGCCACTGGCACCCTTCTTATACTCTTCAAAACAGCATTATATTTGCTAGACAGTTCCAGAAAGGCATAGTAATTATTATTTCTCGATGCTGCACGTATTTTATTCAATGATTCCTACCCACACAATACAATACAGAATTCCTATAACTAAAACCTACTTATTTTAAATATTTATATTTCATATTTACATAACAATATTATTTAAAACATATCAAAAATAATTATTTTCACACTTTTTATTATTTTTCTGTTTTTTAAACACATTTATTTAATTAAAAATGTCTAATCTAATCTAAATTGCATTGTGACAAGCAGACACACGTATAAGTTCTCGCTTAAGCATGCCACATGTGGACTTACAATATAAAAACCCAAATCTCCAATGAACACACCCTCAATCTCAAATGAACACACCCTGCAACTTTGGCCACCTTTCCTGAAACAGGGGTGACATCAGCAAAGTGAACGATTTTCTACAGCATGGGTGGTCAGCCGCATACCTAATAGATATACACATCGCTGCCTTAGTTCTTGTTTGCTGTATAGACCATTAAGCTAATTTCACATGAGCAATATTGCATTTGTGTACTGGACCAATGTGTCTTATGAAAACAGGAAATTGATTTAAAAAATATTTAAAACAACTCTCACATTATCGAGTTTTACGTTTTTTCTTAGCTCAGATTGTATAAAATTTGATTCTTAAGACAACTGCATTAAAAAGTCGTGTTTGACAGAATTAGTCTATACGGCAAACAAGAACTGGGGGAGCGACATACCAGATAGACAAATAGATAATTAATTAACGTTCTTATTTAGTCAAGAAGAAGTGCTAAAAGGCAAAACATTAAAATGGTATATTTTTATTTTAATGACTACTATATGTAAGCTTTAAATTCTCCTCACATCATAAAAACTACAAACACAATTTTCTTCAGCGTGTGAAAGCTCAAAGCTCCAATCAAACTTTCCAACATTCCGTATAAATTAAACGAGGCTGTGTTTGCGTCAATATGGAAGCGATAAAGGCTTTGACGCTGATTGTCGCCCGAGGGAAGACGAAGGCTCCCAGCAGTATCAATGTAGCAAACGACATGTAAAAATGTCTGTGTAAGCCGACTCATTTGGCGGAATGAGCAGTTCCACAGAGACAACTTGAAGGTGTCTGTGTAGGAGAAAAGGAAAGGTTTTTGGGGAATGAGAAAATGTTTTACCTTTTTATTTAAAATTGAAAAATGTTTACTGACTTTTGTAATGCTGAAACAAATAAATACGTGTCTGTACTTAAAATGAGTAACAAAAAATGATTGCCTTTTTGTAAAGGAAAATTTTCAGCCACGCAACGCAACTAAAACAAAAAACGCAACTAAGCTACACAAAAGTGTATCTTCTTGCCTGCGTTATCCCCAAAGGGTATTACATGTGGCGAGTGGATTTTTTTTATTTTTACATTTAAGGGGGCTGGCCTTACGCCAACCACTTCAATTGAAGTGGGGGGTTTGAAAATATAAATGGTATATTTTTTATACTTTGCCGGGATAAGAACCTACAACTTTCCTTTAACGAGTTAGAAGTGTTAGCCACTTGACTACGGACCGGTCTTAAGCCACAAAATATGAAAAAATCCATATGTTGCCAAAACAGAATAAATTGCTTATAAGAGACTATGGAATTTTTTGTATTTTGGCCAATGATTGTAACTTGTACTTGTAGCACTTTTAAATAACGCTTAGAAGGTTGGATTAGAAAAAAGTGTAAAATAGTTATTTATGCCACTGCCAAGTAATGATAGTCTTTATAACACGAGTGCTAGTTTGTGCCATGAGGCGCAGCCGAATGGCACAATAGAAAGCACGAGTGTTACAAAGACTAATTACGTGCAGTGGCATACAATACTTTTTCTACGACCATGAGAGAATTAACAAAATAGTGAATAATAGTCATTATAATGTACTCGTCCATTTGAAGTAATTAAAACCTTACCTTTGTCAAAACGTGTGATTTATCATTCCCTTCGATTATCTAATCTAACCTAAGTTGTAAAAATAAATTATATTTAGGTTTCATATTGAATTCATGCCCACAAGCCGACACATATGTATAAGGTCGCGCTTTTACATCCTGCATATAAGCTTAAACATTCAAACCCAAAACTCAAATAAACATATGCCCTGCAGTTGTATTGGCAGGTGAACCAAATTTGTACAGCATAGGTGATCAACCTCATACTCACCTATTAACCAAGTAACTTTTTGAGTTTGTTTATTTTTTGCGGTGAAATTTTTTGTATTGTTTTCCTTTCAAGCCTTTTATTTTCCATTGAAAAAAGGAAAGCTTTATTTGGAGCAATCCGATAAATAAATTCGATAAATTTTAGCACTATTAACAATTTTTATTTGACTCTACACATAAAATATACTTATTTATTTTCATCTGAACAGGGCTGAAAGTCTCATCACCACGGTAATTCCTACCTACCGAATATCACTAATATTGTATGAAGCCTAATCAGCTGATCGCTTGCGGCCATCTTGGATTGACAGGTCTTCATACCCCCATACAAGGTTGACATTTGAAATTAAAAAATGGTTCCAATTCTGACAATGCGCATGCGCACATGTTCATTTTAACACGGTTACTGGTTGCATAATGTAACATTATGCAACGGGTGTAGAAATGTATGGCATTGTGATTGCGTTAGCCGTTTTGTAATTAGTAAATTACCAAATGGGAGTAGAAAAACAAAATTATACAACTCAATAAATAAAACTCACTGTGAACTTTAACAAATAATTTTTATTTAAATCTGTTAAGTCAATTTCTTCAATATTTTTTTTACGCTGTTGCAGCAAGTCTCTACGCGGGTTAATAAAAATGGTATATATATCAAATAAGATAAACAACAATTAAAAATATTCTAAGTCAGGCGATAAACCATCTTTCTTTCTAACCAAGTACACCAATCGATGTCAAAGATTTTCCTTACACCCTGTAACATCAAGCCTCTACGCCGCTTTGTAAGAGTGTCACATAAAATGTGATAATCCTCGATTTGCGCCGCCTCTACGACGACAGATTTTCTCGGTGATTTCTCGTAGCACCAATCGCTCGCGTTCTACGAGATTCTGCTATCTCTTACACAGAGCTTTCACATCGTCTACGCTTTTCCGTAGCAGGGGCTGTATCGATACTTGTAAACCACTAACGATTCTTGGAAGCTGATTTCTGAAAATCGTAATGACTTTTTGGAAACACTGATATTAATACTTTCGTTATTTCTTCACCAAAGTTAAAAATAAAATATTGTAGACTTTTCTTATTTTCTTGTACTTCCGCTTCTTAGAAAGATAAACAAATCATCATGGCTATTTTTCCCTAAGAGTCTTCAGTTTGAAAAATTGATAGCATGAGCTTTGATTTCCAAACATTTGTTTTTAATTTATAATAATACTGTTATTCTTTAGAGTTCAAGTAATTACAAAATAGGGTTAAAATAAATATTTTTTCTTTTTAATATTTGTCTGCTTATACTCTGTATTGAAACAAGTAATTTTAATGACATATACTTTAAAAAAACCTTATTTTGAATTTAAAATAAAATAGCTGTCGTTTTGACATGTTAATAAATAAAGAAATTTGGATAGAACATAAAATCTTCTTTGATGATGATAATCAAGTATGAAATGGTTAAATGATTTTACTTGTGATTGAAAGGTAGTGGGTTCAAATCCCAGCAAGAAAAATAATTATTTCCAAATACGCTCTTCGCTGAGTTGAAAAATTAATCTGCCTTTTCAAAAGACCGGTCACCATGGGTCTGGTCCGTGGGATGATGGTCAATAGATGACGGAAAACGTTTGTAAATATAAAATAAAATAAACGCAGTTTTCAAATACTTTGTTTTTTAAAGTATTATCAAGAAGGATTTAACAATGAATTTTCACTGTGTTAATAGACAAACCAAAAATTAGTTTATTTATTTTTAATTAATTATTTTGGGCTTTCATTGTTCTTTTGATCAATTATTTATTTACAAGAATATTAAAAAAAAAACACTGATTAACTACCAAAAAGTAAAGATGAGAAAAGTACATATTTTGGCACCCCTGAAATTTGTATTGGAGGCATCAGTCTAAAACTAAAAAAAATCGATCACACCCCGCAAGGATTTCGAATCCTGTCGCATTCGTTGAACACGCCACCCCTTGTACCAAACTGACGCAAAGCTACAAAGTAGAACATCAATCCTTGAATAGAAGGACATTTGTTAGGATCTTGTTTCAAAAAATACATTCAAACAATTGGGAAATAAATTTCTGGTCGATTTTTCGAGTTTGATTTAGAGGTTGTTATGAGTTTTACCACCCCTACTGTAGAAGATGGTTCATTTTTTCAATGTCCCCCCTGTTTTTGGAAAGGTCGGCAAAAGTTGCAGGGCTTATGTTCATTTTATGGTTTGTATCTTAATTTGTAGGTGCACATGCAGCATTTGTAGGCGTGAACCTGCACGTATATATTTGTGGGCATGCATTTAATATGAATTAAACATGTTAATATGTATATATCTTGCAAATTGGATTATAGATTAAGTACAAAAAAATAAATAAATAATATATTTAACAAATATGACGTCGAGCTGATTTTGCATCTTTTGCTGTGGTTTTTAATAAAATGTCTGCCTAACGGTTTTACTTGTATCATCACTCCAGTGCTTGTTTGACTTATCTTCCATTCAATTCAAAGATGACCTTGCAATGATATTGTTGAAAGCTCCACATTCTACACTACCTGAGCTAAGAAAAAAACGTAAAACACGATATAATCCAGTACATAACAAACATTGTTCATGTGAAATTACCTCTAATGGAGATAAGACAAACAAGCCCACAGGAGACAGACTATGAAAACCCATTTTTAGAACTGAATTTTCAACTAAATATCTGAATTTGAAAATTAATGTAACATATTATGCAGAAATAAAATCAACAGTATTAACTCACACGAAATAAACTCAGGTTAAATAAGTTAACCTTAGGTCATCCGTTTGTTGAGACAACTTCCGGTTTAGCGGAAGCGGAAGTTGGTTAGCGCTAAAAGCGATTAGGGGGAACTTTTTTCGCAATCCGCCACTGTGTGTAATGGGTAAGCCTGTTAGGAGAAAGAGCCGGTCTAGGCAAGCTCGCTGATTTTTTCCACTAGAAGCTTTTAACTGTAAAAATAATTATGTACCTTAGAGCATAAACAACGGTAGTCACATTTAGTAAAATGTGCAGGAGACGAGTTTTAGTGAAAATGTGCACTTTTTTAAACCATCATAACTTCTAAACTAGACGAGATATTTTTGATCTGTAAAAACTGTTTATCTTCATTTATCAATATTTATTTAATGTGAAGAAATGTGAACAACGTATGTGTAACTTCCGTGGTTTATGCTCGCACTTTTATGTGCATCCCATATTTATTACACTTGATATCTCAGTAACTATGAGTTCGAGGACTACAATATTTGTACCACTTATAGAACAGCTAATTTTTATAATTTCTGCATCATTAACTCAAAAACGCAAAAAAGTGGACTTCCGTTGTTTACGCTCTAAGGTACATAATATATACTCGTCCAGAGTTAAGAATACCTATTTTCCGTTTTGGTATATGTTGCTATGCGTCCGTCTTATATTTTTGTAAATTAATTTTTTTATATATCAATGGTTAAACGGCAGTAAGCGACATTTTGGTCAAACATAAGTTACGAATGTTTTCCTGCTTGAAATTTTCCGCTCTTTCTAATGCGCTAACTCCCATAGCTCTACGATGATTTTTGTGTTGTTTATGCCCACGCAAGCAACTGCGTTTTCGAAGTATGGTTTTTTGTGTAACCGACAAGACTTTTATCTTTTTTGTCCTAACGGCGCTTGTGACATAAAAAAATGTAAAAAATTGTACGACCACATTAATAGGAATGTCAATAAATGCCTTTATTTTTTTAATTTTAGAGCTGTTTTGATTTTAACGATATGATAATAAATAACAAAGTTATGCCATTTTTCTGGAATCTCAAGCTTTGAACCACTCTCCTGAATCAATTTAGTTTATGCCGCTTATGCCCTACTGCCTTTAACCGTCGATATATTTTAAGGGTATTTCTGTAACTCAATGAAAGTCCATTGCTTTATTTTATAAATTCAATTGGAGAAACAAAGTTTAAATTCACTTTTATTTTATTTTTTTTGCTCAAAACATTGCTTTTCCTATTGAATTTATGTACACAAATAATTAGAATCTTAAAAAAATAAAAAGGAAATAATTTATTAATTAAAACGTTTGAATGCTTGCAAAATTCAGTTTTTAATTCATTAGATTAATGATTCTCAAGTATATTTTTTTATAACGAACAAATTGAACCTTATACTTTTACAACAAATAAGGCTTTTGCGCTCAAATTTGCGTTTTTGGCACTAACGCTGGTTTTAGCCCCGCCTGCGTCATGTTCTATCAATAATAACTTCGACCCTAACCGATGTCTCTTTGTAGTTATCAATTATTTATTGATAAAAAATATTAAATTATGAATAATTAATTGAAAAGAGGGCTGACGTTGGCAAAGTGAACCATATTCTACAGCATGGTGGTCAGTCAGATACCAAATTATAAGTCAAGGAACTTACACAACAAATTACATTTTTTCAATCAACAAATATTAATATGAATAAAAATCAAAACAATTGCATAATCTTAAGTTCTAATTTAAAAAATCCTTGTCCTAGCCGCCAACATTACTAATAAAACCCCAATTTATTTATGTCCTTACATAGTTATTGTTTGCCATATACGCCATTGAGAAAATTGTACATGAGCAATGTTTGCATGTGTACTGGACCAATGTGTCTTATGAAAACAAGAAATTTTACGGTTGTACGGTTTTTCTTATCTCAGATTGTGTAGAATTTGATTCATAAGACAACTGCATGAAAAGTCATATTTGACAAGATTGGCGTATACAGCAAACAAGAACTGGGGAAGCGATACTTCTTTCATTTTATCCAGAGTCATAACCTTTTCCATACAAACTCTCATTTCATAATTTAAAAAAAACTCAATGCTTATCATCCTACAAATAAAATCTTACATCAGTTTAATTAACAATTGCCCTAACTTATTTATTGTAACTTTTATAGCTTAATTTACAATTGCCATTATTTTTTCTGAATCTTGTAACCTCAACTTATCTTCTTGTAACTTGCACCCTTTTTACAACAATTTTCTTAAACCTGAAATTCTAAAACACCCCTCATGCAAGTACACGCTTAGTCGGGTTAGTGGCTGGCGCGCCCGGGCTTAACTGGGATTTGAGACAAAGCAGAGAATCCCCCTTGCACGTTGCAGTGCTTCCAGCAAAACCCCAACCCCCCCGCGCTTAGAAGCAAGACTAACAAAATGCTTCTTTCTGAACCCTGTGTCAAGTAATTCACAACTTAGAACGTGTGTTTTGTAGCAGAGTTTAATCGGCGCTGTTTTAGGGGAAAACACATAATTTAAGCTAAAAAAATAAAATAAAACAAAAACTATTTTTGGTGAGATGTAGGTTGATTTGCGGCTGACCACCAATGCTGTATAAATTAGTTTACTTTTCCAATGTCACCTCTGTTTCAGGTAAGGACGGCAATAGTTGCGGGGTATACCTATGCCCATTTGAGATTTGAGTTTTTATGTTGTAGGCTCACATGCGACATATTGTGTTAGCGCGAACTTATACGTATCTGCTTGTGGGAATGCGTTTATATTAATCTCAAATGATGCATATCGTTGCAGCTTAGATTTAGATTTAGATTTAGACGCGGAGCGTTTTCATCAGATGACGGTAAAAATAAAACTCTATGTTATAAAATATAGAACTTCTCATCTCTGTACAATTTACCACAGAATCAATTTAAAACTAATGTTATTGATTGTAGAGGCATTAACTTTGTAATCGTTCATCATTAAGGATACAAGAAAAACAGCTTTGTTTTCGATTACGTGAGTATATATATTTTTATACCACAACCGGTTTCGCAAACATCCGTTTGCATCGTCAGGTGGTTCAATTAATACTTATTCAATTAATTGAACCACCTGACGATGCAAACAGATGCTTTCGAAACCGGTTGTGGTATAAAAATATATATAGGTACTCACGTAATCGAAAACAAAGCTATTTTCCTTTTATCCTCAAAATTAATGGCTTAAAATCGAAGCGCAAAATTTCTACTGGAGAAAAATGAAAAACAGCATGAAAGTATGATCGCAGACTCATAAATTCGCTTTAAAAACAGACTAAAAGTAAAACTAACGAATCGAGCGCGACAATATATTAGAGGGCGATAATATTAATCGATGTTCAGACATTTATTGCCGACAAAAAGACTCGCAAGAAGCTCACGAAGGTCGACGATCGAGGGGCCCCTTGAACCCGAGTCTCCCCTGGCCAGTCTTAAGGCCATGCAATAGAGGGTTAGTTATAAGTAGTAAGTGGTTAGTGGACAATGGACAGTGGACAGTGTTAAGCAATACCAAAGTGGTAATCTTGTTTTTTGTTGTGTATGATCTTTGTTGTGTATGTTCCTTGACTTATAGGTTGATATACGGCTGACCACTCACGCTGTAGAAAATGGTTCACTTTGCCACTGTTTCAGGTAAGGACAGTACGAGTTGCAGGGCGTATGCCCATTTGAGATTAGGGGTTTTATGTTGTTGGTTCATATGCGGTATGTGCAAGCGTGAACTTGTACGTGTCTGCTTGTGAGAATGCATATAATGAGAATATATAATGTTACATATCGCTGCCCTAGTTCAATACTCAGACATCTTACACAAAGCTAGTTTCGAGAAAATCGAAAAAGAAGGTTTGTAATCGCTATGATAATTACAGTTAACTTTGTTTTAAAGTCACTTAATGCAACTAAGCTACACATTGTTGCGTTAAGTGACTTTAAAACAAAGTTAACTGTAATTATCATAGCGATTACAAACCTTCTTTTTCGATTTTCTCGAAACTAGCTTTGTGTAAGATGTCTGAGTATTGAACTAGGGCAGCGATATCTTTGCAACTTAGATTAGATTAACCATAAAAGTGTCCGGTCGATAGCTTAGTCGGTAAAGTGCTATCATTCCATGCAGAGAGGTCGGGTCTAAATCCCGTCAAGGGTGTCAGAAATGATTTCTCGTTTCGGTGCTTATTTCAAAACCAAAATAAAACACCAACAAAGTTGACTCAGCCTTCACAAGAAGTGATTACTATCCCCCCGGGAGCTGGATAACCCCCACTTCAGCTGAGGTGGTTGGCGGCATAAGACTGGCCCTGGTACCTGTGAAAATAAATAAGTTTCACTCGCCACATGCCAACACTTTGGAGATAACGCGGCAAAAAGTAACACTATATGTGTAGCTTAGTTGCGTTGCGAGTTGCACAAACAAAAAATTCAAATATACGATGAATTGAAAAAATAATCTGCCTTTACTAAAGACCGGTCACCATATTATAAAGGTACGTCCAACATTCACGAACTGGGTCTCGCTCGACAATTGGCGCTTTCTACAACGACGAAAAGCTCGCAAAGGGCTTTTGAGTTGTGATTCATACAAAAACAGCGCTCACCAAATAAATTATCTTAATGTTTCTTTATTTCTACAGTTAAAACCGGTCGATAGCTCACTTGGCTGAGTGCTTGCATTCCATGCCGAGATAAAAAAATGAGTACCTGCCCCCTTGGAAGCTCGGAAACCTCTGATTCAATTAAAGTGTTTGGCGTAAGGCAGGTCCCCATATCTATAGAAAAATAGGTTCCCCTTGCCACATGCTAGACCCTTAACGGTATTAGGTATGTAGGAAGAAGTTTCACAATATAAATGTGGAAATTAGTTGCGCTTAAATCTACCAGTGGCAAAAGGTGCCATACAAGCCGATTCCCATCGATTTCCCGTTTACAATTAGGCAAAAATGATAATAAAGTAGACTGCATGGTTTCAATGGGGAAAAAATACGTGTGGTTTCTTTGGTTTTAAATGTATTTTTTTACTTTGTGCCTATATTTTTTAACTACTTTGTTACATCATTTTAAAAGAAAAGCCGATGGGAACCGGCTTGTATGGCACCCTTCGCCCCTGCATGATCTACTATGTTTGAACTATCCTGGTGTGAAGCCGTTCTCGCGCGGCAAAGGCGGTACTTCTCAAAGAAAACTAATGTCTTGGGGG
Source organism: Agapetus fuscipes (assembly GCA_951799405.1). Classification (NCBI taxonomy): domain Eukaryota; kingdom Metazoa; phylum Arthropoda; class Insecta; order Trichoptera; family Glossosomatidae; genus Agapetus; species Agapetus fuscipes. Next base: position 12,627,958 of record OX637362.1, read on the forward strand.
AGGCTGGGGACGATAGAGACAAAAATTCCACTGAAATGTTTTTATTACCTTAAGAGTTTATTGGAGATTATTTGAGGCTCTTCAAATTGAGTTATTTTTACGGTGAAATACTTGTGATTCCAAACAGTGAAGTGCACCAAAAAAAGGTTCTAAGTACTATGGTGGTTAAACTAAGAAAAGAAGTGAAGCATTCATAGAAAATATACTTAATTTTTGTACAAGTTTTTTACAAAAAAAATTATATTGTTACAAATGTATATGTGTGCATTTGAAGGATTTGAGAAGCATGACAGGAAAAAATCTGAAGTATAGAGTTAAGAATGAATGGGTAAATAAAGAATGTAAGTTGAAAGAGGATGTGAAAAGAATGTGTAATGATAGACTGACAAAGTATATATACAGAGAAAGTGTGATAGGAAAAAGAGGTAAAGGACGACTGACAAAAGTATGAAATGACTAGATTGTGAAAGAATGGGATATACAAAGTAAATCTAAAGAAGAAAATGTATGGAAAATATAATGGGTATAAATGAATTGAAAGTGGTATGCACAAGGATAGGAAGTAATGGACTGGCTTTTCAGAGGCTGTGGCCCCACCTAGTGGAATGGAGGTAGTATTACAGTACAGTATACCCTTATTATAACTTTGTATTGATTACATGAACTTTTTTTATTTAACAACCGACTTGCACTACATCAAAGGGTAATTAGTCCTGCAAAGTATTGCATGCGATTATGAACCTTCGTGTCAAACATTCTGCCCACATATCTCACACTAGAATCGTGTGAGTCCACTTAGACAAACATTCCGTTTTGTTTTTATAATTGTTCCACACGACAAACCACTTTCAGAGGGTAATTTTTAAATAAAAAATTAGCCTAATTTTTCTGGCTTACACAGTGAAAGAAAAACTCATTAGTGTTAACTGAATGATTGGCAACTTTGTGTTTTACAAGTTAAGGTCAACATTATTTTACTATCAAAGTCGAAGGTCATGATCTATAATCTAAGTTGCAAATATGTATTAAAATTTAAAATTAATATTAAATAAATGCCCAGAAACAGACACGTGTAAGTTCGCGCTAACTAATACTACATGTGTACGTACTAAATACACCAAACCTCACTTGAACATAATTTTTGTAACTTCTACCACCTTCCCTGAAACCGGACTGGCATTGGTAAAAGTTAACAATCTTTTACAGAATGGTGGGTGACTGCCATAATTGGTATGAGGCTAACCACCCATAGTGTAAAAAATGGTTGCCTTTGCAAATCGCTGCCTTAGTTCTTGTTTACCGTATACGCCATTGAGAAAATTTTACATGAGCAATGTTTGCATGTGTACTGGACCAATGTGTCTTACGAAAACAAGAAATTTATTTAAAAAATATTTAAAAGAACTCTCACATCATCGAGTTTTACGGTTTTTCTAAGCTCAGATTGTGTAGAATTTGATTCATAAGACAACTGCATGAAAAAGTCATATTTGACAAGATTGGCGTATACGGTAAACAAGAACTGGGGGAGCGAAATATCATCCCTGTTTCACGAAAGGTTAGCAAAAGTTGAAGGGCTTATATTCATTTGAGGTGTGGATTTTAATTTGTAAGTACACATTCAGCATTTGTAAGCGCGCACTAGCACGTGCCTGTTTGTGGGCATGTATTTGATATGAGTTTTGAATGTTAATATATCTTAGCCGCTTAGATTTTATAATATAATAGTGGGTCAGCCTCATACCAAATTATTAGTGAAATAATGATCTGGGAAAATATTCAAATTTTGCAACAATATTTAAAAAAAAACACAGTGCTTTCGTATACGTCTAAAAATTGAAACAAAATATTCAATATCACCATATTAAGGGGAGATGTGGGGTGGATGGTACATCGGCAGAAGACATCTTCAGCTTCATATAGACGCCATAATTCCAAGGCAGTCCTGCATCAGTGGAGGCTTATAGATAATAGTATCCTACGGCATGGAAGGCGTAACATATGCGAGCACGTCGTGGCTGTAAAACAAAAGAGAGATTTCCAAGCAAGATGGTGTCAGCGATTCTTTGCGGATATTTTTAGGGATACGTTAGAGAATATGCGATGAGGAAATAGAGAGGTGGATGCCGAAATCGTACTCAAATTCACACACATTCTTGCAGATTTTCTACTTTTAAAGTCACCCCTGTTTCAGGGAAGGTCGGCAAGAGTTGCAGGGCTTATTTTCATTAGAGATTGGGTTTTTATATTGTAGGCTTACATGCGGCATGTGTCAGCGCGAACGTATACATGTCTGCTTGTGGGAATGCGTTTCATATGAATCTTAAATCTTTAGTTACTTAAACACTGTTTTATTTTCACTCTTTATTATTCAATTGTTTGGACACAAACGTTTTCGACTACACAGTAATCATCATCAGGTGATAAAATAATTATCTTATTTATGAATCTTAAATGATTTATATCTTTGCAGCTTAGATTTAGATTAAGATTTGAAAGTCTTAAAAACGTATAAATTTTATTATTTGAAGACCATAGGGGAAGAACAAGGAATGTCAGTTGAAGAAAATTATGAGTAAATCAAAATTATAAGTTTGGAATCATGGTTATTGCCTGTCACAAAGAATTGGAAATACAACCATAAACTGTGATAGCGACTGTTTTTGCTACACACAGATGCTACTAAATATTACTTTTTTTCTAACGAATTTATTTTCACTCCTTGTTTTTCCCCTGAGTTTTAAATTTGTTTGTGTATGTTTTAAGCTGATATTTCCATCAAAACATAACGTATCCTTAGTGCGTTTTTGCTTTATGTTCATCTGAGGTAATTTCACATGAGAAATACTTGCATGTTTGTGTGCTGGACCAATGTGTCATATAGTAACTGGAAATTTATTTAATAAATATTGAAAACAGCTCTCACATTATCGTACTGTGCGTGTTTTTTGTCTAAAATGTGATTCTTAAGGCAATAGCATTCAAAAGACATCTTTGATACAAATTGTTAATAAGCCAAATAAGCACTGAGTGGTCGATATTGCATAGAATTTTAAATAAAATTTTACATCTTGATAGAATATTAGTGCTTGGTATGAGGTACACCCCCCATCTATAATCAAAGTTGCAAATATATATCTCATTTAAGACTTATATTTAATGCAACAAAACACGGGTAAATTTGCTCTTACACATGCTACATGTGGACTTGTAACATAAAATCCAATCTCAAATAAACATACACCCTGCAACTTTTGAAGACCTTCTCTGAAAGAGGGGGTAACATTAGAAAAGTGAACGATATTTTACGGTATGGTGGATCAGCCTCAAAGCAACATATGTATAATATGAAGAAACAACGTATATATTTTTTTTTCACTTTTACCAATAATTTGTAGAATTATTCTACCCCCGTTGTAGGGAAAGGTGGCAGGAGTTGCAGGGTTTGCAAATCATATTTTGGTTTTACATTTGGAATATATTGTTAGCACACATTCAGCATGAAAAGCAAAAATTCAATAAATCAAGAAAAAAAAAACAACAAAAAAGAAGAACAAAGAACCATTAAAAAAAAAGTAAATCTATATAGATATTTGGGTTTATTTTTTTAAAACAATTTTTTTTTCCAGGTTTTTATTTATAAAATAAGCTATGAACTAGAGTTAAAATTCCAAAATTATTTACGAAAATACACTTCAAATTATACTTAAACAGTTTTGTACATCAAAAATAGTTTATGATTTCAAAAATGGAATCATCTTGTATTTAGTATTCTTTTTACACCAAAAAAAACAACAATAGGTACAACTGAAGGTGCGTGTCTTTTTTTTCTGTATGAGAATTGACTTCAATGATTTATCGTAAGCCAAAGAAGCGTCGCCTTTCTATGTGACATCTTAAAACACTAGTGAACTCGAGTGTGGGGGGCGGTGTCGCGTGCTAGGAGGACGACTTGGGCGTTTTTCCATGTTATAGGGGGGCGGAGTGCTGCCGTGACTATCGGTGGGCGGAGATAGGAGGCGGTAAATCTGTCATTGCCGTCACATACACGTGAGACGATTCAAAACGTGAAAACAATCGCAAAAGACCGGCATAACGCCCCCGGTACCCAAAGGGGCGGGAGCAGTACGAAAATGTAACCTTAAACTCTGCGTAAGAGTTTACTAAAAAAAACTGTAAAATACCGTCTAGAAAGCGTTTCAGTTTAAATATGTTTGGTACAATTTTATGGATGAAGTTTAAACGAAATTTTTTGAGGAAAAAAAGTGTCCCAATTTCACCCGTCGTCCCCTCGAAACTGGCAAAATGGAATCTAATGTTATTGTTTTTATTGTAACGTCACGGGGGAATAGAGAAAAGTTTTTTTTTTTGTGAAAAGTTTTACACTTTTGTAATTGTTTTTGCTGTCTATAATCTATAATCTATAATCTAAGTTGCAAGGATATATTCATTCAAAGCTCTCAGATGTATGCCCACAAACAAACACGTGTAGTTCGCGCTTACAAATGCTGATTATGTACTTACAAATAAAATCCAAACCTCAAATGAACATAAGCCCTGCAACTCTTGCCGACATTCCCTGAAACAGGGGTGACATTGGCAAAGTGAACCATTTTTTACAGTATGGGTGGTCAGCCTCATACCAACCTATAAGTCAAGGAATACGAGTAAAAAATAACATTTAAGTATAAGAAAACAACAAAACCTTAAAAATAAATCTATACAAAAAAAGTAAAAATGTCATGTCTGTCATGTGATTATAAAACTTACGAGTTTATTCTTATGTTGTAGGCAAAAACTATTTTCAATAGTTATTAAACTAAAAGCAAGCATGCGTTTTTTTTTTAATAATAAAATTGTTTCAAGGCCCTAGTGAAAATAATTCAAATTAAAAATACCTCAGAAATTTAATGCTACCTAAACAAAAATAACTGAGAATACAGTTGTCAAAAAGGAGAACGATTTTGAAAAAGTGAAAAATTTCTATCGGATTTTTTGTAGAAAAAACAAGAGATTTTTTTTTAAAAGCTTTATGATGCCATTATCGACATTTTGTAACAAATCGCTGTTGACCGTTTTACAGTTAAAATTAGCAACCCGTTATTTTCTTTACTATATAATGAAAGATCCGTTTTTTATTTAAAAAAAAAAAAAAACTGTAACCATTATCATTCTTATCTAAAGCGATAGAGATAAAATAATCCATTTGTATGATTTTTCGGTAAATGCAAACCCCTATTTAATTATTTATTTATGTTTCAAACCTACCATTAAAAAGCTTTTACGTCACTCGGGCGTATCCTAGGATAATTTCTGGTGTGTGCAAACAAAATGACATCCTTGATGTGTTTTTAGCAATTCTTTCATATTGTTAATTATTTTTATGAGAAGGCTAAAATGTGATTATCAATATATGTAAGTGGTTTGTGGGCTTTGAGCTCTTACAATTGACTTAACTACAAGGAAGAAAAGAAAGACATTGAAAAACCAACCAAGATATAGTTTCTGTTGCAAAAAAAATAAACAACCCTTATCAATAATTTTTGCAAATTCACCGACCGTTCATAGACTGGTCTGAAGTAATTTGGTAGCTCTTTGGCTTCGTAAATGAAAGGTCGTGGGTTCAAATTTTAGCGGAGCACAATAAATATACCATTTAAATTTTCAAATATGCTTTCCTCTGGGTTGAAAATATCATACAAAATTACCAAAGATTGGTCGACAACGGTCCATCCAGCTTAACAACAAGTAGGTTTTGCTTGAGAATCGGCGCTTTGTAGTGATAACGAAGACAAAGTATAAATACAGAGAAAGTGTGAAAGGAAAAGAGGTAAGGGACGACTGAAAAAAGTATGGAGTGATCAAATTGAGGAGATTATGAAAAAATAGGATTTATATACAAAGTGAGAGTAAAACAAGAAATTGCATGAAATAGATGATCTATATTAATTAATTAAAAGAGGTTTGTCAGGATAGGAAGAAATGAAGGCAGCTCTGCAGATGCAACTTCACGTTGAACTATAAAAAATGACGTTTTGTTTTTACGATTTCGACTGTAGTTTCCAAATTTTCATCACGTTCAGTATGATCTATGAAGATCTATAATGGTGACAACCTATCGGAATAGCGACAGAATTACAAGTAGAACCCGTTGCCATTTGTCAGTTGTCGGATCCGTATATTAATCGGAGGTTCCAGTGGCAGCAATATTTCGGACAAAATCAGTTAGCGATAAGTGTGAATAGCTCCATACATAATCTTCTGCCACTGGAACCTCCGATTAATATACGGATGCGACACCCGAAAAGTGGGAATTCGCTCCCCCAGTTCTTGTTTGCCGTATAGACCAATTCTGTCAAACGTGACTTTTAAATGCAGTTGTCTTAAGAATCAAATTCTACACAATCTGAGCTAAGAAAAAACGTAAAACTCGATAATGTGAGAGTTCTTTTAAATATTTTTTAATAAATTTCCTTTTTTCATATGACACATTGGTCCAGTACACTTGCAAACATTGCCCATGTAAAATTAGTTTAATGGTCTATACGGCAAACAAGAACTAAGGCAGCGAACTGGCCCTTACAGTTTTCGACGTTTCTAAATTTCTGAAACCCTTTTTTTTATCAAAAATAAAAAAAATTCCACTTCTATCTTTATACAGTCGCAACCTAATATATTCTCTGACATTATGCGTCCTCCCTGTACTAAGCTACATCCGCCACCTCGCTCTGGGGGAGAGTGGGACGCAAAACGACCTACGTGATTTCAGTAGAAATTGATATTTTATGATGTCGAACTTACGAACTCGGCCCGTGATGAGAATGGCAAGCGGTCTTTTTTTCCACTGCGCCCATTTCCGCGCGCTACCCCTTTGTTCCATTCCAATATAAATGGTATTCTTTTTATCTCCGCACCACTCTCCTCTCACCTCTTTGGAGACCATTTCCTTTTTTTTGTTATTATTTTATTATGTCACTTTATGAGCGCTTAAGGAAAATTACCTTAAAAATTGAGCGAATAAAATGAATAACTCTTATTTTTTATTGACTAAAACTAAAACAAATCAATTTCTATTGACTGCCATTTAGAATTTATGATTATTCGTGTATTCCTTGACTTAAAGAGTTATAGGTTGGTGTAAGGCTGACCTCTAATACTGCACACAATGATTCACTTTCCCAATGTCACCCCTGTTTCAAGGAAGGTCGGAAAAACTTGCAGGGCTTATGTTCATTTGCGGTTTAGTTTTAATTGTTAAGTACATTGTAAATAAAAAGTAAATTGTTGACCTTTAGGTTGTTATGCGGCTGACCACCCATAATATAAAAATTGGTTCACTTTGCCAATGTCACCCCTGTTTCAGGGAAGGACGGCAAGAGTTGCAAGGCTTATGTTCATTTGAGATTGGGTTTTTATATTGTAGGTCCACATGCGGCATGTGTTAGCGCGAAATTATACATATCTGCTTGTGGGAATGCATTTAGTATAAATCTTAAATGATATATATCTTTGCAGCTTAGATTAGATTAGATTAGATTACACATTCAGCATAGTTTGCAGTTGCTGACAAAAGACATCTGCCCTAATCGTCTGACCAGATTTAATAAATTGCACAGAATCTGTACTCGACTTTCTTGCAAAAATTAACCCACTGTATGACGTATGTAAAGCTAGAATCATCTACCAGCTTATGCCGTTTCAATAAAAATATAATATATCAATAATAAATCCATTTTATTCCACCGCGGTGTGTACCTGCATACTCGTACAATATGGATATAGGCATATAAATACTTAAATGAATATAAATATTTTGTTGATTTATTTGAAAAAGTACCAATTACACAAGAAAGATCCTCGACTCATAGGTTGGTATGAAGCTGACCTCTGTACTGTACTGTACTGTACTGTACTGTATCCTGCCACCGTTTCATTAGGGGTGGGGCCGGGACCTCCGCAGATGCGCCTCCACTTTTTGCTGTCATCACCTTTTTCATACATACTATAGATCCATTTTTCATCACAGGTAATAATTCGATTTAAAATCCCCTCATTATTGTGCCGTTTGAGTAATGTAACGCAGCAGTCGACGCGCGTTTGTTGATTTGCTTCACCCAATTTGTGAGGTACTCACCTTTCAAGCTTTTTCACCTTTCCAATTTGCTTGAAGTGGATTAAAATAGTTTTATCACTAATTTTGCAGCCTACAGCTTACTCGGACGTGGTTTGCGCTGGATTGGATCCCACAATAGCCTTCAATTCCTAATTATATCAACTTTGGTCTCAGGCCGTCCACGAGGCTTGTTCTGCAGGCCGAAATTTCCAGAACGAAAACATTGGAACCAAAAACGCACGGTGTTTTATTTTGCAAAACCGTTGCCATACACATCATTAATCCTTCGAACCGTTTTTGCAGCACCTCGTGCTTGTAAATAACGCGATATTTCAAGTTTTTCATTTTGTAAAATGAGTGATGTAAAGAAAAAAACAATTGAGCAACGAACAAATGAATTACAAATTTTAAAACACAAATACTTGAGTAAAAAGCTGTATAAATTTGAATTTGAAACTCTTAACCAAAGAGGAGATATTTGAAATCAAAGTGGCCAGTACGGTAAAACACCAATTTCATAATGTAAGGACCTAATATTAAATGCATCCCCACAAGCAGATACGCATAATTTTGCGCTCACACATGCCGCATGTGGACCTGCAATATAAAAAAACTCAATCTCAAATGAACATAAGCCTTGCAACTCTTGTCGACCTTCCCTGAAACAAGGGTTATATTGGCAAAGTGAACCATTTCTTACAGTATGGGTGGTCAGCTTCATACCAAACTATACATCAAGGAATAATGTGTCGCTCTGTCATTTGTCGTTTATTTATTTTGATCATTTTTCCCTGTATCGTTCTCTCATGGAAACACTGTTGTCAAACATAACTTCAATTTCAGGATCCTGTTAGTTTTTTATGCTCTTAATTCGATAGCTTTCATGACAATTTTGCAATATCTTCGTCGTTTTGTGAAATAGCTTTCTATTGCTCCACATATTTATCAGAGCGTTTCGCACCTTGTACTTCATCAACGCTTTTGTTTATATGAACTGAGTTTTAAAGCAGTATGGCAACACCTTTTTTCTAAAACATCATTTAACTTTTCATTTTATATTTTTATCATTTATTTTATTTTCAATGATGATTTCAACGACTTATAATATATAATCAAGATTTCAATGACTTATAGGTTGGTATGAGACTGACCACCCATACTGTAAAAAATGGTTCACTTTGCCAATGTCACCCCTGTTTCAGGGAATGTCGGCAAAAGTTGCAGGGCTTATGTTAATTTGAGGTTTGGATTTTATTTGTAAGTACACAATCAGCATTTGTAAGCGCGAACTACACGCGTTTGTTTGTGGGCATACATCTGAGAGCTTTGAATGAATATATCCTTGCAACTTAGATTATAGATTATAGATAGATTATTATTATTATCAACAAGGTCAAAAACGTTTTTAATTATTTATTAAAATCAATTAATATCTGTGAAAAGAAACAGTGTTTCATTAGAAATTTGTTTATTAAAATATAAAAATCAATTTTATTTTTCATTTAAAAATTGAATCAAATTGTTGAGGTTACTAAATAACTTTCAAAAATCTTGTCGGTTACACCAAAACCATACTTCGAAAACGTAGTTGTTTGCTTGAGTATAAACAACACAAAAATCATCGTAGAGCTATGGGAATTAGCGCATTAGAAAGAGCAAAAAAATTCTAGTAGGATAGCATTGGTTGTGCCAAATAATCATTTTGTTAATTTCGGGAATTTACAAACAAATGCATTTACAAGCATGTACGTTGGCCACCCTGCATGGTGCATTGGCCCCAGTACATCAGTTAGACATTGATACTCGCCGCCGAATGTCAATATTGGTCGATCTTTAGTTAGCTCTGCATCGGTGCCAGAGTTAGACATTGTTACTCGTCGCCGGAGGTCGACATTGTTTGACCTCTCGCTAACTCTACATCGCATCTTGCATCGCGCAACATATCGTTGTTCCCGCATCGCGCAATAGTTACCACCGCACCGCCAAAAGAAGGAAACTACCCGCAGCGTCAACCCTGGATTCGCCTTCAGGAACCAGAGAAGTTCCATGTACCTAAGTCTCTGCAGTTACTTTTTGATTCTGATGACGTAACCTGAAACCCGCCTCTTGGGGAGTAGAAATAATCCTAGTGGTTGAACCCCCTTGTGGAAGGATATAAACCAACATACAGTCCATTTAACCCCAAACCCCACCAGCATTCATAACTCATTTTTGACCAAAATGTTGCTTAGCACTGCCTTTAAACCGTCGATATATCTTTGCAATATAGAAAATGAATGGATGCAAAAAATAATGATTTTTATTTGCACATATTTTCATTGATAGAAGGTTGTGAACGGCATTTTCCAGCCCTTAAACCTCCCCTCGGCGGTATTCATATCTGGCAGTCATGCCTTCGCCCCATCCACAGTGGCGGGGGCTGCTTTAATTGTCTCTTCTCTTATAAAACATGCATAATAATGTGGATTAGGGGTAGGCAGGGCTATGTTAATTGTTCACTCGACAACCCTTGGTCGAGATTCGCCCCTCCACCCAATGAATACATAACTGAGAACGGTCTTATTATTATTTTATTACACGGCGGGATGATGTATTGAATTTAGTGTAAACAATGCTTCATCTAAATTTAAATCTAAGCTGCAAAGATATATATCATTTAAGATTCATATTAAACGCATTCCCACAAGCGGACATTTATAAGTTCGCGTTAACATGCCGCGTGTGGACCTACAATATAAAAACTCAATCTCAAACGAACATAAACCCTGCGACTCTTGCCGATCTTCCCTAAAACAGTGGTGACATAAGCAAAGTGAGCCATTTTTTACAGTATGGGTGGTCAGCCACATACGAACTTATAAGTCAAGGAATACAAGCAATTAATTACATCCAGTTATACAAACAAACGATGCTCCGTCATAATTAAATTCTGCTTTCTGAGCTGAAGATTTTAGCTTTGACCGGTCCGTAGTCCAGTGGTAGCACTTCGGACTCCTAAATGGAAGGTTGTGGGTTCGAATCCCGGCAAAGCACAAAAAATATACCATTTATATTTCCAAATATGCTCTTTGCTCGGTTGAAATAATGCATAAGCCCTTTACCAAAGACCGGCCACTAAAGGTTCATCCAGCCTCACAGCAACTGGGTCTTTCTTGAGTATTGGCGCTTTGTAGCGACGACCAAGTTCGTGCACCTCTGCGGCTCTACAACAAGTGTCATAGACCCCTTGAGTCTCTAGAATCTAAGGAGTCTCCAACACAGGGTTTCTTAAAAAAAAACAGCAATGAATAATTAATAAATAAAAATTGTTGTGTAACAAAAGGATTTCTACTTTGACAAAATTTTCAATGCTTTATAGTGGCACCGATACGCAAAATATTTTGGTTCATTATTTTAATTGACGGAGCTTGCAAAACAAGATTTTAAGCGTGGCGCCAAACGAACAATAATACAAATATACAGCGCGCCAAATAAAAACGCAGTCTCTGCAATTGATGTGTTATTGAAAAAGCTGTTTCGGTTTTAATGGAATTATTAAAATCTGATGGTAAAAAATGGATTGCATCCCATAGAGATGGGTGTGTGCAGAGAACGTCGTATGCGGGGTATGAAATTATTGTAGTTGTGTGATATTGAACAATAGTTTGAAGCAAAGGCGTACCATCGTATTATGTGGCTAAAAAACCTCCAACAATACTGTAACTGTAACTCTGTCACCATTCCGCTAAGGCCCAGTATTTTCAACGTTAGCATAGCGACTTTATACTGAATAAAAAGGACGCACTTATGTCAAACGTGTGGGTAGCTTTTTTTATCAGTTTAAAGTCACGTAAGCTAACGTTGAAAATACTGAGCCTAAGGGTGGCCAGAGTAGCATCTATTTTTTCCTATCCTGACATACCTCTTTCAATTCATTAATATCCATCACCTTTTTCATGCATTTTCTTCTTTTGCGCTCACTTTGTATATCCCATGCTTTCACAATCTCCTCAATCTGATCACTCCATCCTTTTATCGGTTGTCCCTTCACGCTTTTTCCTTTCACACTTTCTTTGTATAATATACTTTGTCAGTCTATCATCATTCATTCTTTCCACATGCCCAAACCATCTCATCACATTCTTTTGTACCTTACATAACTGTCACATCCTCTTTCAATGGTTCGACAAAAACACAAACTCCCTGTTTCGAGTCGCAGCATCCAAGGTTAAAAAAAACCATGATGATCGCCGATCTTCAATGAAAGCGGCACCAAAAAAAAAAAACGTGCACTCATAGTAAATGAGATAAGTAGAAAGCTCCCTTAGAAAATCCTTGTTTTGTACAAAGACAAAAATATAATATCCATTTCGTCATCTGAGTGCTTGTATGTCTTATCTCCAACAGAGGTTATTTCCTATGGGCAATTTTTATAAGTACGTGTACTGTACCAATGTGCCGTATGAAAACTGGATATTATCTATAATCTATAATCTAAGTTGCAAGGATATATTCATTCAAAGCTCTCAGATGTATGCCCACAAACAAACACGTGTAGTTCGCGCTTACAAATGCTGATTGTGTACTTACAAATAAAATCCAAACCTCAAATGAACATAAGCCCTGCAACTCTTGCCGACATTCCCTGAAACAGGGGTGACATTGGCAAAGTGAACCATTTTTTACAGTATGGGTGGTCAACCTCATACCAACCTATAAGTCAAGGAATACGAGTAATAAATAACATTTAAGTATAAGAAAACAACAAAACCTTAAAAATAAATCTATACAAAAAAAGTCAAAAATGTCGAATGCAAAAAATGTAGCAAGCTAATAAACCAACATTACAAATCAGCATTGCAGATTAGCCGCCACTTCTTCCTGTCCTTGCATACTTCTTTATATTATATTGATTTAATATATATCTAAGAAAGGTCAGTGACAAAAATGTTTTTTTTCTGAATGATAAGTTGCAGGGTTTATGTTCATTTGAGGTTTGGATTTTGATTTGTAAGTACAAATTCAGCATTTGTAAGCGCGAACTTACACGTGTTTGGTTGTGGGGCATGCATTTGAAATGAGCTCGGAATGTGAATATATGTGTGCAACATACATATATATTAACGTTACAATAATTGATATGCTTATAACCAAATATTCAATTCAAACAAATTCAGACAAAATAAATCAACTCCTGAAGACAAACTTTTTTTTTTTTTTTTTGTAATATTATATTTTACACCTTGTCTCACCCCTCCATAGCTCCACCACCTAAAAATGGAATTCACGTTCGTAATTTTAGACAGTAAGTACCCTTTCACAATAGATTTGTACCCTTTCACAATAGATATGTACCCTTTCACAATAGATCTGTACCCTTTCACAATAGATCTGTACCCTTTCACAATAGATCTGTACCCGTTCACAATAGATCTGTACCCTTTCCCAATAGATGTGTACCGTTTCACAATACTTGAAGTATCGAGTATTGTGAAAAAACTCTTACTACGGGTACTGTAAATTGTCTTGATAATGATATGATAACATCAAAAGCCTTCAAATAAATAAAATCAAGTTGTGATGAAAAAAAATGGGGTTTATTCTTACATTATTATTTTGCTCGGTCCGTAGTCTAGCGGTTAACACTTCTGTCGAGTAAATGGAAGTTTGTGGGTTCGAATCCCGGCGGAGCACAAAAAAGTACCATTTATATTTTCAAATATGCTCTTCGCTGGGGGAAAAATTCAAATACTTTTACCAAAGACCGGTCACTAAAGGTCCATCCAGCCTTACAGCAACTGAGTCTTGCTTGAGAATTGGTGGTTTCTACAGCGACGACAAAGCTCGTAGAGGTCTCTTGAGGTGTGATACACAAAAACAGCACTCACCAAAAAATCATCTTATATTATTATTATTATATTTTTAATGTGGAAACGGGGGTTACGCTACTGCATTTTTATCCAATCGTATTTTTGCATCAAAAACAATTCCGGAACATGCGAGCTATGTGAAAAACCAATTACTCTGCTATGCAGCGCCTATGCGGTAACCGAAAAATAACCAGTCGAGAGGGGGGGGCGCAGGAAAAACGTGTGGATGAATCGCTTTCCAGTTGCGCCCCTGATTGCTTGATAGTTTTAGCTGAAACTTCATTTGCTTCAAAGGAAAATGACAGCACAATTTATTATCTTCTTTTTTGGTTTTATGTACATTTGAGGAATACAATTCACCAAATTATCTTGCCTGACCAGAAATAGGTATTGGTCAGGCGCGTGCATAGGGTATGGAAATAAAAACACAATATTTTTTTTTTCCCATTCCTTTAAAATAACACATTTGAAATTGACTGATGATTGAATTTGTTCACGATGGCTCCAATCGAACTGTTTTGATGTTTTGAAAATTATTTTAATAAAAATATTTGTAACCATTCTGCTCCTGAAGATGCCTCATTTGGCGAAAATGTTCGAGCACATAAAATTATAAATAAGTGAATAAAAACTATGTTTTACCCATTTAAATTTTTAAATATTTTTCATCTACAGCTTAAAGCCGTTTTACCATATTTTGCCTACCTATTAGGCACATGTGTGTAAACGGGATGCACGCCCCTGTAACTGTAACTGTAACTGTGTCGCCATTCCGCTAGGGGTGGCCAGAGCCTCTGCAGAGCTGCCTCCATTTTTTCCTATCCTTACATACCTCTTTCAATTCATTCATATCCATCACCTTTTTCATGCATTTTCTTCTTTTACGCTCACTTTGTCTATCCCATTCTTTCACAATCTCCTCCATCTGATCACTCCATACTTTTCTCGGTCGTCCCTTCCCTCTTTTTCCTCTCACACTTTCTTTGTATACATACTTTGTCAGTCTATCATCATTCATTCTTTCCACATGCCCAAACCATGGTACTTACAATATCGATAGATAATATATTATTTTATATATATTTTCTTTAATTATTGATAAATCGCTACCTAACATCCTAATGAATGACATACTTATGAATTAAACAATCAAATTTGATTTGTAAATTAAATATTGATTAGACGTTGGTGCTACAGGCCCCAAAGAACTTAAAATGAATTTTCATAATGTCAACATACAAACCTTAAGCTTTTATTTGTTGTCATTTTATTTCTGAGTTTCCATCTCTTCCCGCATCCATTTCTTGAAACCATATATGAAATTTTTGTTATAGTTGCGTGGGAGTGATCTTATAGTTGAATCTTGAGAGCACATCTCGAGATATGGCACCGAGAATCAGTTACCACTCTCCGAAACACACAAACTGCATTAGTCAATTTGTAGCTGAGTTGTTTAGTTTCTCGGACCAACTTGAATGGGGAGACTACCCACGTATATGTCACCACCTTAAAAGTTAAACTGAATAAGTGCATATTTACTGGTTTGATAAATCGTGAATTAAATATTTCCTTGGTTGTAATTAGCTACTTGTAGTTAGTGAACTCATAATATATATCTGGGTTCAAAGAGTGAATTGAAAACAGACAAAACTCTCTGATCGCAGCAACCAGATGCGTGAAATGGGAGTTGGGCATATGGCGGCATTGGGCAAGGAGTCTAAGGCCCGGTATATTGAACTGTAGTAATATTTTAGTTAAATTTACTATTACTTGAACTTGTATTCAAAATACTCAATCTCGAGTTAACTAAAACCGAACATTACCGAAGTATGAGGCCACGCCCCCAAATGTTGGAAATAATTAAAATGCCATTCAAAAGCTTTAAAACAAACAACTATTCATAAAAATCATATGCCTAACCTTCATTAAGCTAGAAAACGAGACAAAAAAATGTTCAGTTTGCAACAATTTTGATGTATCCTTACATTAAAAAAGAACAGCTGCTGTCAGTGAAGCGCCGCCATCTTGAAAATCGAAAGTTAAAGTTACTAAATATTTACTGGCGAAATTCGGTGAGTGAAATGTTATGATGATTTAACTAAAATTGCATTTTAGTTAACTTTACGATACTTCAAAATACCGGGCCTAAATGATTGTGGTTTCTACTCATGTAAATTTTATATTACTGGTCATGTATTGCACCCCTCGCGTGACTGGACTGGAATAAACAAATTTATTACTATAAGGAAATGGTCATGAAAAAATTCTAAGCTACAGGATTTTCACAATTTTGTAGTTTTTTCTCTCGTGGAAAATAGGAAAACGGTGTATTTGTTTGAGAAACCCATGTTAACTTAATTTGTCACTTATTCAGTTTTGCTTTTAAGGTATTGATATATTGTGTGGGAAAATTGTCGCTATGACTGAAAATATTTAAAGGAGAAAAAAATGCACCTGCAAATCTATCTATATTCTAAGTTGCTGTCACAGAAACCTGTAACCTGTAGACAGCGCGTCCACAGGGTGGCGGATAGAAGAATGCTTGACAGGCTTGCCTGAAGAGTAGGGATGATTCGTGGACCGACAGTAAGTCACCAACCCGTCTGACAAACGTGGTCACCAATTACCAACTCCTTTCAATGAAATAAAAGATTTGAAGAGGCCAAAGCTTAGGAGTAAACTGAGGAACAGGCTGGCCTTACGCCAACCACTTCAGTTGAATTAGGGGTTTTACAGCTTCCGAGGGGAAATACCGAAACGGGAAATATTTTTTTACATCCTCGATGAGATTCGAACGCGAGCTCTCAAAATGGAACGCAACTAAGCTACACATATAGTGCAGCCTCTTGCCTGCGTTATCCCCGAAGGGATCGTATGTGGGGATTCGAGACCTATTTATTTTTACGGTAAAGGGGGCCGGCCTCACACCAACCACTTTCAGTTGAAGTAGGGGTTTACCAGCTCCCAGAGGGGCTGGTTCTCATTTCTTGTGTAGGCTGAGTAAACCTTGAGATCGAACCCTTGCTCTCGGCATGGAACGCAAGCACTTAAACAACTGAGCTATTGACTGTAAGACCCATTGTCGTGAAATGTTGATACAAATAAAGAAGAGAAGACTTAGAATTTTAAAAAGAAAAATAATGTCATTAATAATTTATACAAAAGATGAATAGTTCAATTCCCGTGTCCTATTAAAATGCAAAAAAAATATTCATTTCACAGACTCCGAACGGAGAATTTCTCTTGTGCAACTTAGGAAAAACTAACGTTCTTTTGACTTTAATTATCTCTTGGAATACATATTTCAGTGAGCTTTTTTTTGCCTCCAGTTGGAATAAGCTCGCAGCGTGAACTTTCGTCTCTCCTCAAGGCTTCTCTGTTTGCCGTAGCGCGGAAGCCTTCGCGTTATTAAGTACAACTCAAAGTGAAGTCTTGCACCCGTAAACTTGCAAACTTATTTTCAACTTAATTTGCGAGAATATGTCAGTGGACGGCGAAGGCAGTATTTCTAGAATCTTCCGGGATATGCTATTTTCATGACAATTTTTTTTGCTTAAATATGATGGTTA
This sequence comes from Agapetus fuscipes, assembly GCA_951799405.1. Lineage (NCBI taxonomy): Eukaryota > Metazoa > Arthropoda > Insecta > Trichoptera > Glossosomatidae > Agapetus > Agapetus fuscipes. The sequence continues at coordinate 12,645,489 of OX637362.1, forward strand.
TTTTGTTTAAAGTGAAAATTGTAATTTTTCAGTTCTTAAATTAACTTAACTCAAATTATCTAGATTTTCGGCAGTAATTTTGTGAAAGTTATTTTTAGAAGGTTAAATTAAAAATTCCATTTTTTGTTAAAAGTCACTTGGGTTTTTGTGTAGGTACTCAACCAGTTTTGGCGGAGCATCTTCTTAATCTAAATCTAGGTTGCAAAGATATGTATCATTTGAGATTCATATTAAATGCATTCCCACAAGCAGACACGAATAAGTTCGCGCTAACACATGCCGCATGTGGACCTACAATGGACCTACAACATTAGCAAAGTTAAGTATATTTTTATGTGCAGTATGGGTGGTCAGCTTCATACCAACTTTTTAATCAAGAAATATAGCATGAAATACGAGAAATTTTCCCCATAATTTCTGTGTTTCTATGGCATATTCCCATTATCATATTTTTTACCGGTCTATAGTTCAGTTGGTAGAGTGCTTGCATACCGTTTCGTGAGCACGGGTTCGAATCGCGCCGAGGGTGTCAGAAATGATTTCCCGTTTCGGTGTTTTTTTCAAATCCCAAAATAAAGTACCTGCAAGGCTTACTCAGCCTTCACAAGAAATGAGTACCATTCCTCTCGGGAGCTGGGAAGCCCCCACTTCAAATGAAGTGGTTAGCGTAAGGCCGGCCCCCTTACCCGTAAAAATAAAGATTTTCCACTCGCCATATTCCTTGACTTACAGGTTGGCATGCGACTGACCACCCATGCTGTAGAAAATGGTTCACTTTGCCAATGTCACCCCTGTTTCAAGGACGGTCAGCAAGAGTTGCAGGGTATATGTCCATTTAAGATTTGGCTTTTATATTGTAGATTCACATGCGGCATGTGCAAGCACGAACACTTGTACGTGTCTGCTTGTGAGAATCCATGTAATGGGAATCCTCAATGTTATATATTTTTGCAACTTAGATTAGATTGGATTAGACGTGCGAAACCCTTCGGGGATAATGCGGCAAGAAGTAATGTTATGTTATTTTGAATAACATATTATAAAAAAACAATCCTGAAGTGTGCAGTGTGTGTTTGTGGGCCGGACGGAGCCGAACGGTCACGGAAGTGGTCAAACTGCACCGTGTGAACTAATCAGGCCGTCGTTCATCAGTTCCCGGCAAGATGTCAACCGACTAAGACGTCAGCGACCAAGCACCAAGCGGTGCAAGAGGGGGCACTACAATGGAGCTCCCTCCCCCCCATCTACTTGGATTTCCTGCCAGCAAGGCACCCGCCTTGTGGACCAGAGGCATAGGAGCGCCCACCCAGGGGCTCCCACGTGTGGAGGCGTCCGCCTTGTGAGCCGCCGCTAGCCTGGGGCGCTGGCCCAGGCCTTCCGTTCGGAACACCAGGCAACAGAATAGGGAGTGTTCTAGGGACAACCTGCAGGTCGTGCCAATCCCTAAATTCCCCTTTTTCCCCATATTAGTAGATTAAATAAACCCTTATTTGTTCATGTTAAACTTATCTTTTAATTATACAACCTTCCCAAGATATAAGTAAGCAATACCAGAGAAAGAACCCCACGCCCTGAGAGTGATGCTGATGAGAGCTAGCCGGATGTAAGTATCCTGGTGATACCTTTCAATGTAAACATAACAGTAACACTATGAGTGTAGGTTAGTTGTGCTAATGCTACCCTTTTGGAGACAACGTGGTAGAAGGGTGCACTATATGGTACAACCTGATTTTCATTTAAGCAAGTCCAAGGAATGATAAATTAATATCACATTTGCGGAGCTATTTGGCCAACAGTGTTTACTCCTGAGGGTGCATCACGAGTAAACTTCTCCCTCTCAGGTGATGGATGACGCCCATAAGTGATCCAGACGCCTCCCTGAGGGTGCACCCCCCTATGACGAATTATTATTGCAAGGGATGGACATCTGTTACCCCTGCAAGGAGTTGAACTCGGACCCTCTTGTTTCTGACCTCTCCCTTACCAACGTTGAAATGAGATAAAAGCGTTTTGGATATATCGATTTGATTGCCTGTGTTATCAGACATCCCTTTTATTGATGAGATAAATATAACGTCTTGATGAAATCAAAAGGACAGGTTTGGTAAATAAGATACAACTTTTAACTTTACAAACTGTGCCAATTAATTAATTTGGTTCAGTTACTAAAAGTCAGTAAACTTCATTGGCTGAGTCACATCGAGCAAATGGATCATAGTGTTACGAACTATGAAATCAAAGTAGCTACACGCACTTATATTTGTACGATAGTGTGGGTAGAGCAATCTGTGAGTAGTTTATTATGGCGGTAGTGCATAGAACGGCGTTCTGGTGTGAGAGAGAAATCAAAGAATGATCTGGAATATGCGAGAAAGATCTCTTTTGTACCTTTATATATGGACTGCAGTAGTGCGGAGAGCGATTAGTCGCTTCAAGAATTTTGCTGTAAAGACCAATAAGCAGAGGTTATCAATTGTTTAAATTAAGAATTGGAGTTTCAATAAAATATAACCTTAATAAAAACGTAATAATAGAAAAATCAAGTTGTGATTATGGACCCAAAAGAGACGCAGGACAGTGGTAAGGCCCAGATTTAGGTGTCTGGACAGAGAGAACCCTCTTCGTACACGTGTTGTATGTAGGTATGTGTCAGAAAACCCTACAAGACGCTCCGACAAAGCTTTTTATTTTCACATGTGGAAGAAGTTCTTCCCGTAAAGTTAAAATTAACGTTCAAAGAAAACAAGAATCCCCAAATCAGAAGCGTGGCCATAACTATAAAAGTATCTAAGTAGTTCGATGTTACTGAAGATTTTCGTTGTGTTCTTTAAATCAAACTACAATTTATTTATTTTACGCAACGTTGGCTAACAATGCACTGTCGGTTTTCTAGCTATAGCTTATCGACTTCACGGCTCAATGTATCAATCGACTCTGGTCTCTCAAACAATTTGTGGTCTAAATATATAGCGTCTAAACGAACGCCTCTCGCATATTCCGGAATTTTCTATAGTGAACCGTTCCACACACCTCTGTAGTTCCATACTTTTCTAGTTACGCATACCAACAGCAACGTGCCTGGGTACATACACATTCAAACTCACAGTAGACTATACTAGAGCTGGACACACACACATAAGCAAGCCACGCAATCGGACTCATAGGTTCGTAACAAAACTTTTGTCAGTACTCCTTGTAAGGTAGTAGCTAGATCACCAGTAGAATGTGACAGACATCCGTGTGTATGCTATTGAATAAGAAAGGTCTAGCACAAGCAGTGTTGGCTGCGATTGATCAACGAGGCCCATAGCTTCTTTGGGTAGTCGTTTCTAGAATGGTGATGATAAAAATAATATTTTTCAGAATAAACCCTGTGACCAATCCAACAATTGAAGGCACTCCTATTTGACAATACATTAAAAAGTCAATTTAAAACTTCTTGCAAATAGTCCGCAAGGGACAGAACCCTCGGGAATCGGTAATGAAGTCAGGTGATTTGGTTTTGTGCTCTGCGCCGTTCGAATGTTCCAATTAAGACGTTACTGTCTACAATTTGGAGGCGAAGGTATTAACGTGGAATATTTTGTATAGAAAACGAAACCCGTATAGCTGGCTAGGTGTTTGTATAAGACAGGTAAAATCAGATATCGTACAAGCGCAGGGTTGGTTGTTTGCTTGGTGTAAAAATCCCGAAATTTCGGAAATAAATAATAAAAACAAAAACATACGTATTTTCATCGCTTTTCAATGCATTTTTTTTTTTATTTAGATAAAGAACTAGATGAAACTTTTTGTTCACTATAAGTATTAACAAAAGCGTTACAAATCTATGATTTCCATAAAAATCAAAATTCCAACAGGTAGTTAAAAACCATTTGACTTATAAACATGTCGCAAAAAAAGGGAATTAACAAGAATACTGTTAGGTTTTTAAAATTGAAAGATACCTTTTGATGTACTTATAGGATACTCACTCCGGCCAACTTCTTCGGCATCACTCTCAGGGCTTGGGGTTCTTTCTTTGTGTTGCTTACGTTGTACTTTGGGAAGGGTTGAATATTGATAAAACAAGAGCTAATGTTAATAAAAGAGATTTAATCAATCTTCACATAAAACATATTTTAAATGTTATTTTAAAAATAACATAACAATACATCTAATTTATGCCACTAAATTTAATAAATGTCAAATTAAGCTATTTGACAATTCGGAATATTCAAATAAAGGAATATTTTTTGTTTTTTTTTTTTTTTATAAATGTTAACGATATACTTCCACATTACTGACTTATATTTTGTTTTTGGTTGCTAGATACCCTAGTTACATGGATGTGTGACATTATTTTGTCAGTGAAGATTTTTTTTTACAATTTGTGCTGTTAAAAACCAGTACGATGAATTACAAATTCCTTAACTACGTGTGACGTTTGGCTGCCGAGAAAAAAATAAATTTGGGACACCCGTTCAAAAATGGTTTTGATTCAATTATCAATGATAATTGGATTAATTTTTATCTAGAAAAATGAATTGTGAAGAAAATGTATTGTATGGGTGAAAAACAGAATGAATCGGGATTTACCGTTTATTTTTGCGGCAACCCTGTCAGTTGTAAAGCTACATTCAAGGCGCAAACCATGAAATGAGCTAATTTATATGGACGGCGCTTAATGGTCGACGCAAAGCTATTAGACGTAATGCATCTGAATGGACCTCTGGATATTTTTACCTTTTCTCGGCTAGCTTTTCGCCGTCGTTTTAAGAAATCAGGGAGCGCCATATAAAGTTAAAACGGTGTATTTTTAAAAGTCGATTGCAATGATTTGGAATTGTATTGTTATGTAAATATGAAATATAAATGTTTAAAATAAGTAGGTATTAGTTATAGGAATTCTGTATTGTATTGTGTGGGTAGGAATCATTGAGTAGAATACGTGAAGCATCGAGAAATAATAATTACTATGCCTTTCTGGAACTGTCTAGCAAATATAGGTCTAGATTGTACTGTTTTAAAGAGTATAAGAAGGGTGCCAGTGGCTTGCAGGGCCAGCAGTATCATACGAGATTTACAAACACATAGAACTAACTTGATCAGTGAACAGAAACCAAGTGAAATAGTCGAGAAAACTTTGTGAAAATAAATTATTTAAAAGAAATTAATTTAAAATTTAATTTAAATTATTTAAATTATTTAAAAGTGTAAAATAAACAAATGTATAAGAAGACCTGTGTATTTTAATTTGAAAGACTTTTGAACCCTAATTTCGTAACAGTATGTTTGAGATTTATTTTTCCTTATTCAATTTTCCAGACTTCAATTACAGACTAGACTAGGGGTGGAAGTCTCATCCATATCATCAATATCGGTAATATTTGTATGAACACTAATCAGCTGTTCACTTGCGGCCATCTTGGATTGACAGGTCTTCATACAAGTATTCAGTATATCGTGGTGATGAGACTTCCAGCCCAGAATTCTAGACTAAATTTTCAGTACAAAATTCCTTCATTAATAGGTTGACATGAGACTGACCACTCATTCTGTAAAAATAAGTTGAAGTTTGCAAACGTCACTCCTGCTGCAAAAGCTTACGTTCAGTTTAAACTAGCAGCATTCGTAACCGCGAACTTACGTTTATGTGCTTGTGAGCGTGCATTTAATTTGAATCAAAAATGTAAATTCATTGGATAGTTACTTAGAGCATGGATAAAATAATGGCCAATTTTTCGGTTAAAGTTTTTACATAGTTGACTTTGTGATAATTCAAAACATTATTTGTGAATCAAATAAATTAACCTCAATATTCCTTCTTCGGCAAAAATACTGTTGAATTTATTTGTTCACAAATTTTACCATACACTACGAGAACACACGCCAAGACTTTCACAAAGTTTTACCAAAATAATTATAAGAAGCAAAAATTCAAGCAATGACTGCAGATTTAAAAAAAAATCATCGGGCTTGGTTTTTGAGTAAAGAGTAATTTTATATTTTTTCTAAAGGAAACTCAGCATTCATCATTAAAAACTGCGCTTCAAACAAATTATCCATACATATATATATTATGTGTTTTTATGGGTTTCCGGGTAATTCGTTGACTATGCTTTTTCTTGAGCCGACGTTTCGAACCGATCACACGATTCCTCATTAGGGCGGTCTTTTTGTGTGTGCGGTTGGCCAAAAGTACCGCCCTGATGATGAATCTTGTGATCGATTCGAAACGTTGGCTCGAGAAAAAGTATTGCCAACAGGTAACCCGGAAAACCATAAACATGAATTATATCTGTGAAAACTTAAAATTGAACATATAAATGATAAATTTTCGAATTAATGCCGTACTGGTCAGTCAAAAAAATATATATCTCAAGAATGGACGGACAGATAGAAGGACGGACTCAAGGACAGATGCACGGACAGACGGATGGACGGACGGACGGACGGACAGGTTTTTTTTTTTAAAGTGTATACTTGTGACAAACAACTCATTCCTTTTTGTAATGTTATAAATTATGTATACCTATCGGACTACAGACAAGGCAAAAAAAAAGAATAAAAAAAGTATAAATGAAAAATAATATTCTTCAAATTGGGATGTTTACCGAGCGGTGCCGCGGTCAGCCATGCGAAATAATAGGAATAATCTGGGACAAGAGAAGAAAGAGGAGAGAAGAAAAAAGAAACAACAAAATTAATAAAACTAACTTTTCGCATTAAAAAAATAATCCACACAGATCTCCTTTTTTAGATTACGTATTTACTTCATATTTTAGGCCCTCCAAGTTTTTTTTTTCATTATTTTTCTTTTATCCCTTCCATTTACCTTTTTTCGATGAATGAATAATTTTAAGAATTTATATCTTGTGAATTTTCAGGTAATTGTTTTTTTATATTTAAAATTTAATTTTTTAAAGTACAGGCACTCTCCCACCACCTCCCACCCAGTTCATACAACTCATGCGGAGTTGCTTCACTCGGTGAACAACATTACAATTTTTTTTTCAAGTGGCTGAGGGCCTTCCCGATGAAGTTAATCAGCTAGTGTAACTCTATTCGTGTCAAAGAAAAGAAAGTCCTCCAGATCAGAGGCTATTGCATGACTCTAAGGAACCCCCCCTCCCCCGAATTTCGATGTTACTGAAGCTAATGTGCCTGACGGGAAAGCCTCCCTGACGGGTATTTCGCGAGGAGCCATCTGCGCTCAGCGCAGTATATCAGTGTGTATGGGAAATATAGGTATAGATTTATATAAATGTAATAGATAGATATTAAATATATAGTTAAATAGTGAGAGGGCTACTGGCGTCCTCTTGCCGGTCTAGAGCTCGCAGTTGCGGACTCATGGTATGACTGACAGAAGCGCCTAAATGCAGTATAGTTGGCTCTATTGGCTATGAGATCAGAGTATCCGACCGGTCCTGACGCCGGTCGTACCGCGTCAAGGAGCGTTTCCCGTTGGGAGTGTTGTAGAGGGCATTCCCATAGTATGTGCCGCACATCCTGGGTAATGGCTCCACACGGACACTCCCCTCCCCCCCGGATGACGCCCCGCTGAAAAAGATAATGGGCAAAGTGATAGTCATTTTATAAAATTTTATTTTTCAATGCAATACGCCCACAGATCAAAAAAAGCATCTCTTTATTCCGTTTTCTATGAATACGCCCATAATTCATATGTTTGTTATCCTAGTTTTTAGCGACTGTTTAAATACTTGACGATAATTTATTTACAGAGCGCTGCTTTTTATGGGATTTTTATGTCACCTCAAGAGTCATCTGCATATTTTTTGACGCTAGTCTTAAAATTTAAGATGTATATTTGATGTATTCCCACAAGTAGACACGTATAAGTTTGCGCTTAACCATGCCACTGTGAACCTACAGTATAAAATTCAATCTCAAATGAACATAAGCCCTGCAACTTTTGCCGACCTTCCCTGAAACAGGGGTAACATTGGCAAAGTGAACCATTTTTTACAGTATGGGTGTCTCATACCAACCTATAAGAATGATTATAACAAAAAAAAAACATTAAAACTTCTCAACAGCAAAAAAATAACATTTTTCTTAAGCAACAGGTTTTAATAAAAATGTAAAAAAAATACTCAGAAAAAAAATGTACATCTTGATCACTTTAACGTCAGCTATATCTCAAGTCGCAGACTATCTTTATTCTAATCTCGTGAGACAGTATTTAAGAAGCACTTTCCTACGAATTAGTGCAAACTTTACTCCTTGGGGTAACTAGAAATACGGTGCGGCCGTGGCAGGGGAAAAACACCCTTGCGAACTTGCGGGGGGACAAAGTGCGCCGAGAAAAGGCGTTCTAGTGTGGCTAAGTACGCTAAAACCTCAATAACCAACGCTTTAGTGTACAAATGTTTTAAAAAACAATTTGAAATATTTTATCTATTTGAATTACAGTAATTAATCAATATACTCATTCTTCTCTTACAAAATCCTTCCTCACCTTATCACTCCGTTTTTTCCCAATCATTCTTCTTAGAAAGTCCATTTTAACAGTATAGACCTAACTAATTGCACTTTCATTCACCGTCCAGGCTTCACTTTCATACATCAAGGTGGGTAAAAGTATGCCACCGTATACCGCCAATCGAGCATTTTTAGATTTGTTTTGATTTTTGGCGATACAAGCTGTGGCACCCAGTACACACCTGCCCTTCATTACTCTTCTTTCAAGTTCACCTGTCATTCTTCCATCTTTTTCAAACTTACTTCCCAAGTATACAAATTCATTTACCACATTAACGTTCATTCCATTTATTCTAAATTCATAATTTGTATTTTCATATTTTCTTTCAAAAATCAAAACTTTCGTCTTACTTGCATTCTACTTCAAATGATTACCAATCAGAGCTTCGTTCAATCTAGAGAGCATTGTTTGCAAGATAACTGATTAATCAGATACAAGAACTGCATCATCCGTATACAGTAGAACACTCACTTTGCTCTCTCTTATCATTAATCCACAATCATCCCGTCTAGCATGCCGAATACACTTGTCCATGACTATGTTAAACAGCCATGGGCTTATCACACATCCTTGCCTTACACCCTTAAAAACTTCAAACCATTCACTATACTCACCATCAATACGAACACATGCCATACTATTTTCATAGTTAGCATGTACCGCATTCAAGAGAGCCCCATTCACTCCATATGCTTTCAAAACATCCCACAACATACCTCGGTCTACTGAGTCAAAAGCTTTTTCCAGATCCACAATGGCCGTGAACAGCTTTGCCCTCACCGACAATTGTTTTTCAACAAGTTGTCGTAGAGTAAAAATCTGATCAACACAGCCTCTTCCGGCCATAAAACCGGACTGTATATCGGAAACTCTTTCACTAGTAGTCAGAATCACATGTTTTATAATAACCTTACAGAAGACTTTCCCTGGTATACTGAGTAGACTGATTGGTCTGAAGTTCTGACAGTCTTTTTTGTCCCCTTTACCTTTGTAAATAGGAACAATGACTGCTTTCCTCCAGTCCATCGGTACCACTCCTGCATTTACACAAAGCTTACATAGTTCATACACCCATTCTACAACACAATAACCACCTGCTTTTAACATTTCACCATTTATTCCATCAAACCCAGCAGACTTTCCATTCTTCAAACATTCAATAGATACTTATATTTCTTCTTTCAAAATCCTCAATTCATTTTCTTCTGCCACTTTTGTAAACAAAATTCTTTCGCCTTGATCAAAAATTCCTTCCATTTCTTACATACTTTTTCATTCTCCCATACCATCTCACCGAGAGCACTTTTGATTCGTGGGGTGGTCAGTGCAGAATCTTTATTCCTATTTGCATTGACCCACCTCCAGAATTCCTTCCTACTGTCGGTGAAACTTCTGTTCATTTTAACATCAATTTTTCTCTGTTCATTCGCTTTGCTTTCATATATTATATTCTCCGCTATTCGCATAGCTATCTTATATTTATCTTCCTAAAAATTGGAAAGTGCTCGTGATGTTTTTCCCCAAGTTTAATTACTTTTTAGGGTCCGTTTAAATATCCAAAGCAAACAGAGGTCGTATATCAAGGTGGGGGATAAAGTACATTAAGGCATCATGATATTATGACGGCCGGGGAGTTAGATCCGCGTGAAATCTTAAGCCCCCCTGATGGAATCTAAATTGGAAAAGAAAAGTGATGATGGCTAAGCCGTTTCATCTGTCCGGTAACAGACACCGAGTTATGAGAAATGCTACTGTTTATTTGTTATTTTAAATGAACAAATAGTTATTTATGCCACTGCCAAGTAATGATAGTCTTTTGAACACGAGTGCTAGTTTGTGCCATGAGGCGCAGCCGAATGGCACAATAGAAAGCACGAGTGTTACAAAGACTAATTACGTGCAGTGGCATACAATACTTTTTCTACGACCATGAGAGAATTAACAAAATAGTGAATAATAGTCATTATAATGTACTCGTCCATTTGAAGTAATTAAAACCTTACCTTTGTCAAAACGTGTGATTTATCATTCCCTTCGATTATCTAATCTAACCTAAGTTGTAAAAATAAATTATATTTAGGTTTCATATTGAATTCATGCCCACAAGCCGACACATATGTATAAGGTCGCGCTTTTACATCCTGCATATAAGCTTAAACATTCAAACCCAAAACTCAAATAAACATATGCCCTGCAGTTGTATTGGCAGGTGAACCAAATTTGTACAGCATAGGTGATCAACCTCATACTCACCTATTAACCAAGTAACTTTTTGAGTTTGTTTATTTTTTGCGGTGAAATTTTTTGTATTGTTTTACTTTCAAGCCTTTTATTTTCCATTGAAAAAAGGAAAGCTTTATTTGGAGCAATCCGATAAATAAATTCGATAAATTTTAGCACTATTAACAATTTTTATTTGACTCTACACATAAAATATACTTATTTATTTTCATCTGAACAGGGCTGAAAGTCTCATCACCACGGTAATTCCTACCTACCGAATATCACTAATATTGTATGAAGCCTAATCAGCTGATCGCTTGCGGCCATCTTGGATTGACAGGTCTTCATACCCCCATACAAGGTTGACATTTGAAATTAAAAAATGGTTCCAATTCTGACAATGCGCATGCGCACATGTTCATTTTAACACGGTTACCGGTTGCATAATGTAACATTATGCAACGGGTGTAGAAATGTATGGCATTGTGATTGCGTTAGCCGTTTTGTAATTAGTAAATTACCAAATGGGAGTAGAAAAAAATAATTATACTGCTATGTAAATAACAAATACATATTATAAATGTTCGGTACGTAGGTGTATTAAGTTATAGCCGATGAGAGTTGAAGTAATTATTATAGGTACCTAGGAAAGAGGCATTTAATTATGCACCTACTGTAAGCTTTTTGTTCTGGAAGGTTCTAGAAAAATTGGCTTCTAGCAACTACTGTCTTTAGGAGTATAAAGGGCTGCAAGCTGCTTGCAACAGTCAATCCATATACGTCGCTCTGCTTCTGAACAAGAAAGTCATTGTAAGGGTAGACCAACTGTGAAGTAAATGTAAAGTGCTAAACCATAAATGTGAATTGTTAAAAATAAATCCAAATTGTTAAATAAATCTAAGTGTAAAATAAACATCAATGAAAGAAGACCGTTTTTTTATTTTAAGGATTTTTTATGAACCCATAAACACAACCATATTATTTTTTAGTGTTGATCTGTTAACACAGTGAAAGTCTATTTTTATAAATATTTAAAAATATAAATGGTGAAACATTGTTTTAATTCACTTTATACAAAAAAACAATCTACATAAGTTACTGTTCAACAATAAGGATAAATTAGATAAACTGGATATGGGTGGAGTTTATAAAATTAAATGTAATGACTGTGAGGCTTTATATATTGGTGAGACAGGAAGATCAGTGCGCACAAGATTTAAAGAACATTCCAGAGCACTCAGAGGCTTATCTGCATACTCTGAGATGGCAGACCATTGCATTGATAAAGACCATACTTTCGATATTACCAATGTAGAGGTAATGCACTCTGAGTGTGAAGTGAGGAGACTGATGGCTCTGGAAGCTTGGAAATCAACAAAAATAAAAATAAAGACTTAGTGAATGTGCAGATTCCCTATGTTTCACCAATATTGCAATAATTTGTTTTTTATTTTGTTATTATTATTATTATTTTTATTTAACTAACATATTTTATTTTTATTGTATTAAAATTATTAATTTCATTGTACCTAACAAAAATGCATTTTTGAATTTTATATTTGTGTTTAAAAAAAAAAAAAAATTCTATGAATTTTGCTTTTGTTTTGGAAAAAAAATTGTTTTGAAAGTTGTTTTGAAAATTATTTTTTAAAAAATATATTTGTAACCATTCTGCTCTTGAAGAAGCCTCATTAGGCGAAAATATTCGAGCATAAACAAAAAGAATAAAGTGAATTAAAACAATGTTGTACCATTTATATTTTTAAATATGTACAACCATATTGAATTATTTAAAAAAATCAAAGGGGTAAAACATAGTTTTAATTCACTTTTTTTTTTGTGCTCGAACATTTTCGCCTAATGAGGCATCTTCAGGAGCAGATTAGTGAAGATGCCTCATTAGGCGTTAATGTTCTAAAACAACAAATAAAATAGAAGTGAATTCAAACTTTGTTTTTCCAATTGAAATTTATAAAAAAAAAAATATATATTATTCCAATCAACAATAAACTTTTTTCTGTAGGTATTAAGTAGGTATCCAAAGTTGAAATCGTTTTTGTCCTATTCGCATTCTGAAGTTTGAATCCCTTTGTCCTATTCCCGTTCTGTCCCATTGCCGCGACGCGTTTAGTTTTTAAAGTAAGATTACGTTTTCGGGATTAGGCGAAACTTAGGGCCGCCCACAGTCTGGGACCACTTAATTAAATGCAAATTCAGATCTGCTAATCCAATTGCAGATGCGCTTACCTTCGACTAACCAGAAAATCCTAGAAGTGCCAACCAGTGACTCATGATACCTGTGGACTAGAAATTATTTCAACGAAAATAGAATTCAAAGGCACATCCAGCCTTACAGCAACTGGATCCAACCAGCAGCGGAGCACACAAAATATACAATTTATATTTTAAAATATGCTTTCTGCTGGGTTGAAAATATCATAAAAATATCAAATATTCGTCAACAAAGGTCCATCGAGCCTGTAGAGTTCTCTGTTTTTCAACCAATAATTATATCGCTTTGACTTTGAGATCTTGGGGAAGAGAGGAAGTATCTCAAGGGGAAGGGAGGGGTGAGATGCACCCCTGACGTTGCAAGGGATGGGGGACTCGGATTTTGACTGGCGATCGATACAGATGTGTTTTTCGTTTTCTCTAAACACTAAAAATAATTAAATTTTGATTTTCTAATTTTGAATAAGCTCGGTACTCGGATTTTGACTGGCGATCGATACAGATGTGTTTTTCGTTTTCTCTAAACACTAAAAATAATTAAATTTTGATTTTCTAATTTTGAATAAACTCGGGACTCGGATTTTGACTGGCGATCGATACGGATGTGTTTTGATTCTCTAAACACTAAAAATAATTAATCTTATTTTCTAATTTTTTAATAAACTCGGGACTTGGATCTGAAACAGCGGTCGATACAGATGTGTTTTTCGTTTTCAAAACACTAAAGATAATTAATTTAATTTCCTAATTTTTTAATAAACTCGGGACTTCGATCTTGCACGGCGGTCGATACGGATGTGTTTTTCTTTTCTTACTCTTCAAAAAATCTAAAAATATATACTTCGGTTCTTTAATATTAAATTGAATTCGGGAGTTCGATTTCAGCTAGCGGTCGATACGGGTGTCCTTTGGTTCAAAGCTTAATAATATTACACTCATTCCGATTTTCTAAATAATAAAAATATTTCATAAATAAAGGAACATTAATCAACAAAACTTTGAATACGCATCTATTGAACTTGAAATTTAAATAATAACTTTTATAAAAATTAAGCGCGGAAATTATATTGATTTAATTTGGCATTATTATTGTGAGGTGAAAAGTGCAGTGGTTATATTTCTTATTGGGATCCGGCCTTTCATTATTTAAAATTAAAATAACTATTTACGTATAATACAGAGTTGTTCCTGAGCTGTTTTCCTGGGCTGAGTTTTCTTTGATTATACTAACAGATTAACTAAAAATCTACTAAACTAAAACTAAATTTCATTGAACATATTACTTTATTTCATTTTTATGTTGGTGTTTTCTTTCAGAGTTTCTTATCGCTGTGTACTTGGTTATACATATTTACTTTCAGGGATTCATCGACTTACCTGTGCGGGGGAAAGATTTTCCTACTTATTTTCTTATCGATGCATAATTGTTAATTATAAGTTTATTTCAGGGATTCATCGACTTACCTGTGCGGGGGAAAGATTTTCCTACTTATTTTCTTATCGATACATAATTGTTAATTATAGGTTTATTTCAGAGATTCACCTACTTAACTAAGCGGAGGGAGGTTTTCTTCTTATTTTTCGACAAAGTAATTATTTACTGTCGCTGTCATTTATGTACTAACGCAACACACACACACACACCACTATTGACATTTTGCATCCAATTTTATGGTCAACGACGTTAGCCATGTTGAAAGCACCGGTTCCCATAGATCACCGAAGTTAAGCAACATTGGGCGTGGTCAGTGCTTGGATGGGTAACCGCTCAGGTACACCGCGTGTCGTTGGCATCTTGGACCGGTCCGTAGTCCGTAGTGGCAACACTTCGGACTCGTAAATGGAAGGTTGTGGATTCAGATCCCGGCGGAGCACAAAAATATACCATTTATATTTCGAATGTGCTCTTCGCTGGGTTGAAAAATTCATAAACCTTTACCAATGACCGGTCACCAAAGGTCCATCCAGCCTCACAGCAACTGGGTCTTGCTTGAGTATTGGCGCTTTGTAGCGACGACCAAGCTCGTACACCTCTGCGGCACTACAACAAGTGTCATAGACCCCTAGAGTCTTTAGAATCTAGGGAGTCTCCCGCACAGGATTTCTTAAAAAAAAAAAAAAAATTAGACTCTCTCTCTTGCCGGAATTCTGCAATGTTATATTGAATTAATAAATGTATGGTTTACTTGAAATCGAGATATATTGTCTTCCGTGACCAGCTGTCCTCGTGGCCTCCTTACCGAACGGTCC
Source organism: Agapetus fuscipes (assembly GCA_951799405.1). NCBI lineage: Eukaryota > Metazoa > Arthropoda > Insecta > Trichoptera > Glossosomatidae > Agapetus > Agapetus fuscipes. The sequence continues at coordinate 12,660,682 of OX637362.1, forward strand.
TTCCTGAAATTTTCCTATCTGTGGATAGCGGCTGCACCGGTTGTCCCAGCAAGTAATATATCTCACAAGGTTTCAAGGTGATGGGACCTTTTGTCGTAGTTTATACATGTGGGTCTGGTGTTGAATCATTCACAGTCACGGGAAGACCCTAGTTTCAGGAAAATTCCTGAAAAACTATAACATTCAATGCAGAATTACCTAATCACTCTTACACATTACGGAATGCTGCTCTCCTTGAGGTGGTGAGAATGAAAGAATGATTATAAAGGATTTGCATGCTGCATGAATTACCTATAAGTAAGGCCTGAAAGTAATCCATCTGAAGGTGAAAATGTATTCCAAACACACCATTACACATCCATCACACTAGGGGTTGGCCAAGCTAATAAAATACAAATTTCATAAATAAATTATAAACAAACAACTCTGCAGTATGTGCTGAAGCCGAAATGCCTGCAATCTCATATCGAGATACACAAAGAATAACGCAGATGTACTTAATGCAGTTGAATTTGAAAACCGCTGAGTGACCTTGGTCATAATATGTTCCCGATCACAACAAAGTTCCTGAAAATTGGCAGCAGGCCTCTGGCCAAATACAACCGGATATGTTCCTGACCTTCTGATTGCAACGAGAGTTCCTGAAATGATCTGGGCTCACTCAGCTGGATTAATGTTCCATGATCTCTGATCATATATACTTGGAGTTTGCTTGGAGCCAACATTATTGCAGTAACTTGTAGCTGAACACACACAATCCAGACTAACCTTCCTGTCCCGTGGTTTTTTGCAGCAAAAGATTACCATACGGAGAAGTTGGGTAGAGTACTAGGGGATGGAGGAGGTACTCAAAAGGCCGTTGGGGCCATTTGCCATGATTAATTAGAGTCACTTAATCGACGAGGGTGTCGAAATCTTAGATTCACGCCGCGTGTATCCGAATCCTTTCCTTGAAATAACTAATAAAGGTCCATTTTGCAGTGCCTTTCAGATGACCGGTGGTCATAGAAAGATGCTGTAAAAGCCATGAGCCTATTAATTTACAGGTGGACGCGCAAAGGTAAGAATTACAACAAAGAAGAGATCGCCTTGCATGTAATTACTTTCACTAACAAACTAAAACCTAACTGCCTTTCATCTCGCAATTTTTATGTCATTTATGTTTTATCTGAAAATAATTTCGACTACCTTATATTCCAATTAATTAAACTCGCACACATTAAGACCGTTCCGTAATTAATAACGCTTAAATCTCGTCGCCTTAAAAATAATTGTAGTTCATACTACCTCATCTTTGATCGCGTAAACGCAAAATCAATACTCGTTATAATCTTATAAAAAGGTAGAAATGTATGAGGGGTACACCTCCCAAAAAGTACTTGGGTTTGCCACTAAAGTAGATTTTGAAACGGTAAAACAAAAAATTACACAACGTTCTGTTTCATTATCTTCCACACGACGAGGAGTCCTATCCTTTGCTAGACGATCACATAATAATTGGCCAAAAATAATTACTACCTCGGTTGGGGTAGATTGCTCTTCCAGCAACTGAAACTGAAGGTTGGGAAAGAATCGAAGCAGCCTAGTGCTATTCCTTCAGAGAAGGTTTGTTGCGCTTGAACCCTGGTGACTCCAGGGTATTCTCCCTGCACATTCGATCGCTCCACTTCTAACTTAGGAGGTAAAAATCCCTGTTTCGTGCTTCTCTTTTCGACTCTTCGTACGTTCCTCTGTCCCCTTCTTCGGCAGGGGGGGGAATATTACAAGCCTTACAGCTACTGAGTTTTGCTTTAGAATTGACGCTTTGTAGTGACGACCAAGCTCGTAAAAAGTCCAGTCGATAGCTCAGTTGGTAAGACGCTTGCATTCTATACTGAGAGCAAGGGTTCGATCCCCACGGAGGGTGTCAGAAATGATTTCCCGTTTCGGTAATTATTTCAAGTCAAAAAAATACCGGCAAGGTTTACTCAGCCTTCACAAAAAATGAGAATCATCCTCCTCGGGAGCTGGGAAACTGAAGTGGTTGGTGTAAGGCCGGCTCCCTTACCCATAAAAATAAATAGGTCCCGAATCTCCACATCCAACCCCTTCGGGGATAACGCAGGCAAGAAGTTACACTTTATGTGTAGCTTAGTTGCGTTGCCAACCATTGACTTATGATAATTGTGGACTAGAAATTATTGAAACGAAAATGGACAAGAGGTATACATCTGTTTCAACTTGCTACGAAAATGGTTATTAGTAAGAAAGAGAACAAAGAACTACACAATTGCATTTCCATGTGTACAAAAAACTCGGGCGAATGTAATTCCCAATGTTACATATCTTTGCAACTTAGATTAGATTAGATAAGTTGTAAAAATTATCCGGTAAAGTTGGAACTATTGCAAATAATAATGGCTGCCAGTTGACAGCGATTGTAAGTGCCCAATGTTACATACCTTTGCAACTTAGATCAGATGTTAAAAATGCTTGTAGAAATTTTGTACTATTGAGAATAATAATGGCTGCCAGTTGACAGTTAAAAGTGGACTATAATATCAATGCAGTAAGTTAGTTTCTGCTCCTCTATGTTATCACTCAATGCTGCCAACCCTACGAAAGAGATTAAGAAATAAAAACTTCGATGCTAAGAATGCTGTTTTGATTGGATTAAATAAATTTACATTAATTTCATTCAAACATTCTCAATATCTTTGCAACACAGATTAAAGATTATTATTATATTATGTAGATTTTTAGAGATTAAATGAAATAAATTATAGAATACACAATTATTAGTTTTTTTCGTATGGAAAAAAATATACCGTTTTAATGAAAAAAATATCCCTTAGGCAGAAGCTAAGACGAGAAAGTTTATTCTTTTGTTTTGCTATCTAACAAAGCATAAATTACAATCGTTTGACGTTCTTCGATAGCAAAAAAGTATTTGGGCCGTCTTGGGAATTTTCTTTTTTTGTTTTATTTGCCAAAACAAATATTATCGACTCCAGAATACAGTGGACTTTTAAATGTCATTTCTTTTAAGAGGCTAATGTTTTTTTTAAACGTTTATTTTTTTCTTGAATTGGATACAGTATTTTTTAAATGCAAAAATTCTCAGTTTTGAATGTGAAATAAATACTGACATCCACAAAACGTGACTAAGCTACACACATATTGCAACTTCTTGCCGCGTTCTCCCCGAAAGAGTCGCATATGGCGAGTTGAACCTATTTATTTTTGCAGGTAAGGGGGCCGGCCTTACGCCTACCACTTTAATTGGAGTGGAAGTTTCCCAGCTCCTGAGGAGGCTGAAGTGATAAACTAAAATTGGTTAAGAAACACAGGACTCAACGACAACAAATGGAAAACTTAATTGTAGAGGGCAAAGGTTGTAAGCCTAAAATTGTTCACATATTTTCACTAATATTATGTTCGTACGTTTAGCATATTTTTACGTATATTATTTTTTTGTCATCTGTAGTATTCCATATGGCTGGTCACGTATTGCACCCCCCGCGTGACGAAACGGGTATAAAAGTTGATTATTATTATTTGTAATATTCTTGCAGAAATTATACATATCTGCTTGTGGGAATGCTTTTAATATAAATCTTAAATGATATATATCTTTGCAGCTTAGATTAGATTAGATTAGATTAGATTATCACGTTTTAAAAAATATAAAACAAATTCTTGGAATAACCAAGATGTACAATAACAATAAAATTAATGGTTTGTGAGCGAAACTTAAAAAAAAAAGGAATAAAATAAGATCAATACTTGTACACATTAGAACCGCAAAGAAAAACGAAATAAACCATGCAATATTCATGTTTTATTATTTTTTCTCGGAAAAACCGCATAGCCGTTTATTTCTCCCGGCATGAGAGCACTCAGTTTTTCTCCCCAAGTTGTATAAATCAACTGAAGATTCGCTCTGAAATGTGAAGGCATTTTGTCGTCTGCGTCCAAAAGCCAGACGACTTGTCGCCAGTACCCCGAACTCAGAAAATCTTGCGTAAAAAAACCAAACACAGAATGTACGAAAAATGTACAGAAACTCGTGCTAAGACTTCTGGCGAGTGTTTTTGGTTTTCATATTGTTTTTGGTAAACGCTACGGTTGAGTAAGAAAGAATAGTTTTATACACTAATGAAAACTATCAAATATTATAATTTGGAAGATATAAGAAGAATAAGAAGTTAAGCGCCCTTGGAGTGACATTGAGTTACGAAACGGCGCTGATAAGGAAATCATCATAATCATCATCATCATATACAATCTGAATTGTTTTTTTTTTCGTACCAAGAAATTGGAATTTAGAAAAATACAGAAAATAAAAAACAAATATAAGCAATAACAGTGACATTATGTTTAATGAGAAAAATCTTTGATGTTGAGACATCTGCATTTTTTTATATGATTGTCTTACAGCATAGCGGATGCTTTCTTTTGAATACAAGGCTATTTAAGTGCACATTTTTTTTATAAGCTTGATAATCTTATATAAAGCTACGTTTTTCTTCACGAATTGGTTTGTATTCTCGAGCACTTTCGGTGTTATCACACTATTATCATGATAAAACAACTAACAAATCTCAAAATTACACATTTGGTTCCAGATCATGTTTTAGGAGGCAAAGTTTTGGTGGAGTGAGTTGAGGGCGGTTCAGCCATGGCCTTCCCAAGGCTGTCAAGCTTAGGATGATGATGATTTGGTGATTTCTTTATAGACCCGTTTCGTGATGTAGTCACTCCAAGGGCGCTTGTGCAAATGATGACAGAAATTTGCTTGTCTTCAGTGAGTTTATAAACTATCCATGGTCCTCTAGCTCTCTCACATGATGTGGCAGGTGGTTCCAGGCCAGAAGACCAGCAACTGCAAATGCACGCTCTCCAAACATTGTGCTAACTCTTCTTATCGGTTCTTTAATCTTTGATTTGGCTCCAGTTTCAGCCGAGCACAGTGTTAGACTTTTATTGCCAAAGATGACTGGTTTGATTAGATCAGCGAAATTTTTGGGTATTTTTCCAAATTGTGGACCATCGTGCACACTTTAAACTCGATGCGCTCCGGAATACGGAGCCAGTGAAGCTTCAGGAGAAGAGGAGTAATGTGAGTAGATTTTGACTGACCAGCAATCATGCAAACGCATGCATTGACGACCAATTGTAGTCTATTCAATTGACATTTTGGTTGGCCTGCGTATAAGCTATTTTAGTAGTCTATTTTTGACACCACAAATGCATTTACTAAAACTTCCCTTGCTTCCATTGGTAGACAGTTATTGACAAGCTTGATCTGCCGTAATCCGTAGAAACTCAAACTGACCGTCTTATTTATATTTAAGCTATAATAGTCAGACAACTGTCTAGGTGAACTCCTAGGGGTTTGATACAAGAAGAAGGCTGTATGTCAACATTATACTATTTTTATGAGCTTAATGCTAAAGAACTGAAATGGACTTACTGCTTGTAATGCTGTTGCAAAAGCCTCCAGATGCTGGATCAGGTGAATATTAAATTTCCACGGCTGACAGTGCGGGCCGATCATTATTGTACGATGTATTCTTCATTGCACTTTTATTACATCACTGCACAGTTAACAGACAAACCAAAACTTTTCACTTTTTTAATTTCTCCGATCATTGACCGCTGTAAAATATTTTTGTGTCACTGAAATATGACAAACGTCATCTGTCACTTTTTTGCTAGGCGGGCACCATAGACAATTGACAACAAGTACATGTGTACCTTAGAGCATAAACAACGGAAGTCCACTTTTTTTGCGTTTTTGAGTTAATGATGCAGAAATTATTATAGTTAGCTGTTCTATGTGATAAAAATATTGGAGTCCTCGGACTTATAGTTACTGAGATATCAAGTGTAATAAATATGGGATGCACATAACAGTGCGAGCATAAACCACGGAAGTTACACATACGTTGTTCACATTACTTCACATTAAATAAATATCGATAAAAGAAGATAAACACTGTTTACAGATCAAAAATATCTCGTCTAGTTTAGAAGTTATGATGGTTTAAAAAAGTACACATTTTCACTAAAACTCGTCTCCTGCACATTGTACTAAATGTGACTACCGTTGCATGTTTATGCTCTAAGTTACAAATATATTTTTAGATAAATTATTTGCTACATTCCCTACATACCTGCCAATACGAAATCGTACAGAAAAGCGGGAACAATAACAAATTTTAAATTAATAATATACGTTAATACTCCGCATTCACATTCTGTATGTGTAAATACTAGGAAAAGGGTGATTTATTTCGTGCAAATCACACCTCAAGAGCTTGAACATCGTTATAGAAAGCGTCTAGCAAGACCCAGTTGCTGTAAAACTGGATTGACTTTTAGTGGCGGGTTATTGGTCAAGGCATACGAATTGTACAACGCAACGAATAGCATATTTGAAAATATATAATATGTTGAGTTCCGCTGGGAATCAAACTCACGATCTTTCATTTACGTGTCCGAAACGCTAACCACTAGACTATGGACCAGTTACCGAGCACTTGGTTGTTGCTATAGAAAGCGCCAATTAAAAATGCAAGATCCTTTTGTTGTGAGCTTGGATGGACCTTTGGAGACCGGTCTTTGGAAAAGGTATATGAATTTTACAACCCAGCGAATATTTTTTATTTTGTGTTGCGCGAAAAACGATCTCTCGAATTTCCGATTACGAGTCCAAAGCGTTTACCAGTAGACTACGGACCGGTCGTTCATACCTATACCTATGCCGCGTACCAAGCACATATAAGAAAAAAAAAATCTCGGCGGGCAAACGGCACACGTTCTAGCCGTGGAGTCCTAAGCAAATAGTGACAAATATCCGTTTGTCTTTTCCTTAGCAACCCAGTTGTGTGACGTTACAGCTTTTTACATGCCAATACAGAACGCCGCAGCGAGACTTATATATAAGGCTGCAAAGTCCTGCCACATCACTCTGCATTAGCTGAAAATTCCTTAGAGGATTCCCTTTCAAAGCCGGCTTTCTCGCCTTGAAAGCACTGCGTGGGAGTGCTCCGGGGTACCTGATGAAGCTGGTGTCTCCAGCAACTACAACCTCGCGCGGACACACATTGAGGTCAGCTGCATCAAGAAGCAGCTGCCTGCACGAGAGCCCCGCCCTATTTTTGGAGACAGGGCATTCAAAGCAGCCGCTCCAATGACTTGGAATGCTATTCCTGCCTCACTGAGGGAACTGGATGTAGAGAGTTTATTTAAAAGACGTCTTCAAGACTCACTTCTTCGTCCAATCATATGGAGAAGCGCATTTGCAGTGACACACTGTCATAAAAGGAGCTGTATATTTTTTTTGTATTAACAATTGATGTCCGGACCTCATTATCCCAAATGCAACCAAAACACTTTAATAAACCTACTCAATATCATTATAAAAACTTTATTAACACGCCCTTTGGGTTTTTCACATTTCTAAAGACCCCTTTCTGCATCCCTCTTCATTTTGGACCCATGATAATCCACCTACGGCAGGGGACGAAACCCTTGCGATCGCAGAAACCTTTTTTTTAGACCCCGGCACATTTTTGACCCCATCCCTTATACAGATACGCCACTTAATTTTCACACTTGAAAAGATGGCCTCTGTTCTTTTTCCGACAGAGTTTTATTGTGAAAAGCATTATTATTATGTTACCTTCTTGTTTTGGTTTTTCTCAGAACTCATTTTTTTTTAGTAAACGCAGATCAGAATATATATTTTTTTTGCATGTAAGTTATGAGGAAAACACAAGGCTATATAACCATTAATTTTACTTGTGTCTTTAATAGTGTTCCTGGACTAAAAGGTTGCTATGAGGCTAAACCTTCATGCTGTAAATACTTCGTTGATTTTTAAAAATGACAAAATTCCTAACACTTTGGATATCAATCCAAGTCAAAGCTTGCTAGCGCTTGCGAAGGAACGCACCTTATTTTAGGACACGAATCGCTATGTCGTCGCCTTAAGGGCGTAAGCAGAACAGCGCTTTTGGTTTCAGAGGAAGGCGGAAGGGTCTAAATCTAAGTTGCAAAGATATGTGTCATTTGAGATTCATATTAAATGCATTCCCACAAGCAGACACTCATAATTTTGCGCTTACACATGCCGCATGTGGACCTACAATTATAATCCAAACCTCAAATGAACATAAGCCCTACAACTTTTGCCGACCTTCCCTGAAACAGGAGTGAAATTGGCAAAGTGAACCATTTTTTACAGTATGGGTGGTCAGTCTCATACCAACCTATAAGTCAAGGATAAGTCTTTCATTTTAATTACACGTGTCTGCTAATGGTATGACTCTTAAAAGTTATAATATTTGTACAACAAACATAGATTTTAAATATGCGTTTTAATTACTAAATATTTATTAAAGTAAGTAAATATTAAACAAAACACTGAAAAAGTCGACTAACCCAAGTGCGTTAGGAGCACATTAAAGAATTTTCCGTTTAAAAGCAAGTAAAAGGTTTTCCTGGGATACAATCTGTATTCCGAAAATCTACGGAGCGAGTATTTTTTTCAATTTGAAAAGATGACTGTGGACTTTTTACTTTGTGAAGGAAAAAAACATTAGAGTTTGGTGTACAACCCTGAAGAAAAAAGATCTTGCAGTACCCTTAGTACGAGTTGCAAAACTTGAGTAATGCAAAGTTTACGGCAATTATTAAAGAGTGATTTCCCCCAAAATCTGCAGTTTTTGTTTGTTTGAACTTGATTTTCTTCATCACTGTAACTCTTTTGCTAAGACCATAAAGTTTAAGGCACAAAAACGGCAGATTTTGGGAGAAATCACTCTTGAATATTTTCCGTAAACTTTACTTTTCTCATGTTTTGCAACTCGTACTAAGGGTACAGGTGAACAGACTTCAGAATAGAAATATTTTACAAAAATTCACTCTTACAATTAGTATTGTTTAGATTTGTACTATGTTTGACCGGTCCGTAGTCTAGTGGTTATGGAAGGTTGTGAGTTCGAATCCCGACGGAGCACAATAAATATACAATTTATATTTATCATTTTAAAAATGTAATTTGTTGTGTATGTTCCTTGACTCATAGGTTGGTATGCGGCTGACCACCCATGCTGTAGAAAATGGTTCACTTTGCAAATGTCACCCCTGTTTTAGGGAAGGTTAGCAGGAGTTGCAGGGTGTATGTTCGTTTGAGATTCGGGTTTTTATACTGTAGGACTACATGCAGCATGCAATTAAGCGCGAACCTAAACATGTCTGTTTTGTGAAAATGCATATAATGTGATTCTCTAATGTTACTGATATCTTGATAAAGAGGTTGGAGGAGGCGTACGGCTTGAGAGATAAGGCTCTGGCGTGGTTCACCTCCTATTTGGCGGATCGCAAGCAGGTAGTGCGTACTTGTGACTGTGTCTCACCTTCCTATTCGCTGATCTCCGGAGTGCCGCAGGGGTCTGTGTTGGGATCCTATTTATTTTATACACGGCCGACATTGAGAGCATAGTCGAGAAATGGAGCCTTACTACACATGCATATGCAGATGACTGGCAGATTTACTCTCAGTGTCGACCACACATGGCGGGAGCTCTCAGTAACAGAATGGCAGCTTGCATTGCGGAGATCGGTGAATGGATGACAAGCAATGGCCTAATCCTTAACATGGGTAAGACGGAAATTATGTGGGCGGCTACGTCCAGGCGTGATCATCTCCTGACAACTCGCGTACCACTCTCCATTGGGGGACAGCTGATTCAGCCGTCAGATTCAGTGAGACTTCTAGGAGTCACACTGGATCGGAACCTCACAATGGGAGAGCAGTTGAATAACACGGTATCCTCCTCGTTTTTTGAACTTCGCCAGATTAAGGCAATCAGGAGATGTTTACCATCAGGGGCGGTCAGGACCCTGGTTAACGCTTTTGTGATGTCTCGGATTGACTATTGCTCAACGCTGTATATAGGTCAGCCGAAAAAACAGTTCAGCCGACTACAATCTGTGCTGAACTCTGCAGCAAGACTCATTTTCGGGATGTCCAAATTTAATCATATTACTCCATTGTTGAAAGAACTGCATTGGCTTCGTTTTCCGGAGAGGGTGGTCTACCGTGTTTGTTTGATGGTTTACAAAGCTGTCAATGGTACGGCTCCTTCATACCTGTCTGACATGTTCTCACCTATTGAGATAGATTTGAGACGCCAAACTCTCAGATCTGCAGGGTGTGGGGTGGTTGACTTAGTCCAGCCGTCACGTCAGACACGCACTAATTTTGGGGACCGTGCTTTCCGGTTTGCGGGCCCAATGGAGTGGAACAGACTACCACCTAATGTGAGGAAGGCAGAAACTGTTGGTGTCTTTAAAGGAGCACTAAAGACGCATCTTTACAAAAAATCTTATCCGTGATTTGAGAGGGCCCTTGAGGTGTGACACACACAAAAACGGCGCTCTTCAATTATGTGTACCTTATAAATAAATTATCCTTGTATATATATATATATACTTGTTTCAATTTATAATTTTTGGATGAAATTTTTCAAGCAAAACACTGTTTATTTTCACTATAGACTTTATTTAAAAGATTAAAATCTTTAAAACAAAATTACGAACGTTTTCGACCTAGAAGGTCATCATTAGGTATGATTTGATTACAGAAATTAATTTTATTTTATGAAATTTTGTCAATAGGCACAAATGATGTCAGGAAAACGTTCGTAATTTTGTTTTAAAGATTTTAATCTTTTAAATAAAGTCTATAGTGAAAATAAACAGTGTTTTGCTTGAAAAATTTCATCCAAAAATTATAAATTGAAACAAATTGAATTTTCACAGTGTTAATACACAAACAATACAAAATATATACTTGTATTTTGCAACTTAGATACGATTATTTTTTTTCTTCGTAAAAAACTTTTACCAAAGACCGGTCACCTAAGGTCGATCCAGCCTAACAGCAGCTGGGTCTTGCTGGAGAAATGACTCTTTCATTAGCGACGACCAAGCTCTTGAAAGCTCTTCAGGTGTGATTTACAGAAAAACAGCGTAATGTATATAATCTAAGTTACCGCTCAGCTAAAACACTAATAAGCTGCACATGTAGTTTTATTTCTTGCCACGTTTTTCCCGCAGGGTTCGCATCTGGTAAGTGGAATCTATTTATTTTGATATGAAAGGGGTCCGGTCTTACGTCAACCAATTCAGTTGAAGTGAGGTTTTCTCAGCTCCTGATGCGGCTACGGTATTAGATTTTGGATTTGAAATAAATACAAAAACGTGAAATCATAATTGACACTCTTCGTGGGATTTGAACCCAAGCCTTGGCATGGAATGCAAGCACTCTACCAACTGAGCTATCGACTGGACGTTTCAAAGGTTTATTAGATTTAAGATTCATATAATATGCATTTCCTCAAACAGACACGTGTTAATTTGCGCCTACACAGTACACGTGCCGCATGTGGATTGGATAACATAAAAAACCAATTCAAATGAGCATAAACTCTGCAACTCTTGCCGAAACAGCCTGAAACAGCGGTGCAATTGGCAAGGCGACATAAATTTTCCAATACGTGTCTCCGTATGGGAATGCATGTCATATGAATCTTGAATGGTATGTATTTTTGTAATTTCGATTACAGAACTTAGAGATGCAGCATGCGTAAGCGCAAACTTACACCTTTTTGTTTTTAAGTATATTTTTTTTAAGAATCCTAAATATGAATATATTTATACAAAATACATTAAACATAATGAAATAAAATACTTAAGTTTTTCGTTAATATAAAAAATATTTTTTATTGATTGTAGAGGCATTAACTTTGTAATCGTTCATCATTAAGGATAAACAAAGCAACTTTGTTTTCGATTCTATAATCTATAATCTATAATCTAAGCTGCAAGGATATGTAAGCATTTAAGGCTCATATGAAATGCATGCCTACAGACAGGCACATGTAGGTTCGCGCCTACACATTCTGCATGTGTGCATACAAATAAAGAAAACCTCACATGGACATAAACCTTGCAACTCCTGCCGCCGTTCCCTGAACCGGGGTGGCATTGGCAAAAGTGAACCGATTTTTACAGCACGGGTGGTCAGCCTCGTACCAACCTATCAGTCAAGGAGCACAAAAAATTATAAATGATTTACAAAAAATTCATAATGAGACATTACAAATTAAAATAAAAATAAAGTTAAATTAAAATTAATATTACACTTAGAATTAATGCCCTAGCCGCCATTGTTGCAAATCAACCGCCATTCCTTTCGGTCCTTACATACTTCTTTCATTTCATTCAGAGTCATAATCTTTTTCATGCACTCTCTCCTTTTGTTATGACTCTGAATATCCCATTCATTCGCTATTTCGGAAATTTGATCCATCCATACTTTTCTCGGTCTTCCCCTACCACGGCTTCCATTCATAGTTGCAGCGTACACTCTCTTCGTCAGTCTTTCGTCATTCATTCTTTCCATATGTCCAAACCATTTTAACAAACCCCTTTTGATTTTTACTTTTATACTTTCCCTTGCACCACATTCTTCTCTCACTAACTCATTCCTCACCCTATCTTTCCGTTTTTTTCCAATCATACTTCTTAGAAAGTCCATTTCGACCGTATGGACTTTACTAATTTCACTCTCATTCATCGTCCAAGCTTCACTTCCGTTACTATGAGTAGGTATATATATTTCATACCACAACCGGTTTCGCAAACATCCATTTGCATCATCAGGTGGTTGAATTGTGTAAGGATGTTTGCGAAAACGGTTGTGGTATAAAATATATATACTCATAGTAATCAAACACAAAGTTGTTTTTCTTTTATAACGCAACTACGCAACTAAGCTACACATTTAGTGTAACTTCTTGCCGCGTTATCCTCGAAGAGGTCGCATGTCACGAGTTGAACCTATTTATTTTACAGGTAAGGGGGCCGGCCTTACGCCAACCACTTCAGTTGAAGTGGGGGTTTCCCAGCTTCCAAGAGGGCTGGTATTTTATTTTGGGGTTTGAAATAAACACCGAAACAGAAAATCATTTCTGACACCCTCGGTGGGATTCGAACCCGAGCTTACGGCATGGAATGCAAGCACTCTACCAACTGAGCTATCGACCGGACCGGACCGGATATACCCTTATAAAAAATCAAATTAAGTACGTATTAGATAAAGCAGACACGTGTAGGTTCGCGCTTCTCAAATGTTCTGACGTTTGTGTTTATTAAATGAAAGAAAGCTTTCAAAAGCTCTCCAAATATACGCCTTTCATGAAAATTGAGATTTCATTAATTTCTAGTCGGGATATTGGAAAATTTAAATCGAGTGGATTTTTACGATAATTTTCCATGAAAATCAAAAGGTGTTTTCCGATACAAAGCCTTTGTAAATAAGGTTTCGAACAATTTTGTTTCCGAAATTGAGCGCTTCGAGGCATTTTGGTGATTGTTTTATAAATAAACAGCTGATTTTCAAAAGCTACAATAACACAAGGATAAATTTTCCGGTTAATTACTCAGATATCTTTTGATTTTTGTAAAGCTAAAAATATTTTTTATAATTGTAACGGGGTTTACTAAATATTGCCGTTATTAATTTTGCACTTATGTATTTCAGATATTTTCACTGATAGGCAAGACCTGTTAACACTTTTGACTCGTGAATGGAAGGTTGTGGGTTCAAATCCCGGCGGAGCACACAAAAAACACCATTTATATTTTCAATATGCTCTTCGCTGGTTGAAAAATAAATACATCTTGACCAAAGACCGGTCACTAAGGTTCCATGAAGCCTAACAGCAACTGGGTCTTGCTTGAGAATTGGCGCTTTCTACAGTGAAGACCAAGTTTGCAGAGGGCTCTTGAGGTGTGATGCACACAAAAGCAACGCTCACCAAATAAATTATCCTATTATTATTATCAGTATCCGTAGTAGACCGTAGACCGGTCCGTAGTTCTGCGGACTCTGAATGGAAAGGTTGTGGGTTCGAATCCCGGCGGAGCACAACAATTATACCATTTATATTATCAAATTTGCTCTTCGCTGGGTTGAAAAATTCATAAACCTTTAACAATGATCGGTCGGCAAAGGTCCATCCAGCCTTACAGTAACTGGGTCTTGCTTGAGAATTGGGGCTTTGTAGCGACTACGACCAAGCTCGTAAAAAGGTCGATAGCTCAATTGGTAGAATGCTTGCATTCCATATCGAGAACAAGGGTTCGATCCCAAGGTTTACTCAGCCTTCACAAGAAATGAGAACCAGCCCTCCCGGGAACTGGGAAACCTCCACTTAAACTGAAAGTGGTTGGTGTGAAACCGGCCCCCTTACCCGTAAAAATAAATAGGTCCCGAATCGCCACATGCGACCCTTTCGGAGATAACGCAGGCAAGAATTTATACTATATGTGTAGATAAGTTGCGTTAGTTGTGTAGTATTAACTGTCCAGTCACTCGGCATACTGTTTATACTGTGAAGTACGTTTTTTTTCATAAAGATCTGTTCACACTATGCTTCTCCCACTTTTGTTGTTGCTGTATGTTTAGGTGTTTTGGTGGTGAGGGCCAGCAGATGGTAGGTGGTGATTGATGCGGCTGGTGATTAATGTTGGTGATGATGAATCACGGTGAGAGGTGAGAGAACACGGACAGGGAGATACACAGCGGACAGATGAAATATTATCATGGGGCGATCTAGGCAGATTGAGTGCCGGCCTCGCATTGGACCAGTTTCATCTAAGTTGCAAAGATATTTAACATTAAGGATTCACATTACATGAATTTCCACAATCATACTAGCATAAGTTCGCGCTTTGCACATCCCGCATGTGGACCTACAACATAAAAACCAAATCTCAAATGGACATACACCCTGCAACTCCTGCCGATCTTCCCTGATACATGGCAAAGTGAACCATTTTCTACAGCATAGGTGGTCAGCCGCACACTAACTTTTAAATCAAAGAGCATACACAAGAAATTATATTTTAGAAATAAACAAATAAGAATACACATGGATAAACATTAAATTATTTGAAATTGATTGAACTGTTAACGATCGCTTCAATCGAACTTAAATTTTGAATTTGAAGTCTGAATGTCAAGCTATAATGGTTTTTTACAATATATTGCCTACCTATTAGGTGCATGTAACTGTATGGGATGCACGCCCCTGGTTTAGGTAACAGTTAACAGTTAGTGGTGTTAAGAAATTAACAATGATCCCTCCCAAAAACTGTTGTCTCGCATACTATGGGCCTATATGGTCCATCACTCCTACATTCAGAAACCAGGGATAGAAGTCTCGACGACTATTGATAGATCTTATCTGAACTATTGCGAAAAAGGACGGAAAAAAACATGGCGGCATATCAACAGCTGATCCATTAAATGGATCAACAGCATATATATTTTTTATAAATATTTAAAAATATAAATGGTAAAACATTGTTTTAATTCACTTTATTCTTTTTGTTTATGCTCGAATATTTTCGCCTAATGAGGCATCTTCGAAAGTATTCGAGCATAAACAAAAAGAATAAAGTGAATTAAAACAATGTTTTACCATTTATATTTTTAAATATTTATAAAAATTGACTTTCACTGTGTTAACAGATCAACACTAAAAAATATTATATTTTTTATATTTAACCACGATCAGGTCCGGTCGATAGCTCAGTTGGTAGAGTGCTTGCATTCTACCCCGTGAGCTCGGGTTCGAATCCCACCGAGGAGGGTGTCAGAAATGATTTCCAATTTCGGTGTGTATTTCAAACCCCATAATATAAATACCGGCGAGGTTTACTCAGCCTTTACAAGAAATGAGTACCAGCCCCCTCGGGAGCTGGGAAATTCCCACTTCAACTGAAGTGGTTGGCGTAAGGCCGGCCCCCTTACCTGTAAAAATAAATAGGTTCAACTCGCCACATGCGACCCCTTCGGGGATAGCGCGGCAAGAAGTTACACTATATGTGTAGCTTAGTTGCGTTTGCGTTTTGCGTTTTAGCTATTAAGGTACCTACCGCCATGTTTTGTTCCACCCTATCTCCAATTATGGATTAGTATAGCTCATTAAAACACCTTGTGTAAAGCTATGAAGCTATCTTATCTTATCTAATCTAATCTAAGTTGCAAAGATATGTAAGACTGAGGATTCACATTATATGCATTTTAACAAGCAGACAAGAAGCAGACAAGTTCGCGCTTAAACATACCCCATGTGGACTTTCAATATAAAAACCAAATTCTCAAATGAACATATACCCTGAGACTCTTGCCAACCTTCCTTGAAACAGAGGTGACATTGGCAAAGCTATCCAAATGATGAAGAAAATAATGATAAAGTCACTCTATATTTGCTAATTTCTGCTCTAAGGTTGAATTCCAGCATAGCCTTCATTCATAATCTAGCGAATATTAATTCTAAGCAACTCCACTTTTGAAATTTATGAATGCACAGCTTTTGAATAAGTTACCATCTATGTAGCTATCGCCTTCCGTACCAAGAATAAGTCCGCGTTTATCTAAAACACACGCGTCACTTGTGTGTTAGCACAAATAAATCAACGGAATTAAGCCGGCAAATGTGCGAGATAAGGTTTGTGAATTGCATTATATAGTTGTGAATGGATTTGTATGGTAAAACAAGATTTCGGTTTGATTTAAATTACCTTCAACGTAATAAATTAATGATGTCATATGCTCAAACCCTCCTCGTACCCGTCCTGTTTGTATGTGTCAGAAAGACCCATAGCACATGGACGCTTCATACAAAGCTATATGTTTTCTTAAGTGGCGGAAAGCCTTCCCGTGTAATAAGAGCAACGGCACGACAAAACAAGAACCTCTAAGTCAGAGGCGAGCCCATGACTCTAGAAGTAAATGATTTGATGTTACTGAAACTAATAGCATACCTCGGGTGGCACTCCTTGTGGGATTGTTGCTAGATCACGAGTAGCTTGAAGAATGATACACATAAGTAATACAAATTAATAATAATACAAGCCTAAGGTCAGCAAATTTTCAAATGGCAATAAAATTGTAGCGACACATGGCAAGGTTACTTTGGCAAAAGATTCTGTTACTTGCATACCTCTTTCAGTCCTTGCATACCTCTTTCAGTCCTTGCATACCTCTTTCATCTCTTCAACATTTATCACTTTCTTCATACATACTCTTCTCTTATTCATTCTGTTGGTTCAATTCTTTCGCAATCTTACCTATTTGCTTTATCCTAAATTATATTAATTGATACAAATAAGACACGGTTGTCTTCACATATTTTAATTTACATTCTTTTCAGGTAATTCCTTCCGTGAACGTCATTCTTTTTTAAGTTTACATGCTTTATTCATTCACAGTCTTTGCATAACTTACGTACATGAGAGTCAAATATCAATAGGATGCAACTTTTATACTGCATTATTCATAAATAACTTTTACAGATGAATAATGTAAAATTAAACCAAAAAGATTTTCTTCACGAGCTGATTTATTTCCTCGAGCGCTTTCGATGTTTTTACATCATTATCATGAGGACAACTCTAAACTTCAACATATTTAAAATTACAAATGTGAATTCCGGAGAATATAATTTAAAATTAATCTTCCAAAGCTCTTTAACTATTACATTAAAATATGTTCATGACTTTCACTCAAATACAATATTTTAAATTGTACTTCTGAAGAAATATATTTCAGGAAATTTGTACAATATGAAAACAATCACTGTTTTATTCTACTGTTTTAAATTAAATTTGTAAAATCAAGCTCCTTGACAGAGAACTTGGTATGAGGCGGACCCCACGTGCTGTTAAAATTGGTTCACCTTTGTCAATGCCACCCCGATTTCAGGGAAAGGCGCAGGAGTTGCAATGTTCATGTGAGTTTTTGTTTATTTTTATGCACACATGCAGAGTGTATCGGCGCAAACACACATGTGCCTGTCTGTGGCCATGAATTTTATGAGCCTTAATGTTAACATCTTTGTTAATGATAAATTCTTTGCAACTTAGTTTATAGATTATAGAAACAGTGTTTGTTCTCATGTTTTAATTTTTTTCAAAAGATTTCTGCAAAGTTTCCGCTGAAACATTTCATAAAATACTTCAGGAAATTTAAAAAATGGATGAAAAAAATATATCCTAACATCGAACGATTTCCGTTCATTTTGGCTGGCTGTTATTTTCACTGAGAACTCTTTATCCTGAAAACAAATCCACCGTCTCTGTGCCAAGGCGCTGCGTTGTTTCAGTGGGAATCGATATCTGTGTAAGACAAATGTTCTGGCGGGTACCCCAGGGGCGGATAACCGGCGAGCGTAACAATCGAAAAACCTGAGTGGAGATGAGACCTAAGTGATGCTTGAGGCAGGGAAGTAACAATGATGAAATAAAAGACAACTGAAAAAAACTGAGCTTTGAAATTTCGAAAAGTTGAGACCGGTCTCGCAAATGGAAGGTTGTGGGTTCGGATCTCGTTGAGTTTTAAAATTTATATAAATTAAGACCGGTCCGTAGTCCAGTGGTAACAATTCGGACTCGCAAATGGAAGGTTGTGATTTCGGATCCCGTAAGAGCACAAAAATTATACCATTTATATTTTAAAATGTGATCTTCGATTGGTTGAAAAATTAAAAAAACCTAACCAAAGCGTAATATGAATGTTAAAAACTAGTTCAAATTTGAGACAAAGATTAAAGATTATGAATAGACGGGCCCAAAGTTTATTGGTAACAATTCGGGCTCGTTAATGGAAGGTTGTACGTTCGGATCCCGGCGGAACACAAAAAATGTACCATGCATATTTTCAAATATGCCAAATAAAATTTTATCAAAGACCGGTCACCAGACGTCCATCCAGCCTTACAGCAACTGGGTCTTGCTTGAGAATTGGCGCTTTGTAGCGATGACTAAGCTCGTAAAAAGTCCGGTAGATGTCTCAGTTGGTAGAATGCTTGCATTCCATGCCGCGAGCAAGGGTTCGATCCTTATGAGGTCTCCCATTGCTATAAGCTCCTCATTTGATTCCTTCTTATAACGCCAATGGGTATCAGAAGTGGCTGTCTCGTAGGCTTTGGGTGCGTAGCGCATTTGTTCCTCCTCGCCCCAAGCATCAGTCTTACTCCTGAGCCCTATAAAGCGCCTCATCCACTAACCCGAGCATAAAAACATACGCTTAAAGCCAACCCAAAAAAATACAAAGAAACTGGAACAGCGCCTTCTGAGAGCATTACAGCTTCTGTAGATTTTTGGGGAAACGCAAGGGTTGAGTTAAGAGCGCTTGGGGTAGAGTTTCTTAGAAAAACTGTCAATAGGCCGCGAGGACAGCTAACAAAGGACATCGTGTTTACGCAACGAATTTATGTTGGCCTCGACTGAATAAATGGCGTCAGCTGGGAAAGATATTTTAGTAGTCAAATGTATAGTAAAAACCATTGCCTTATGATATCTGTGTACTAGTAGAAATTCTTTACAATTTAAAAAAAAATCTTTGTTTATATTCACTGTGAGTTTTTATTTTTTAATACACGACTAGTTTCGGTAGAGCAGTATCCACCATCGATAGGTGATAACATATAACTATCATAGAAATAAAAAAAGTACAAACGAAAATAGACAATATACATATATTTGTTTCAATATACTAACGAAAATTGTCATTAGTAAGAAAGAGAACAAAATAACTTCACAGTTGCATTTCCGTGTGTACAAAAAAACTTGGGTGAATGTAAAAATGTTTCTGGAAAGGTGGCAGCATTGCTGCGTGCGTACTATTCCTGGAGCAGTCCGAACGTATACAACTTTTTTTTCAACCACAAGTGAACAGCTGATTACAGTCTTCATACAAAAACTATCAAAATTCGGTAGGTAAGAATGACCGTGGTCATGCAACTTCCAGGCGAGGCATCATTAGTTTGTCAAAGCATGGGCTCAACGGGCGACTAAAATGTCTAAGAATAGCCCCGTTAGACTTAACTAATTTTGTACTACTTACCAAAAACTATTTAAACCATAAAATAAACGGACTTAGCTACAATTCAGGTTTAAACTGGTCACTAGTGACCGTCAAGTAGCTCTTGGTGTAATGAAATTAAACCGTTTCAGCAGTTAAATAAACCATTTGTCGGTTTAAATATAAACTCTGCGGTTATGCGTTACCTATTACTAGGGACTGGAAAATAGTGGTGTTATTTTTTAGGAAATTCGCGTTATTTTTTTGTGAAATTCGCGTTATTTTTGATCAAAAACAGGGAAATTCGCGTTATTTTTCATGATAAACGGGGAGATTCGGTGTAATTTTTAGGGTTGATAAGATCAAAATAAAGGTTTATATAATTGCAGAACAAAATATATTACTAATATTTACAATTTTTTATGTAAACAACAACATGTACCTTCAAAAACAATGAAAAAACAACATCTGAATCAATACGAGTATCTGCAACCGAAGATGGTGGAAGTACCCACCGAAAACGTTTTTGCAATAAAAAATACTCAAGTGGTACAAAACAATGTTTTTAATTTTAGTTTCTTAATTTTTTTTTTTGTTTTTTTAAAATAATCCTTTTTTACAAAAAACCATTGATTAAAAAAAGTATTAATATTTCAATGACACTCCGAAACCCTGCAAATATCCTTTTAAAATATTTAATTTTTGTGCATTTAGTCTCTAGATGAGGGTTATCTCATTTTTCAAGGGCTTTCATTGGCTTTTATGAAAGCTTCAAGTTGTGCTCTTGGCTAATCCAGCAACAGCTTCTTTCTTTCATTGATGTCACGATTCAAGTCTGCTTGGATGATCCAGGACAGTTCTGCTTATCATTATTTTTTTTAATAAAATAGATTTGTGAATAGGAATTCAATTCACCAACCTACTCTGCCTGGCCAGATACAGGTATTAATATCATTAATTAATAATTCATTTTTGTTTATTTTAATGAATTATTCATTTTTAATTACCCAATTACATCTGTTGAACCCGGGTCAAATTTATGGTCAAATGACCCAGGTGGGGATCGAACCCCGCGTCTAGCGTTCTAGCGTGTTTAAACGTTGAAAGAGACCAATTTTCCTGTGCTTTGCACCTTGCAAAGGGTTTTCGCAGGATTTTTTTCTTTCCCACAAAATCGTTGTGTTGCAAAAGCGATACATTTTTCGCACAATTTCTACCAAAAGTAAGAAAATTCGCGATATTTGCGTAAAACCTGAAATTTCGCGTTATTCGCGTAAAAACATAAAAATTCGCGAATAAATTCGTTTTTTCGCGATCGCGAAATTTTCCAGTCCCTACCTATTACTTAATACGGGGTTCAGCTTAGGGTTTTATGCCGTATGGAGAATAGCCGAGTACAATATTACGCCCAAGAGCGTTTTTAAACTAAGTGCTACGGTAGCGTCAGCTTTTCTCAACCAAAATGACTGAAAAATAAGCTACACATACTTGTAACTTCTTGCCGCGTTTTTACCCGAAGGGGTCGCATGTGGCAAGTGAACTGAGTAAACAACGTTCAATTCATTTATATGGATAACATACAAATATCTAATCTAATATAATCTAAGCTGCAAAGATATATATCATTTAAGATTTATATTAAATGCATTCCCACAAGCAGACATGTATAATTTCGCGCTAACACATACCGCATGTGGACCTACAATATAAAAATCCAATCTCAAATGAACATAAGCTCTGCAACTCTTGCCGTCCTTCCCTGAAACAGGGGTGACATTGGCAAAGTGAACCATTTTTTTACAGTATGGGTGGTCAGCCGCATACCAACCTATAAGTCAAGGAACAAACATCGCAAATTACATTTTTTAAATCAATAAACAATAATATAAACATGGACACTAAAAAAACTAAATCATAAAACCAATTTCACTTTAATAAACCCTAGCCGCCAACATTACAGATCGACCGCCATTTCTTTCTATCCTTACATACTTCTTTCATTCATACATACAAATATAATAGTCATATTTAATCCAAAACGAGTAAATAGTAGTTAAGAAGGCTGAGATAGAAGATTTTTTTAGTTGGTGAATAACGCTACAAGTTCCGAATATAATATTAACTTGAAAAGATATGTAACATTGGGGATTCATATTATATGCATTTTCACAAGCAGATACGTTTAAATTCGCGCTTAAACATGCCGCATGTGGAAAACTCATATCTCAAATGAACATACACCCTCCAACTCTTACCGATCTTCCCTGGAACAGCGATTACATTAGCAAAATGAACCATTTTCTAAAGCATGGGTGGTCAGCCGCATACCATCCTATAAGCCAAGGTTTTCCGAAGTTTCATCAAAATAAGGATTCGCAACGCAAACGCAATTAAGCAACACAACTTCTTGCAGAGTTATCCCCGACGGGTTTCGCATGTGGCGAGTGAGACCTATATATTTTTACAGGTAAAGGGCCGGCCCTTCGCCAATCCCTTTAGTTAAAGGGAAGGTTTCCAGCTACCAAGGAGGCTGTCTGTCGAAGTTGAACCTATTATTTTAAGGGTAAGGGGGCCGGCCTTACGCCAATCACTTCAGTTGAAGTGGGGGTCCCGAGGGGCTGGTACTCATTTCTTGTGAAGGCTGAGTAAACCTTGCCGGTATTTTATTTTGCGGTTTGAAATAAACACCGAAACGGGAAATCATTTCTGACACATTCGGTGGGATTCGAATCCCAGCTTACAGCATGAATGCAAGCACTCTACCAACCGAACTGTCCACTGGTCAATTAATTACAATTCTTGAATTGAAAAGTTTCAGTCCAACTGTTTTCTTTGAATACCACATTTATTGCAACATTATAAAGCCTCGAGTACATTTTCAAGATATGGCAATCACTATGGGATAAAAAAAAAAAACGCAACTAAGCTACAAATATAGTGTAACTTCTTGCCGCGTTATCCCCGAAGGGGTCGCATGTGGCGAGTTGAACCTATTTATTTTTACAGGTAAGGGGGCCGGCCTTACGCCAACCACTTCAGTTGAAGTGGGGGTTTCCCAGCTCCCGAGAGAGCTGGTACTCATTTCTTGTGAAGGCTGAGTAAACCTTGCCGGTATTATTATTTTGGGGTTTGAAATAAACACCGAAACGGGAAATCATTTCTGACACCCTAGCGCTCGGTGGGATTCGAACCCGAGCTCACGGCATGGAATGCAAGCACTCTACCAACAGAGCTATCGAACGGTCAAATAATTACAATTGTTTAATTGAAAAGTTTCAGTCCAACTGTTTTCTTTGAATACCACATTTATTGCAACATTATAAAGCCTCGAGTACATTTTTAAGATATGGCAATCACTATGGGATGGGAATAAAAATTCTTCAGTGCTGAAAAAAATACCCCATTCACGTGGTACTATACTGAAATAAAAACACTTGCAACTGAAATGTGTATCGTGTGAATGTTTCAGGAAAAGGAATGAAATTTAACTGAGAACAAAAACAGTTAGAAACTAATGAATAAAATCAACATTGTGGAAGTAATGACCTGAAAAAGTGTGCCTGTTTCTAAGCTTTTTTAATATCAACTTCCGGTAACTAGCCCGTAGGTCAGTGGTAACACTTTGGACACGTAAATGGAAGGTTGTAGGTTCGAATCCCGGCGGAGCAAAAAAAATACCATTTATATTTTCAAATGTACTCTTCGCTGTGTTAAAAAATCATACACCTTTACCAAAGACGTGTCACAAAAGGTCCATCCAGTCATACAGAAACTGGGTCTTATTTGAAAGTTGACGCTTTGTAGCGATGACCAAGCTCGTAAAAAGTCTGGTCGATAGCTCAGTTTTTAGAATGCTTACATTCCGTGCCGAGAGCAAGGATTCGATCCCCAGCGACAGTGTCAGAAATGATTTCCCGTTTCAGTGTCTATTTCAGACCCAATATAAATACCGGCAAGGTGAACTCAGCCCTCAAAAAAATACATAACCAGCTCCCCGGGAGCTGGTAAACCGCCAGTTCTACTGAAAGTGGTTGGTGTGAGGTCGACACCCTTACCCATAAAAATAAATAGGCCCATGTGCTCAGAACACATACAAATATAGCCCATGTTAAATGACCTCTTTTAATTAATCAATGGAGCTGTTTAGAACTTAATCTGAAAAATATTTAAGTCATTTTATAATATTTAATCTTATCTAAGTTGCAAAGATATGTTACATTGGAGATTCACATTACAAGCATTTTCACAACCAGACACGTACAAGTTCGCGCTTTCACATGGCGCATGTGAACCTTCAGCATAAAAACCAAATCTCAAATGGACATACACCCTGCAACTCTTGCCGTCCTTCCCTGAGACAGGGGTGACATTGACAAAGTGAACCATTTTTACAGCATAGGTGGTCAGGCGCATACCAACCTATAAATCAAGGAACATACACGACAATTTACATTTTTTAAATCAATAAATAATAATATCTATGGACATCAAAACTAAAACCAAAAACAAATTCCAATTTAATAAACCTTAGCCGCCAACATTACAGATCAACCGCCATTTCTTTCTGTCCTTACATACTTGTTTCATTTCCTCCAGAGTCATAATCTTTTTCATACAGGCTCTTCTTTTATTATTTTATTACAATATCTTAATTGAAAATTGCTGAAAAATTAGTGCCATCATTGATTTTCCCGCAGCATGTTTACCAGCAGGAACATAATACCTGAAGCGAGTTTTCCTAAAGCGCACTCCACCCGAGTCTTGCTAACTTATTCATAACTTCCCCGAAGACGGGAAAGCCTCAACAACTAAGTACCGAATGCGCCGTATCTCAGATCTCCTGGCTGGAATCTGCATCGAACCCTCATCTGGCATCGCCCACATCAAGAAATCTCCAGAGTTGCTTATGAGTTGCCCTGCAATCATTCTTCTTCATCCAGCTTTCACCGCACTAAGCAATAAGTAGCATAAAACAGAATGGTTCTACTTGACTTATAGGTTGGCATGCGGCTGACCACCCATACTGTAAAAAATGGTTCACTTTGCTAACGTCACCCCTGTTTCAGGGAAGGACGGCAAGAGTTGCAGGGCTTACGTTCATTTGAGATTGGGTTTTTATAATGCAGGTCCACATGCGGCATGTGTTAGCGCGAAATTATACATGTCTGCTTGTGGGAATGCATTTAATATAAATCTTAGATGATATATATCCTGGCAGCTTAGATTAGATTAGATTCTACTTCTTGATTTCTGTAACTCGTACACCGGTCCAACTCAAAACAGGTCCGTAGTCCAGTGGCAATACTTCGGACTCGTAAATAGAAGGTTGTGGGTTTGAATCCTGGCGGAGCACAACAAATATAATATTTGCATTTTCAAGTAGGTATGCTCTTCGCTTAGTTGAAAAAATCATACACCGTTATCAAAGACCGGTTACCAAAGGTTCATCCAGCCTTACAGCAACTAGGTCTTCCTTGAAAATTGGACCTTAGTAATGACGACCAAGCTCGTTGAAAGTCCGGTCGATGGCTCAGTTGGTACAATGCTTGCATTCTCTTCTGAGAGCATGGGTTCGATCCCCACCGAAGGTATCAGAAATGATTTCCCGTTTCGGTGTTTACCTCAAAATACCGCAAAATGTACTCATCCTACACAAAAAATGAGAGCTGGAGAACTCTCATTTCAACTGAAGTGGTTGGTGTGAGGCCGGCCCCCTTACCCGTAAAAATAAATACGCCCCGAATCACCACATGCTTCTCCCACCCCACAGAGCACCCCTGGCAAAAAAAAGGTTTCGAAACTTGTTTTGCCAGAGGTGCTTTACACGTTCACATACATTTTTCTCGAATACACAATACTTCGAGTAAAGTGAAAAAACTCGTACTCAGGGTACAGAGTGCGAGCGAAGGCGCCTCCCGTACAGTTTCCTTAAAAAAAAAGTACATGTTTTACTTTACAGTAGGTTTACCGATGTGTGCCCTCCCACAACTGAGGTTGAAAGCAGAGTCACTGATGATAATAGTATATTTGCTAATATTCTCCAGCAGGTATGTGGGCCATAAAATAGGTCAAAGGATCAACATGAATATAAAATCCGACCTCAGAACTTTGTACGCGGAGTGCTATTTCTGGAACCATCTTTCCTGGTTTGATTGTTAGTCTGCTGGGTTTGATGGTATAAATGGTGAAATGTTGAAAGCAGGAGGTGAATGTGTGATAGATTGGATGTTTGAATTATGTAAGCTTTGTGTGAATGCAGGAGTGGTACCGATGGATTGGAGGAAGGCAGTCATTGTTCCCATTTACAAAGGTAAAGGGGACAAAAAAGACTGTCAGAACTTCAGACCAATCAGTCTACTCAGTATACCAGGAAAAGTCTTCTGTAAGGTGATTATAAAAAATGTGATTCTGACTACTAGCAAAAGGGTTTCCGATATACAGTCCGGCTTTATGGCCGGTAGAGGCTGTGTTGATCAGATTTTCACTCTACGACAAATTGTTGAAAAACAATTGTCGGTGAGGGGGAAACTATTCACGGCCTTTGTGGATCTGGAAAAGGCTTTTGACTCAGTGGACAGAGGTATGTTGTGGGATGTTTTGAAAGCATACGGAGTGAATGGAGCTCTACTCAATGCGGTGCATGCGAACTATGAGAATAGTATGGCTTGCATTCGTATTGATGGTGAGTATAGTGAATGGTTTGAAGTTTTTAAGGGTGTAAGGCAAGGATGTGTGATGAGCCCATGGCTATTTAACATAGTCATGGACAAGTGTGTTCGAGATGCTAGACTTGATGATTGTGGATTAATGATAGGAGAGAGCAAAGTAAGCGTTCTACTGTATGCGGATGATGCAGTCCTTGTATCTGATTGAGCAGTGGAATTGCAAATGATGCTCTCTAGATTGAACGAAGCTTTGAAAGGTAATAATTTGAAGTTGAATGCAAGAAAGACGAAAGTTTTGATTTTTGAAAGAGATGATGAAAATATGAATTATGAATTTAAAATTAATGGAATGAATGTTGATGTCGTAAATGAGTTTGTATATTTGGGAAGTAAGTTTGAAAAATATGGAAGAATGGCCGGTGAATTTGAAAGAAGAATAATGAAAGGCAGGTGTGTACTGGGTGCGACCGCTTGCATCGCCAGGAACCAAAATCTCTCAAAAAATGTTAGATTGGCGGTGCACGGTGGTATACTAGTGCCAACCTTGATGTATGGAAGTGAAGCCTGGACGGTGAGTGAAAGGGAAATTAGTAAAGTCCATACAGTAGAAATGGACTATCTAAGAAGCATGATTGGGAAAAAACGAAGTGACAGGGTGAGGAATGATTTTGTAAGAGAAGAATGTGGTGTAAGGGAAAGTGTGAAAGTGAAGATTAAAAGAAGTATGTTAAGATGGTTCGGGCATTTGGAGAGAATGAGTGATGAAAGATTGACGAAGAAAGTATATGTTGCTAGAATAGATGGATGTCGTGGTAGAGGAAGACCGAGAAAAGTATGGAAGGATCAAATCTCTGAAATAGCGAATGACTGGGATATCCAGAGTCATAATAAAAGGAGGACTTGTATGAAAAAGGTTATGACTCTGGATGAAATGAAAGAAGTATGCAAGGACAGGAAGAAGTGGCGGCTAATCTGCAATGTTGATTTCTAATGTTGGTGTATTCATTTGCTACATTTTTTGCATAGGAAATTTTTGACTTTTTTTGTATAGATTTCTTTGTAAGGTTTTGTTCTTTTTTATATTTAAATGTAATTTATTATTCATATTCCTTGACTTATAGGTTGGTATGAGGCTGACCACCCATACTGTAAAAAATGGTTCACTTTGCCAATGTCACCCCTGTTTCAGGGAAGGTCGGCAAAAGTTGTGGGGCTTATGTTCATTTGAGGTTTGGATTTTATTTGTAAGTACACATTCAGCATTTGTAAGCGCGAACTACACTTGTTGGTTTGTGGGCATACATCTGAGAGCTTTAAATGAATATATCCTTGCAACTTAGATTAAAGATTAAAGATTAAAGATCTTCATTCGAGTGCATCAATACATTAAAATTGTATGCAACTGTGCTTTGTGAACATTTGAAAACAAGAAGCATGAATCGTGGCAATGAGGAATTAATAATATAAAGTTATGAATCAAAAATACAGAGTCTTTTTTTAGTTCTAAATTCTATCTGTCATTCACTAAAAATAACAATTTATATAATGTAACAGCTCATGGACCATCCATATCCACGTATATTTCCACTTTTAAGAAGAAGTCGTCCCGCTAGGCGTTGACCAGGGAATCCGGGGATGTTATAGATATCCTCAGCCGTAACAAAACTATAGAACATCCGAAATAAAAAAAATGTTGGTTTCTTTAATTGAAACCGATATTTATAAAAGTTTCAAATAATACTGAATAATGGAAGTAAGAGAAAAAAAAAAAAAATTATTTAATTGTTTTATTGGGATATTGTTTTTTTTTTTTTTAATTAAATACGTAAAATAATAAGTAATATGACTGTAAAACTAAATGGTAGCCTACCACAAAAGTTGCACAACTTAAACTGTTCTTTGTAGATATTAAACTAGTACAATTCCTTGCAAATCTAATATTAGTAACCGAATTAATATTTGCCAAAGTGACAATTCTTGAGAAAGACTCAGTTGCTGAACCCTTAAATTGATTTTGTCCGTTTAAAATGACGTCTACATAAACACACATTCATCGCTTTCAAAACAAACGTATGAAGTTTTCGTTGTTGATTTTGCCACGTGTAACTATCTTTCTTTTATTTTGTGAGCGCGCGGAGCGACAAAGCACGATGTCGCGTGATTTATGAGCATTTTGATCTTGTCAACTAACATCTAAATTTACTCGCCAGGTAAATATTCATATTTTATATCTATGTCAAAGATTTTTTGAACTAAAATCAATTTATTTATGTAATAAAATACATATGTATTGATGTTTTGTAGAATTATAGTTAGTATTTTGCATTTTTGTAGTATTTATTTATAAAATTAAGTGATGTCTCTTAAAACGGACATTGCCTAGTTCTCCCTACAAGTAGTGGCTGTAGCACATGTCCCTTGTGACGGACGTTGCCAAATCAATCACATGATATTTCTTCAATTCTAGCGTCGATTCCTGGATTGGACGAAATATCTGTTCGCCTCAGACATATTTGTTTGCGTCTGGGTGTATTTCTATGTTTGTGTTGCTATTATTTCTAGTACGTATTACCTTACTTTGACCAGAACAATAGCTTTTATTATTATTTAAATTGTAAAAAATACATTTTTTTACAGAAATGTCGTGGCACACGAAAAATATATATAAATAGAAATACCTTTGATGAGGTAAAGACGTCTCTTCAATACTTTCAACATTTTTTTGATAATAACTTTATGGATTTTATAGTAACAGTGACCAATTTATATTCTTCACAAGAGACGGGAAAAACAATAAATATCAGTAGAAAAGAATAAGAATGTTATTAGGATGAAATTAGGAATCAAAATACTAAGAGGCAGCCAGCTATTGAAGACTTTTGGTCGAATGATCTCCGATATGAATGTATTGCTAAAGCGATGCCTCTGAAAAGGTATCAAACTTTAAAACGTTATCTCCATTTTTGTGATAATTCAAACATACCTAAGAATGATAGTTACGCTTAAAATCTGCCCTGTTATAGAACACATCCGACCAAAATGTTTACAAATAGAAGAAGAAGGCTCATATTCCATTGACAAAATGATGATCCCGTATAAAGGGAAAAAGGCTAGCAATATAAGACAATACATCCCCAAGAAACCAAATAAATGGGGATTTAAGTTTGAAGGACAAGCTGGATATATGATAAAAAAATGTGCTTCATTCCAAGTCGCATCATCATTTTAGAGGATGATTATTACTAACTTTTATCATTAGCTCAACTTGGTTATGTCCGTTTTAAGTGACATGGTGAATTAGAACTAACAATAAGCTATTTCAGGAAATGTCCGTTACAGCGGACGTTCTGAAAAAATGATTATTCACGATTTTTATTTAATTTTTTTTTCAAATTCTTGTTATTATATCCCAAATCAATATAAATATGTAGTAAGAAAGCAAAAAATCACAGTAGATGTATGACGGCCCATTTAAGGGTTAAGCTAGATGAACCTTTTGTGACCGATCTTTGGTAAAGGTATCCGAATTTTGTAACTCCGCGAAAAGCATACCTACTTGAAAATTTAAATGGTACTTGTTTGTGCTCTACTGGAATTCGAAATCACGAACTTCCTTGACGAGTCCGAAGCGTTACAAATAGACTACGGACCGTTCTGAAAGGTAATTTTTTCTCTTTTCTAGAAAGTAATTAAGTCGTTATAAAAATTAACCCATTCACGCCCATACGGGGGATCAGAAATGATATTTATTATAATTATTTTCGGATGCTATGGGGTGCTAGATATCTCTAGAGGGGTCTCAAGTGGCCGATCGCCATCCACCTCACGTGCCTGTGGGGTGGTTGGGAGGGGTTGGGGGTGGCTGGGAGGGGCTGGGGGTGGCAGGCTCCCGCAGAGTGTTTAAAGCAAGTGTGGCTTACGCAAACACTAAATAACAATCAGGAGGGGCTGGTAAACAGAGCCAGTGGAGGGATTTGGGAAAAAAACTGCCAGATTTTTTTGATTCTTGTTGTTACAAATATGAAGTTGTATTTGTCTGTGTAAGTTAATATAGGTCCCTACATATGAAATTGGCGTTTTGCTAGGGAGGAACATAAAGTCTTTTTTTAATATAATATATTTATTTAATCAAAGTATGTACCATTGCTATCTATGTACTTTTGCCATCTTATAGGTAGTTCATTGATAACTTTACTAAAAAAAACATTCGGACGGAAAAAAACCTTTGAAGGCGGCTTGGGCTGCCCCATCGGAGTTGAATTTTTTCCCTTGCAAGAAGCTGTTGACAAGAATCTAAGTTGCAAAGATGAAAAAAAATGTAACATTGGGGATTCACGTTATTATTATGCATTCTCACCAGAAGAAACGTATAAGTTCGCGCTTGCACATGCCAAATGTGAACCGCCAACATAAAAGCACCAAATCCCTGCAACTTTTGCCGATTTCAACCGCATGGTTGGGCAGCCGCATACCGACCTATAAGTCAAGGAACAAAACGAAATTATTGATCTAAGAACAACCATAACTGGCAAATATACTCTCATTCTCGGCCAGACATGGCTGAGGACCTCAGTTGCAGGGTCTCTGGGTGTATCGCGGAGGTCGGTGGGTGGATGAGGAACAATGGCCTAATCTTAAACATGGATAAGACGGAGATACTCTGGGCAGCCACATCGAGGCGTGACCACCTTCGGTGAATAGAGTACCACTCTCCATAGGAGGTAAGCTAATCCAGCCTTCTGATTCGGTAAGACTTCTAGGAGTCTTACTGGATCGTAACCTGACACTGGATAGGCAAATAGATGCCACAATAGCTTCTTCTTTTTTTTCGCTTCGCCAAATAAAGGCAATAAGAAAATGTCTGCCGTCAGATGCGGTTAAGACCCTGGTGAGTGCGTTTGTGATGTCTCGGATTGACTATTGCTCGACGCTTTATAGTGGTCAGCCGAAGAAACAGTTTTATCGCTTTCAATCTGTGTTGAATTCGGCAGCAAGACTCATATTCGGGATTCCCAAATTCGCTCACATCACCCCGCTGTTAAAAAAACTTCATTGGCTTCGTTTCCCGGAGAGGGTGGTCTTCCGTGTTTGTTTAATGGTATATAAAGCCATCAATGGCTTGGCCCCACCTTATCTGGCTGATATGATTTCACCTGTTGAAATGGGTGTTAGGAGGCAGACACTCAGATCTGCGGGTGATGGAGTAGTCAATTTGGTTCAGCCGCGCCGTCAGATTCGTACAAACTTCGGAGACCGCGCTTTCCGTGTTGCGGGGCCGGTGGAGTGGAACAGACTGCCACCCGGAGTGAAGAACTCCAAATCTGTGGGTGTATTTCGAGGAGCACTCAAGGCACACTTGTTTAGAAAGTCTTATCCATGATCGGAGAGGGCCCTTGAGGTGTGACACACACAAAAACGGCGCTCTCTTATCATGTGTAATTTAAAATAAATCAGCCTGTTATTATTATTATTATAACTGTAATTATAACTGTAACTAAGTCGTCATTCCGCTAGGAGTGGCCAGAAACTCTTCAAGGCTGCTTCCATTTCCAGTATGTAAAAATTGCTTGTAAAGATGATTTTGTTAATCAACATTATTTACATGGTCGGGGTTATAGCCGCGGGGGCCAAGAGGGCTGATCTTTCTAGCGTGTTTCGAATGGAACAACGTTGGTTCGATCCCCGCTTGGGTCACTTGACTTTAACCTTGACCCTGGTTGAACAGATGTTATTGGGTAATTATTATTTAATAATTCATTAACAATAAACAAGAATGAATTATTAAATGATGATATTAATACCTGTTTCTGGCCAGGCAGAATAGGTTGGTAAATTGCATTCCTCTTCACAAATCTATTTTTTTTATAAAATTAAAATAAAAATAAATATGTTTTTTTTTTTTTTCATTTTTTGCTCATCCATCTCTGCCCGTCTAATTGCATCAGAGCCATCGTTGCCTATCGCGGGCATCTCTTATGCCGGAATAAAGCGTCCTCACAATATGGGGTGGTCTGGTCACGTCTGGGTCGGCTCTATGACGTCACGTGACCCGCCAACCGAATGTGTGTATTACGATGTGGCAAGACCCCGTCCAGGTAATTAGATGGCATCGTGATGGCAGCGATGGCCGTTTGCACTCGACGAGTGACTATGGGTGCGCGGCTTATGTTTGTTTGGTGTTTAGTCGGGTACACAATTGTGGTTGATTCACAATGTGAGTCGTATATCTAATCTAAGTTGCAAAGATATGTTACATTGGGGATGTACATTATATGCATTCTCACACGCAGACACTTACAAGTTCGCGCTTGCACATTCCGCATGTGAACCTACAACATAAAAAAAACAAATCTCAAATGGAGTTACACCCTGTAACTCTTGCGGTCCTTCCCTGAAACAGGGGTGACACTGGCAAAGTGAACCATTTTTACAGCATGGGTGGTCAACCGCATACCAACCATAAGTCAAGGAACGCATATAGAACCACGAAACGCAACTAAGCTACACATAATATGCTCAAAGCATCCTCTTACCCGATTGATGATATTAATACTTGTTTCGGGCAAAGCAGAATAGGTTGTTGAATTGCATTCTAATCTAATCTAATCTAATCTAAGCTGCAAAGATATATATCATTTAAGATTTATACTAAATGCATTCCCACAAGCAGATATGTATAATTTCGCGCTAACACATGCCGCATGTGGACCTACAATATAAAAACCCAATCTCAAATGAACATAAGCCTTGCAACTCTTGCCGTCCTTCCCTGAAACAGGGGTGACATTGGCAAAGTGAACCAATTTTTATATTATGGGTGGTCAGCCGCATTCCTCTTCACAAATCTTTTTTTTTTTTAAATAACAAAAAAAACTCGACTCTCAGCCCATCACATTTTATGTGGACTAGGTATGCTTAAAGCCTAGATATGTATTAATTTATACATGTATGTAATGGCATGTTTTGAGCCTACAATCCGATTATTATGACATTGTCATGAACTACGCTGAATTTTGTTGCATGCACGTCGTGTATAATTTTTATTACAACAATATTGAACGAGCGCGGCCCATGTTTTCCCTGTTTACTCGCTATTACGTTTTATTTTCAGTAATTATACGTTTTTTCAGCAACCTACTTTGTCTTTTTCTTTTTGATCTTATTTAATTTTTCCTTGGTTCTTCTTTTTCTCTAAAAAAAACCCGGAAAAGTTACGTTGAAGTATTTCGAAGAGCAAATCTAATCTAATCTAATTTTTTTCTTAAAAAACCTGGAAAAAGTAACGTTGAAGTATCGCGTAGAGAAAATCTAATTTAATCTAATCTAAGTTGCAAAGATATGTAACATTATGGATTCACATTAGATGCATTTTTAAAAGCAGACACGTTTAAGTTTGCGCTTTAAAATGCCGCACGAATCTCAGATGAGCATACACCCTGCAACTCTTGTCAACCTTCCCTGAAACAGGGAAACGCTCGTAGAAAATTGTTCACTACAATAAGATACGTAAGCTTTCTTACTTTGGTCACATAATAATAGGAAATGGAGCTCCCTCCCCGTCTACTTGGAGCATCCGCCATCGAAGGCACCCACCTTATGGACAGAAGCCTAGTTGCCTAGAGCTTAGGGCTAGCTCGCCTCAGACTCAGTGCTTCAAACAGTGCTCCGTGAAAGTGAACCGCCAGAACTGTGATTGGCTTCAAGTGCGTTGATACAGGTCTGGCCATTTCCTTCTCCACCCTTTCCCTTTTTATGGATTCAACTTTTATATTAACTGTACCTCATTAAACCTCTTTGATTAACATTAGCTCTCATTTTTCAATATACAACCCTCCCCAAGGTATAAGGTAAGCAACACAAAGAAAGAACCCCAGGCCCTGAGAGTGATGCCGATGATAGCTAGCCGGAGTGTGTATCCTGTAGGTACATCAGAAGGTACCTTTCCATCAAACATAACAAGCAGTGAGTCTTGTACGTTAGTGACCGATCAAGAGTGATTCCTAGGTATTTGGAGTTGTTGCAACAGGAGCGCAACAAATTAGGAGTAATAAATTAAGTAGGTTTCAACTTAATTTGTTGGCTAAATAAGTCTACTGAAGAAAGCCGTTTCAGTTTACTTTACTTTATTTCTGTTGAAGAAGGTGAGTTTTTGTTTCCTGAGAAATATGATTCGAAAGACCTTCAATAAAACGAAATGTCAACTGGGATTCGTGTAAACAAACTACGACTCTGAATTTCCCGCTCAAACATCTTGTAGTTGAAATTTGTATGGGCGTTTTTTCCTCTCAGGTATTTGCGCCAAATATTGGCGGCGTGCAAACTTGCACAATAAAACGGCTCCGTTGACTTTTCGCAAACGGAAAAATTGATCGGAAATAAATATTATAGTTATATATATACGAGTATATATATATGGCGCGTTCACAAGGTCTCAAGACTGAATTGTTCTTTAATTAATCTATAATCTTAGATATATTGATCTTAGGATCTTGCTTGAGAATTGGCGCTTTCTACAGCGACGACCAAGCTTGCAGAGGGCTCTTGAGGTGTGATACACACAAAAACAGCGCTCACCAAATAAATCATCCTAGTATTATTATTATTATTATTATTGACATTTTAGACTCATATTTATTGCATGCAGCCACATTGAAATAAAATGACTAGATTGAAATTGATTTACATAAATATGGGTTTGACTTTGGTTTTCTTACTGTAGATCTCAGATCTATGCAAATGCGATCTATAATCTAAAATTTACGTAAGTTGCAAAGAGGCTCATATTTAATGCATAACCACATGCAGGCACATGTGAGTTCCCGTTTACAAATTTTGCATGTGTACCTACATACAAATTATACCAAACCTCACGCAAACATAAACTTTGCAAAATATTAAAATATAACCGTCTTTCTCTGAAACTGGGGTGGCTTAAGTAAACCAATATTTTACAGCATAGGGGGCCAGCCTCATACCAACGTATTAGTCAAGAGACACAAATATTTCAACAGGACACAAAAATGGCTTTAACTTACACAAAAATAATTAAAAATAAACTGAATTATTTCTCTCAAAACTTCTGAATGATTATTATCCTTGAACAAAAATAAATGATTATGTCACCGTTGTTGTGTATGTTCCTTGATTTATTGATTGGTATGCGGCTGACCACCCATGCTGTAAAAATTGTTCACTTTGCCAATATCACCCATGTTTCAGGGAAGCACGGCAAGAGTTGCAGGGTGTTTGTCCATTTGAGATTGGGTTTTTATGTTGTAGGTTCACATGCGGCATGTGCAAGCGCGAACTTATACGTGTCTGCTTGTGAGAATGCATATTATGTGAACCCCCAATGTAACATATCTTTACAACTTAGATTAGATAAGACACAAAAGGGACCTCAACATGAACAAAAATAATTAAGTAGGACACAAGAAAAGCCTTAGCTTAAACAAACATAATTAAAAGTAAACTGAATATACTTATCAATACCATATTAGTACCAAATCCATCCCTTCTGTTGACCGTATTCCCAAGGAAGCAATTCCTAAGAAATGATCCAGATGACGCAAACTCCACACATGGCCGTCCTGCACCCCCTCCCTTCCTCATACCCCCGCACAATGACACCCTATAAGATTGATTCCGTTTCTAAGCCATTTAGTATTTATTTAACCACCTGATGATGCGAACGAATGTTTGCGAAACCGGTTGTGGAATCAAAATAAAATATACTCTATGTAATCGTCAACAAAGTTGTTCTTACTTTTTATCTTTTAAGATGAACGATTACAAAGTGAATGCCTCTGCAACCAATAAAATTGAATTATTGCTATCAAAACTTCTGAATGATTATCACTAAATTAAAATATATAATTCTGTCACCGCCTACACATATATACTCCCTCGTTAGGTAAGCTACAAAATTGTGACCAAAAATAGGTCGGTTTCACGGCTTGGGCGTTAATCGATCACAGTCTTCAGAGCTTGTGAAGAACCCGAGTACTTACAACAAAATCAAATCAATTATTAACGCCCGATAGAAAAAAAAAGTGTACAAGATCGACTCACAGTTCGTTCTATCCTTGTTGGAGAGAAATTTTCTTTACAAAACTCGAGCTGAAAATTAATTTTGGCCCATTCTTATAATTTTTGGCAGAGCTTGCTAAACGGAATTGGAGTTCTTTTCAATGAAATTGTACATTTTATCGAAAGACTGGTCCGTAGTCTAATATGTAATACTGCTTAGTCGTTAACGGAAGGTTTTGAATTCAATTCCCGGTGGCGCACTATAAAATGAACGTACAAGAAGAAAATGCATTAAAAAGGGGCTGGACCGTCGGTGTTATGGCCGAGAGGGCCAAGTGAACTGATTTTTCTAGCGTGTTTGGAATAGAACAACGTTGGTTTGATCCCCGCCTGGGTCATTTGACAATAACTTTGACCCTGGTTCAAAAGATGTGTTTGGGTAATTATTAATTAATAATTCATTTAAAATACACAGTTATGAATTATTAATTGATGATATTAATACATGTTTCTGTCCAGGCAGAATAAGTTGGTGAATTGCATTCCTCTTCAAAAATTTATTTACAAGAAAAGATATTTTTTTTATTTTATTTAAGAAGAATAAACGGCTATGTAGCCTTTTACAATAATAATAATAATCTATAATCTAAGTTGCAAGGATATATTCATTTAAAGCTCTCAGATGTATGCCCACAAACCAACAAGTGTAGTTCGCGCTTACAAATGCTGAATGTGTACTTACAAATAAAATCCAAACCTCAAATGAACATAAGCCCCACAACTTTTGCCGACCTTCCCTGAAACAGGGGTGACATTGGCAAAGTGAACCATTTTTTACAGTATGGGTGGTCAGCCTCATACCAACCTATAAGTCAAGGAATATGAATAATAAATTACATTTAAATATAAAAAAGAACAAAACCTTACAAAGAAATCTATACAAAAAAAGTCAAAAATTTCCTATGCAAAAAATGTAGCAAATGAATACACCAACATTAGAAATCAACATTGCAGATTAGCCGCCACTTCTTCCTGTCCAACATTGCGATAAATATAAATATGTAGGTACATAAGTAGGTACTGTATCTATAGGTATAAAACTAATATCTTAAAATATAACACAAATAAATGACACATAAATAATATACAAAGATGTAAATATACGATGGTTATAAAGCAATAGAACTAACAATTTAAAAATAATAACAATAAACTTTAAAAATAATAATGCAAAAACCATAAACCAGTGTAAGCAATTGTTGTATACAAAAATTCTTGTAATAAACAACAAATCTTCATTATATGATCAGGGTTGTCACAAACATAATATACTAAATCAGGTGTAAAATTTGCTAAAATTAATAGAATAAACAAAAGATCATTTAAAATTTCAAGGATTTTTTTATAAAAAAAATTCATACAATGCAATACAACATACAATTTACAATGTGTTGTGCAAAGAAAGAAAGAAGATGTGAAACTAAAGGTACAAAAAAAAAATATGAATGAATTGAAAGAAGGTATGTCAGGATAGGAAGAAATAGAGGCAGCTCTGCAGAGACTCTAGCCCCCCCTAGTGGAATGGTGACATAGTTACAGTTACAGTTACCATCACCCGCAGATCTGGGTGTCTGCCTCCTCACACCCATCTCAACAGGCGAAATCATGCTAGCCAGATAAGAGCCCGTTCCCACTTGTCGGGTGTCGGATCCGTATATTCATCGGAGGTTCCAGTTGCAGAACATTTCGGACAAAATCGGTTTCCGACAAGTGTGATTAGCTCCATACATAATGTTTTGCCCCTAGAACCTCCGATTAATATACGTATCCGACACCCGACACGGGGGATCGGGCTCTAAGGTGGAGCCAAGATACTTATCACTTGTGTGTAGGAGTATAAAGTTTTTCTTTTAAATTTCCCTGAAAGGTTCACTCTCTCTTCCCAGCTCTGCGCTGGTCCAGCATTTGACGTTTCCAGTTTCGACACTAATTGAGATGGATGGGAATTATTAAGGCCGGTGTTCATTGTACGGCAGAAACGAAGACGTTAGCCGAACCGCCTCCGACCTTAATGGCTCATTAGGGACAGTGTGCAAGTCATCAAGGACAGTTGGACAGTGGTAAGTTAACTAAAGACTTCTATATCTGTCTTTAATCTAAATTGACTAGATTGCAATTTATTTAAATCAATATGATTTTAATTTGCTTTCGTTTTCTTATTGATATCGTTTATTCGGGACTTTGATTTATGCAAATGGGATCTATAATCTTTAATCTAAATTGCAAATATACATATTAACATTTAAGGCTCATATTTAATGCATGTCCACATGCAGGCACGTGTAAGTCCGCACTTACACAAGCTGCATGTGTACACATAAAATTTCCCAAACCTCACATGAACATAGACTGTGCAACTCTTGCCACCTTTCCCTGAAACCGGGGTGGCATTGAAAATAGTGAACCATATGTATTTACGGCATGAGGGGTCATCCTCGTACCAACCTATCAGTCGAGGAACAGAACAATTAAAATTAAATTGAAAAAAAAAAACAATTCCCTTGCCGCTATCATTGCAAATCAACGGCTATTTTTTTTGGTCTGGACATAATTCTTTTATTTTATAGTAGGTATGAAAAAACTCAAGCTCATTCTCATTATATTATTTAGATTTTGGGCAGTAACTTTGTGAAAGCACATTTTAATTAATTAAAATACTTTTTTAACTTTGTTACAATTCACTTGAGTTTTATTTTTTAAAAATCATTCTCATTATTTTTCTCAATCAGAGTTTAACTAGCAAACTTAAGTTTCCAATAATCTAAGCCTTGAGAACTACAGACCTCTGCTTTAATATGATTTTGGAAAAATATACCTTTCAAACTTCAATACCTATATTTTGTAAAATGCTTTTTAAAAAAAGGCAGAAGAAGTGACAAAAACTTACTGACACAATTTTGTTTACGAGTATCTGATGTTGTAATTGTATTGTGTAATGTATTGTCGGTAATGAAATCAAGAAGACTCCAGTGGGCCGGACATGTAGCACGTGCAGAGGACTCCAGGATCATCAGAACAGTCTTGGATGGTGCCCCCTCAGGTGTTAGACCACTCGGACGTCCCAGGATACGGTGGGCAGACAACGTTGAAGCCGACGCCGAAGTTCTGGGAGTGAGGGGACCATGGAGGGAAGCAGCACAAGGCAGAGAGTCCTGGAGGATTGTGGTGCGGGAGGTTCTGAGCCTTCAAGGCTTATGAGCCGAAGAAAGTAAAGTAAGTAGTATATCTGATGTTACAAGTAAAGCAAAAATTTTGATAGCGACAATCATTAATTATTTTGTACTCTTTTTTTAGCTGCCCTCATCTGAACATCCTTGGGCTGCTAGAATTATAAATGATCGTAATTTAAAACCAGACAAATGAGAAACGAGTCAAATGGTTCTGTGTTCCGTCCATGACAAAATTCTGATTATCGATAAAAGTTATTGTCCTTGAGTCAATTACCAAATGTTTGCATAGTTCTGGTACATATTTATTTATTTCGAATATTTTATTTCATTTCCTCTGTAATCACAATCTTGGCTATTGACTGTATCTTAAAATAAGCATTATTTAATATCGTTTATTTAAAATTGTAATGTGAAAGAGAAAGGTATGGATGGACCAAATATCCGAAATTGCGAATGAATGGAATATCCAGAGTCATAATAAAAGAAGAGCTTGTATGAAGAAGGTTATGACTCTGGAGGAAATGAAAGAAGTATGCAAGGATAGAAAGAAATGGCGGTTGATCTGTGATGTTGGCGGCTAGGGTTTGTTAAAGTGAATTTGGTTTTATGATTTAGTTTTTATGTCCATGTATATATTGTTATTTTTATTCTTTGATTTTAAAAAATGTAATTTGTCATGTATGTTCCTTGACTTATAGGTTGTTATGCGGCTGACCACCCATAATATAAAAATTGGTTCACTTTGCCAATGTCACCCCTGTTTCAGGGAAGGACGGCAAGAGTTGCAAGGCTTATGTTCATTTGAGATTGGGTTTTTATATTGTAGGTCCACATGCGGCATGTGTTAGCGCGAAATTATACATATCTGCTTGTGGGAATGCATTTAGTATAAATCTTAAATGATATATATCTTTGCAGCTTAGATTAGATTAGATTAGAAAGAGAGGTATGTATCAGAGCTTTAAAAAATTTTAAGTGTGAATAAACTTGAGTGTGAATGAGAACTGAGAAAAATGTGAACGAAGAAAACATCGAAAAATTATGGGAGTAGGTAACATGAAAGATGAAATAATTGAATGTGTTAAGAAAGTTGCAAGGATATATTCATTCAAAGCTCTCAGCTGTATGCCCACAAACAAACACGTGTAGTTCGCGCTTACAAATGCTGAATGTGTACTTACAAATAAAATCCAAACCTCAAATGAACATAAGCCCTGCAACTCTTGCCGACATTCCCTGAAACAGGGGTAACATTGGCAAAGTGAACCATTTTTTACAGTATGGGTGGTCAGCCTCATACCAACCTATAAGTCAAGCAATACGACCCCTTCCGGGAAAATGCGGCAAGAAGTTACACTATATGTGTAGAAGTCAAGAGGAAATTAGCCATGATGATAGCCGATCTTCGATAAAAGTGGCAGCAAGATAAGAATAAGAAGCTAGATCTATTGACTGTTTGTCCCATTCTAGAAACTACATAAAATAAAGATGTGGATTTAAATTCAATAAAAAATGAAATACAAGTTTCCAGGGGTGGAAGTCTCGACGTTCGTCGGCAGATCTTATCGTACTTATTATGTGAAGATAGGACGGAATAAAACACGGCGGTGCCTGAACAGCTGATTGTTGTTTCATAAAAAATGGATCAGCTGTTGATACGCCGTCATGTTTAATTTCGTCCTATCTTCAAATAGATACGATAACACCTATCGAGGGTCGTCGAGACTCTCCCCCCTTTTTTAAGGAATCCTGTGAGGGAGACTCCCTAGATTTCAGGGGCTCTAGCAGTATATGACACTTGTTGAAGTGCCGCAGAGGTGTTCACGGGCTTGGTCGTCGCTAGAAGAGCCAATACTAAAGCAAGACCCAGTTGTTGTAAGGCTAGATGGACCTTTTGATGACCGGTCTTCGGTAAAGGTTAATAAATTGTTCAACCCCACGAAGAGCATATTTGAAAACATAAATTATATTGATTGATTATTCATGTTTTCTTAAAACCAAATTTCTAATTAAACACTGTTTCTTTTCATTCAATATATCAATTTATTTCAATTATAGATTACGAACGTTTTCGACCCTAAGCGTAAATAAAGAAAAATATAAATAATAATCAATCAATATGAATTTTCACAGTGTTAATACACAAACCATAAAAAATATAATAAATGATATTTGTTTGTGTTCCGCCGGCATTCGAACCCATAATCTTCCATTTACGAGTGCAATGTGCTGCCACTGGACTCCGGACCCTATGTGTGTCTGCAGGTTATTATGGTAATAATAAAACGGAGGGTCCTCTCATATCAGATGAGGGTCGTCCAGGATGAGGGTGACGCTCAGTTTATTAGGATCGGCGG
This sequence comes from Agapetus fuscipes, assembly GCA_951799405.1. NCBI lineage: Eukaryota > Metazoa > Arthropoda > Insecta > Trichoptera > Glossosomatidae > Agapetus > Agapetus fuscipes. The sequence goes on from OX637362.1 coordinate 12,702,896, forward strand.
ATGATAATGAAGACTTGACCTTAATGACGGGGCCAGGACAGCGGGTGGTCACCGGAAAAGGTGGGACTAGGTAGAAATAATAGATCGGTGATGCTAGGCGCTGTAAGGGAAAAGGCGAATATATATTCTTAGAGCCCGTTCCCACTTGTCGCGTGTCGGATCCGTATATTGATCGGAGGTTCCAGTGGCAGAACATTATGTATGGAGCTATTCACACTTGTCGGAAACCAATTTTGTCCGAAATGCCCTACATTACTGGAACCTCCAAACAATATACGGATCCGACACCCGACAAGTGGTAACGGGCTCTAATGATTTTAGTTAGGTCAAACTGCAATTTATTTTACACTACGTCGGTTTACAATGTATTGTCGGTTTTCTAGCTCTTAGTTTCTCGAATTCATGGCTCAATGTTTCAATCGACTCTCTCACACGATTGCGGTCCAAATACATAGCGTCTAAACGAATATTTCAGACCCTTCTGTAGTCAACCTCTTCACACACAAGTTGCTGGGTTTATGTTCATTTGAGGCTTGGATTTTAATTTGTAAGAACCTACACATTCATCATTTGTAAGCGCGAACTTACTCGTATTTAATGAATTGTTTTTGTGATTTTTTAGGTTACAGCATGGTTAACATGCAGCCTTTTTATCTGCCGACGTTATCGCCTTCACGAGTGGGAAGCATTTTCAAAGCGAGTTATAACAGCGTGGCGGTCTTCGTTGTCTCCTCGGTAGTCTGTCGTTGCTAACTGGTTGGAGCGGTGTTGTCCCTCATGTCCGACAAGCTGCTCCATGGATGATCTCTTTGCGGGAAACCAAAGAGCTGTAGACATTGCTCGTTACTGGGCCAATACGGTGTGAAGCTGACACGAAGAAGAAGAAGAACTGGTTGGAGTTTTGTCGTGTCTTGCTCAGTGAAAGTTGAATACTTTATTTTACATGTGTTTTTTTGTGGGCATTTGATATGAGCTTTAAATGTTAATATATCCTTGCATCTTAGATTATAGAAAGATCGATAGCACTTGTTTAGTTTTGCCATTAAGTTAGCGATATAAAAGCCAACACATTGCATTTCTAACCTCTTTTTGGCATAATTGGCAGTCTGTGACCACGTCCCAATATCACACAGGTCACGCTTCCATGCTATAGCCTTCATAATCTTTCGGCTCCGTGTATTGGGTATACTCTCATTATCACACCCGTAAATATGCCAAATGCGTTTAATTTTCTTCGACCAATTCTCTGCAAATCTTCTTATTTTTTTCTGATTATTATTATTATTATTTTTAAATAGATTTGTGGAAAGGAATGCAATCCACTAACCTATTTTGCCTGGCCAGTTGTCTTACTGCGAAAACAGAAGCTTGTGTGCATACAACGGCATCTGTTGAACCAGGGTCGAACTTATCGTCGCGGGATTCGAATCAGCGTTATCCGGTTCCAAATAACCTGTCTTGATCCCCGCGGCCATAACACCGACATAATTATTAAATTATATCCCTAACTAACTGTTCCTTGACAAATAGGTTGGTATGCGGCTGACAACCCATGCAGTAGAAAATGTTTCACTTTGCCAATGTCCCCCCTGTTTTAGGGAAGGTCGGCAAGAGTTGCAGGGTGTATTCCCATGTGAGATTCGGGTTTTGAATTGTTAACCAATAGACTACGGATCGGTCCAATCCAATCCAATATTCTCCAAGTTGCAAAGATATGTAACACTAAGGATTCAAATTTTCTAAGGTTGGTGCATTAACGGAGTAAAAATTTTTTTTTAATTAAAATTTTAGATTCATAGTTAGTGCACAAAAAGAATGATGACTTGGAGACCTCGAACGACGAAGAGAAGTGTAGGGCGACCACAGTTGAGATGGAAGGATGACCTGAACCGGCATGCTGGCGCGACCTGGACGCAGATTGCACAAGACAGGTCGATATGGAAACAGATGGAGGAGGCCTTCGTCCAGGAGTGGACGGAAATGGGTTAAAGAAGAAGAGAAGAGAAAAAGAGTTAGTGCACACATGCAGGTTCGCGCTTTCAAATGCTGCATACGAATTTACATATTAAAATTATAATAATATTAGAAATCAATTTGTGCACTGCATTTCTCTTCCAAAATATTTTGCATTTTATTTGAAAATTTAATACATATATTTTTGCAAAAACGCACCGCCAATTGCAAAGGCTCTGCGCGAGTTGATTACTCCATAATTTCGCAAATGAAATGATGGAATATGTTGTTGAATATTTCCCCAGCAAACTATTTCATATTTTCACTTTGTGTCTGTAAATTTTCATTCAATTTGTGTAATTTGGTTTCGTCGCAGTTTTGTAAATTTGTCACTTTGTGATTAAACATTTTGCATGGAATGGCCAATACTGCAAACGAGTTGTATTTTGTTTTTATGAAAATATTCTGACAAATTTGAAAAAACTTTTTTTATTATATTTGCATCACTGGCGGCTCTCCAGTTTTTACGAAAAAGGCTTGAAGCATAGTTTTTGTTTTTCTTGTCATTTCTCTTCTTATTTATTTTTTACTGACTATTACAGCAGCTCTCTACTGGTTTTAATTTGTAAAATTGTTTTTTTTTGTATTGACTTATTTTTTAGATTTTTTATCTTCATACTCCTGTTACCGTTCTTGCATATTTTGAATTGCTCATTTTGAAAATTTAAAATCTTCATTTGGCTTTAAACTTTTTACACTTTCATCTTTATATGTTAATAAGTTTGTTGTTGTTTTTCGTTAAATAATTTATTAACAGTTAAATAAACAAATGAATTGAGAACATCATTAATTGATGAGTCATTCACTTTGTAACCTTTCAATTTTAAACAATTATAGATTAAGAATAAAGAATAAATAATACATGTGTTTGGGTGTAAGGTGGTACAATGCACTTTTTTCCAGGTATGAGCATGATAAGCACGCAGATCCTAGGGCCATTAAGTACATGATCAGCAATTAATATTTGAAAGAGGTGTAAATAGTTGAGTGTTTATATTTGATTGGTTTTTTGTATATTATTCTTATCATTATTATTTTTGTTATTTTTTTCATATATCTACATGTGTGTATATATGTATAATTCCTATTTCTGTATTTTCTATTTAAACATGTTACCTCTTTATGTTATTTTATTTTATTTTTTGTCTTTCTGTTTTTTGCTGAGTAAATGACTAAATGGTGTATATATTATTTTTGTTTTTTATGATTTTTATCTATTAAGTGATTAATTTTAAGTTAAGATAAGTTGGAATCCTCCCCAAAACACAAGCTATGCTTACTTTGGGGAGTATTTATTGTAATTAGATTTTTAAAATTTATTTTTATTGTAATACTTTGTACATATTGATACATAAAAAAAAAAAAAAAAAAAAAAAAAAAAAAAAATGTTTTTTTAAATAATTAAAAAAAAATTAAGGTTTATTTTTTAACAGCTTTATTTCACAGTTTCTCAATCTATGTAGTAATGACTATCTGCCTGCTTTTTTCTAACTCATCAGTCATCCACGCATTTTTTTTCTATAGGCTTACTTGTACTACCAGAAAGGTCCATTTTGCTAGGCCCCAGAAAACGCAACTAAGCTACACATATAGTGTAACTTCTTGCCTGCGTTATTTTCGAAGGGGACAGAGTGGAGGTCGTGAAAGAATTTGATTATCTGGGAAGCAAGTTTGAGTCGAATGGGAAATTGACGAAAGAATTGGAAAAGCGTGCTAGTAGAGGAAGAAGTGTAATGGGAACGATTGGAAGAATTGCAAGAAATAGGAAACTTACGAAGAATATGAGATTGGCGGTCCACAATGGTATATTGGTTCCGACATTGATGTATGGAAGTGAGGCGTGGACAGTTAATGAATGTGAGCTGAGTAAAGTATGTACGGTTGAAATGGCTTACCTGAGAGCAATGGCTGGAAAAACACTGAATGATAGAGTACGTAATGATTGGGTGATGAACGAGTGTGGTATAAAAGAGAATATGAGAATGAAAGTACAAAAAAGTACGATGAGATGGTTCGGACATCTCGAAAGAATGGATGATGAACGACTAACGAAGAAAGTGTACAAAGGAAATGTCAGAGGAAAGCGCGGAAGGGGAAGGCCGAGGAAAGAATGGTTAGACCAAATAGGTGAGATTGCGAAAGAATGGAACCTGCAGAGTGAAAATAAGAGAAGAGTATGTATGAAAAAGGTGATGAATATTGAGGAAATGAAAGTGGTTTGTAAGGACAGAAAAAAGTGGAGGCGCATCTGCGGAGGTACCGGCCACCCCTAGTGGAACGGCGGCAGGATACAGTACAGTACAGTACAGGACGCATGTGGCGATTCGGGATATTTTATTTTTACGGTTAAGGGGGCCGGCCTCACACCACCCACTTTCAGTTGAAGTGGAGGTTTCCCAGCTCCCGGGGGGGCTGGTTTTCATTTCTTGTGAAGGCTGAGTAAGCCTTGAGATCGAACCCTTGCTCTCAATATAGAATGCAAGCATTCTACCAATTGAGCTATCGACCTTTTTACGAGTTTGGTCGTCGTTGCTACACAGCGCCAATTCTCAAGCAAGACCCAATTGCTGTAAGGCTGGATGGACCTTTGGTGACCGGTCATTGGTCAAGGTTTATGAATTTTTCAACCCAGCGAAGAGCAAATTTGAAAATATAAATGGTATTTTTTTGTGCTCCGCCCGGGATTCGAACCCACAACCTTCCATTCAGAGTCCGAAGTGGTACCACTGAACTACGGACCGGTCTATTCTAAGCTCAAGATAATTCCATTACATTGGTAAATAATTATTTCTACTTTATTCACATTTTCATCTTCATATCCAACAATCATGATCTTATTTATAATAATACATTATTTATGTCAAATTTATTTTGTTTTTAAAACAAGACAAACTCCAAATAGCATTGCCTCTCTAGAGGTCACATTTAGCTGGGCCCCAAAAAATGGTAGAAAGCTCAAGATCATGCAGGATATCTGTGCGTTATTATTTCTAGTTTATTTACATTAAAACGACGATACCACGTTGAAAGCACCGGTTCTCCTCAGATCACCGAAGTTAAGCAACATTGGGCGCGGATGCTACCTGGATGGGTGACCGCTAGGTACACCGCGTGTTGTTGGCATTTCTTGAACGGGTCCGTAGTCCAGAGGCAACACGCTCCCCCAGTTCTTGTTTATCGCAAACGCCAATCTTGTCAAATATGACTTTTTCATGCAATTGTCTTATGAATCAAATTCTACCCAATCTGAGCTAAGAAAAACTCGATAATGTGAGAGTTCTTTTAAATATTTTTAAAATAAATTTCTTGTTTTCATAAGACACATTGGTCCAGTTAACATGCAAACATTGCTCATTTAAAATTTTCTCAATGGCGTATACGATAAACAAGATCTAAGGCAGCGAACACTTTGGACTCGTAAATGGAAGGTTGTGGATTCGAATCCCGGCGTAGCACAAAAATATACCATTTATATTTCCAAATATGCTCTTCGCTGGGTTAAAAAATTCATACACCTTTACCAAAGACCTGTCACTGAAAGGTCCATCCAACCTTACAACGAGTGGGTCTTGCTTGAGAAAAGGCGCTTTCTACAGCGACGAACAAGCTCTAAGAGGGCTCTTGAGGTGTAATACACACAAAAACAGCGCTCACTAAATAAATCATCCTAATATTGTACATTGAAGCTTTCACAACCGGTATTTGTTGACACAACAATCACTTTTTTTCGGGCTATGTAGCCGTGGACTGGTTGATTCTTTCCGGACAGTTTCACCCATTGCTCCGATGGGCATTATCAGCGGTTACCTAGTCGCTGTGATCTTAAGACCACGGCTACATTGCCCGAAAAAGGAGATTGTTGTGTCAACATCCTAATATTATTATTATTATTACCGCATTTACAAATAATCATTAACTGAAGAGAAATTCATTTTGTTGTCACATTGTTCTAAGTATATCAAAATAAGACTAATCCAAAACAGCTGCATGGCATTCCTCGAGTTCTCAGATAAGGGGTGATTAAGGCATTAGACTTTAGGCGAGATTTAACTCCTTGTTCCGACTACAGCCCGCGCCCCTTCAACTTGTCACAGCATCCACTTTTATCTCGTTTTAAATAACCATTATTATTTACAGAAAAACATTGTCCCAGAAGACGACGCGATGTGCGATGGAAAAACTTGCAAACACAAAGCTACAATTCTAAGCAACGTTTTTCTTTATTATATTTTATATGGTTTGTGTATTAACACTGTAAAAATTCATTGTTAATTCTTTCTATATAATACTTAAAAAAACATTTTTTTTCTTCAGAACTGTTCCTTGACTTAAAGGTTGGTATGCGATTGACCACCCATGCTGTAGAAAATGGTTTAGTTTTCCAATAAGATTTTCCAATTTTCCCCTATTTTGGTGAATGTTGGTAAGAGTTGCAGGATGTATGTTTATTCGACTGAAAAAGTTTAAGCTTTTTGTTAATTATAAGGTTTTAATTTTTGATTTGGTTAGAAGTTAGTTTTTCAAAAAAATATACAGTTTTATAAATGTAACAAATAAGTTATTAAAAGATAGAGTTATGAAGTGAATGAGTAAAAGTGACATGCAAGTTGAAAGAGGATTGAAAGTTAGGGTACGTGATAATGTGATGAGATGGTTTGTAAATGTGGAATAAATGGATGACGAAAAGGAAATGTGAGATAAAAAAGAAGACCAAAAAAAATATGGCTCAAACAGATTGGTAAAATTGTGAAAGAATGGGATATCTAGAGTGAATGTAAAAGAAGGAAGTTTATGAAAAGGTGACGGAAGTAAATAAATTTAAAGAGGTATACAAAGATAAAAAGAAACGAAGTAAACTCTGCAGAGGCTCTGGACAGTGTTATTAGAATGGCGACATGCAAGATGTAGAGGGAGGTATTTAGTGAAAAAAATCTTACATACCCTGCCGGCGGAAACAATGGCAGGAATATTTTGAAGATTTCCCCCTCTCAATTGGGAAAGAAAAGGTCTTAGTACCAGTTGAATGAGTGTTATGTTAAATTGAAAGGTTTCTCCCAGGATGTACCTACAGGATACTTACTCCGGAAAGCTATCATCGGCCTCACTCTCAGGGCGTGGGGTTCTTTTCTTGTGTTGCCTACTTGTATTTTGAGAAGGGTTGTATATGAAAAGATAAGTTTAACATAAAAAAAGAAAAAGGAAAAAGGGGAAATAAGGGAATGGCCCGACCTGCACCTTGGCACTAAAACACTCCCTACTCTGTTGACTGGAGTTCCGAACTGAAGGCCTGGGGCAGCGCCTCAGGCTAGCGGCGGCTCACGAGGCGGACGCCTCCACATGTTGAAGCCCCTGGGTTAGCGCTCCTATGCCCTCGTCTCTAGTCCACGAGGCGGGTGCCTTGCTGGCAGGAAATCCAAGTAGATGGGGAGGAGGGAGCTCCATGGTAATGCCCCCTCTTGCACCACTTGGTGCTTGGTCGCCGACGTCTGACCCTGTTCACCTCTTGCCGAGAACTGATGAGCGACGGCCCGATTAGTTCGCACAGCGCAGTTTGGCCGCTTCCGTGATCGTTCGGCCCACAAAACACACTGTACACTTCGAGATTGTTCTTTCTATGTTATTTTAAAATAACATAACATGAGGTATTATGTTCGCAGAATTTTAGTGATACATTTTGCTGCACTGTGATTGCAAGGTTCGGCAAGTATAAAATGGCGGCTTGTAAATCATTTCTGCGGAACAAACCGAGCGGCAAATAAAGGAGACACAAAACACACAGAGCCGAGACCTAATTAACTTCATCCCGAACAAGAAAACAACGTCACGAGCATTTCGCCCTTATCGCCCTGTGGAAATCTATACAAAGCTCCGCACAAGACTGTTGCGAACTGGCAGAGTGTTGCACAAAGCGTCGACTTTATTCAACTTCAAGGATGAACGGTGACAGATGAATGAGAAAATGGATTTAAACTTTGTTTTTTCTATTGAATTCATTAAAAAATCAATGAGAAGCATTTTTGAAAATATAAATAAGAAGAAGAGTTCAAGAAGAAAATGTATTAAAAAGGTGATGGAAATAAATTAATTGAATGAGGTATACAAGTATATTATCTAGGTTTTTGGCAGTTACTTCGTGAAAGTTCATTTTAATAGATTAAAATAAAAAACTTATTTGTTACAATTCACATGAGCTTTTATTATTTTTTAAACACTACCGGTTTCGGGAGAAGCAACTTTCAGTTTATATTTACACCTGAAGATGGGAGGTATTGCTTCTCCCGAAACCGGTAGTGTTTAAAAAATAATAAAAGCTCATGTGAATTGTAACAAATAAGTTTTTTATTTTGAGGTATACAAGGATAGGAAAAAATGGAGGAAGTTCTGCAGAGGCTCTGGCTACTCCTAGCGGAATGGCCACAGAGTTGCTGGGGTGAAAAAAATACAAATTAAAAATAACTTTTCTTGCGTTAACACAAAAAACATCCAGTGTGCCTTGTTTTTCTTTTACATATTCTTTGTTTCTGTCTTCAAAACGTCGATGTTTTCTCCAGGGCTGGAAGTCTTATCACCACGGCAATTCTTACCTACCGAATATCGCTAATATTTGTATGAAGACCTGTCAATCAAAGATATGTAGCCGCCAGTGAACAGCTGATTAGTCGTCACACAAATATTACCGACATTCGGTAGGTAAGAATACCTACCGAGTTGGGCGCCCACAATTGCGTTGGCGCGACGATGTTCAGAGAAGTGCGGGACTTGCCTGGATGCGGATCACTCAGGATAGAAATAAATGGAAAATGCGAGAGGAAGCCTACGTCCAGGAGTGGACGATCAATACAGGCTGAAGAAGAAAAAGAAGAAAAATACCGTGGTGATGATCATCGATGGTGAAGTCTTCCAGCCCTGTTATAACTCTTTTTCGGCGTGTAGAACTCTCCTTACAGACTACTCGCTGTGTATATATAAAGCTACAGCTTTCGGAATGGAGTCATTGTCGTTGTATTTATCCCCAGCACTGAGACTATGTTTTTCCTTGGTTATTTTATTCCCTTTAATGCCGAAGCGTTATCTATCAGATCCCTCCCGATAGCATTGTATGTAATTTCGCAAAATACCAACAATTTGTTGCGACACTGTTTTTTGGTAATTGCTACGTTTTTTTTGGTTTTACGATATTATTCGTGTTATTTTATATTCGTGTTATTATTATTAATTTTTTTTAAATTTTGATTTGTTAAGAGGAATGCAATTCACCAACCTATTCTGCCTGGCCAGAAACAGGTATTAATATAACACAACACAGTGAAAGTCAATTTTTAATTATTTAAAAATTCAAATGGAAACATAGGTAGATTTTAATATCATCAGTTAATAATTCATTATTGTTTATTTTAATGAATTATTAATAAATAATTACCCAATAACATATGTTGAATCAGGGTCAAAGTTATGGTCAAATGACCCAAGCGGGGATCGAACCAACGTTGTCCTATTCCAAACACGCTTGAAAGATCAGCCCACTTGGCCCTCTCGGCTATAACACCGACAATGAATATCCAGTCAAAATAAAAGGAGAGCTTGTATCAAAAGGTTATGATTCTGGATGAAATGAAAGAAGTATGTAAGGACAGAAAGAAATGGCGGTTGATCAGTAATGTTGGCGGCTAGTACTAGGGTTTTTTGAATAAGAATTTTCTATTATGTTTTAGTTTTGATGCCCATACATATAATTATTTGTTGATTTTTTTAAATGTTATTTGTTGTGTATTTTCCTTGACTTATAGGTTGGTATGTGGCTGACCACCCATGCTGAAGAAAATGGTCCAATGTCACCGATGTTTCAGGGAAGGTCAGCAAGAGTTGCAGGGTGCATGTTCATTTGAGATTTGGGGTTTTAGACAACAAGCGCGAACTTATAAATGTTTGCTTGTCGGTGTTATGGCCGAGGGGGCCAAGTGGGCTGATCTTTCTAGCGTGCTTGGAATAGAATAACTTTGGTTCGATCCCCGCTTGGGTCATTTGACCATACTTTGACCCTCCTTTAACAGATGTAATTGAGTAATTATTAATTAATAATTCATTAAAATAAACAAGAATGAATTAATAATTATTCAGCTTAATGCCTGTTTCTGGCCAGGCAGAATAGGTTGATTAACTGCATTCGCCTTCACAAATCTATTTAAAAAAAAATCCATGTAATGTGAATCCCTAGTGTAACATATCTTCCCAACGTATATCATGGAAAGATCTAATTTGTTTTACAAATTTCGAATGAATCGACCATATTCATTATAGTTGAATTACAAATAACAGTAACGAATTGTTTCACCAGGCTGCAGTGTCAGTGACCGGAAATGGTAAATGCGCTGTCGCCATTAGGGCGCAGCCGTTTCCTGTTTTACATCAAGTTGTGCACGCGCAGGAACTGCATGGAGCCTCCCCCCCCCCCCCCACCCACAAACAAAAAGCCTCGCTTTCAGGAAAACACAAAAACGAATTAACCATCCCTTAGCCGTGTTTACAGTGCATTAATTAGAGAGCTGAAAGTACAGAAAAAAACTAATTGTGGCGTCTGTTAAAACTGCCTTATTTAAGATAAAAGAAAAACAGCTTTGTTTTCGATTACGTAAGTATATTTATTTTTATACATATATTTATTTATTTCAAAGTAACTTGTGTAAGTAAATTTACAAGTGCAAGAAAATAAAAAGGTTTAAAAACTCAACTAAGCTTCACATACTGTGTAACTTCCTGCCTGCGTTATCCCCGAAGGGGTCGCATGTGGCGATTCGGGACCTATTTATTTTTACGGGTTAGGGGGCCGGCCTCACACCAACCACTTTTAGTTGAAGTGGGGGTTTTTCCAGCTCTCCAGGGGGCTGGTTCTCATTTCTTGTGAAGGCTCAGTAAACCTTGAGATCGAACCCTTTCTCTCGGCATGGAATGCAAGCATTCTACCAATTGAGTCATAGACCTTTTTTACAAGCTTGGTCGTCGTCGCTACAAAGCGACAATTCTCAAGCAAGACCCAGTTGCTGTAAAGCTGGATGGACCTTTGGTGACTGGTCATTGGTTAAGGTTTGGATTCGAACCCACAACCTTCCGTTCAGAGTTCGAAGTGTTACCACTGAACTACAAACCGGTATAATGTAAATAAAATAAGAAAAATACACAAACCATTAAAAATATAAAATAAAAATATATTGCGTCATTGGTGGTTTTTAGTCCAGTGATTCAGTCAATTTCAGATGAGTTGTTAGAAAGTATTATTATTCTGAATGTATGTAGGTATTTCCTTGTATTTTTAATGTATTTTTTGAGTTCTAGGTTGGTATGAGGCTGAACAACCATGCTGTAAAAAATGGTTCACTTTGCTTATGTCAGCCCTGTTTCAGGGAAGGACAGCAAAAGTTGCAGGGTGTATGTCCATTAGAGATTTGGGTTTTTATGTTGTAGGATCACATGTGGCATGTGCAAGCGCGAACTTGTATGTTTCTGCTTGTGAAAATGCATGTTATGTGAATCTCCAATGTAACAAATCTTTGCAACTTAAATTAGATTATTTTTTAAATATTTAAAAAATTTAAATGGTAAAACATGGTTTTAATTCACTTTATTCTTTTTGTTTTTGAATAAAAAATAAAAATGAAAGAATAAAGTGAATTTAAACCATGTTTTACCATTTCAATTTTTTAAATATTTAAAGAAAAATGGACTTTCACTGTGTTAACAGATCAACACTAAATAAAAATATAAATCAGATTAGATTAGATTAGATTAGATCATAATCATCATCATTATCACTGTGAAGAAAAAGATGATCGACAGGCACTTTATTTCACTATTATTATTTTTAAGTTGTTTGAATTTTAACAAGAAAAGCCTTCAGACTCCGTGTGGGAGGAAAATCATTACAGCGATTTATAACGCTGTAATTACACCAACCACTTAACTTCCGTGACGCGGCTGAAATTGTGAAAATCCTGAAATATACTGAAACTTTATAAATAACTGAGGGAGAGATCAGCGTCATAGCGAAGCAACTATTTATCACAATAAGGCTTCTATAATGTAACAACTTACAAATACAAATAGAGGCGTTGAATGTTTAGGGAAGGCTTTGCACAAAAGTCGAGTTTCTGTAAAAAAACATCCGATCTAATCTAATCTAAGTTGCAGAGATATGTAACATTGGGGATTCACATTACATGCATTCTCACAAGCAGACACGTACAAGTTTACGCTTGCGCATGTAAACCTACAATATTGTTACGATTTTAGGGTTCCAAAAGTCTTTCAATTAAAAATACTGGTCTTCTTATACAGTTGTTTATTTTACACTTTTAATAATTTATTTTCACAAAGATGTAACTGTAACTGTAACTGTAACTGTAACTGTAAACTGTAACTGTAACTGTAACTCTGTCGCCATTCCGCTAGGGGTGGCCAGAGCCTCTGCAGAGTTGCCTCCATTTTTTACTATCCTTACATACCTCTTTCAATTCATTCATATCCATCACCTTTTTCATGCATTTTCTTCTTTTATGCTCACTTTGTATATCCCATTCTTTCACAATCTCCTCAATCTGATCACTCCATACTTTTCTCGGTCGTCCCTTCCCTCTTTTTCCTTTCACACTTTCTTTGTCACACAAGATAGTCTCGACTATTTCATTTCACTTGGTTTCTGTTCACTGATCAAGTTGGTTCTATGTAGTTGTAAAGCTCGTAGGATACTGGCTCTGCAAGCAACTTGCACCCTTTTTATACTCTTCATAACAGTACAATCTAGATCTATGTTCGCTAGACAGTTCCAGAAAGGCGTAGTAATCATTATTTCTCGATGCTGCAAGTATTTTATTCAATGACTCCTACCCACACATATTTATGAGGATTCTTATTGCCTGGTTATAGCTAATACCTATTCTAATATTTACATAACAATATGAAAACCAAATCTTAAATTGACATACACCCTGCAACTCCTGCCGACCTTCCCTGAAACAGGGGTGACATTGGCAAAGTGAACCATTTTCTACAGCATGGGTGGTCAGCCGCTACCAACCTATAAGTCAAGGATGAATATTTGTAATTACACCCTATGAATATTTGTAATTACCTGTAAATATGTTTACGCACTTGGAGTACCTACGTGCGCCTGTACATGCATACATAGTGTGTAGAAAAATCTCGCTCTAGTATGATGGTGGTAGTGTTACGAACTATGAATTTGAAGTGCTTGCGTGCGCCTGTACAGGTACAATAGTGTGTGTAAAACGGTCTAGTATGATCCATCATGGTAGTGGAACAGCTGTCTAGTATATTCTAGATTCTAGAACATGCAAGAATGGTCTCTTTTGTACCTTTATATACAGGCTGCAGTGGTGCGTAGAGGATGAGTTGATTAGTTGCATCCAACATTTGGACGAGAATACCATATACGTAGAGATTACTGAGTATTGTAAATTGTAAGACAAGCCGTTTAAAATAAATTCTGTAAAATAAATAATTGCAGTGTAATTAAAAAGGACCCATCTAAAATCAGAAAAATATATTATTACGTATATTGTTACAAACTAACGGCTATTTTTAGACATATTTGTCGTCGGCTGAGCCCACGCTTTGACAAACTAATGGTGCCTGGGCTGGAAGTTTCATCAGCATGGTCATTCTTACCTACCGAATTTTGTAATATCTGTATGAAGACAAATCAGCTGTTCACATGCGGCCATCTTGAATTGACAGGTCTTCATACAAATGCATCATTAGTTTGTCAAAGCGTGGGCTTAACCGACGACAATAATGTCTAAGAATAGCCCCGTAAGAGTTTGTGTGTACATGTACCTAGGCACTTAGTTTGCTGGTGTGTAACTGGGCTAGTGTCGAACAGCTAGTATAATCATGAAATAGATGATAGTAGACTACTATGGTATAATCCACTATAGAATAAGCTCGAACACGCAAGAATCGTCTCTTTTGTACCTATATATACAAGCAGAGATTCTGCGGAGAGCCAGGTCGCTTGAAACATTGTGACGAGAAGTACTGTGTAACCGTTATTGTGCAAAATAAATCTTGTTGATTAAACAAATCACGGTTAAATTAAAAAAATAACCCACGTTAAATCATAACTTTATATTAGATTATATATAAATAGATTCTGCTCCTGAAGATGCCTCATTAGGCGAGTATGTTTGAGCATAACTATATATTATTTGAGGATTGATATAATGAACAAAAGGTTATAAAAATATTATAAACATATTCAAGCATTAATCTCGATATTTGCTCAAATAAAAAAAGTAAACACGACGCGAAAATAAAATATATACAAAAAAAACGACGCAAAATTTCAACAATGAAAAAATCTTCTTAACAATTTTAATGTCACTCAAATTTTCCGACGCTCGAAAAATTGGGAAAATCCGACGTCATAAAAACGGGTTCTGGCGAGTGGCGCGAAAAAAAAATATGGCACTGAAGGCTCTACGGGAAGGGCGGCATTAATAATGGAATAACATCTGACATCGCGAAAAAAAGATACAGGCGTTTTGATTTGCTTTCCATCCCTGAATTTAAAAATGGCATTGCCGAGTGTAATTTTGACCTGCATTTTTTTACATTAAATAATTTATTTTAATTAAAATTTGAAAAATAAAACACAGAGTTTTTCTTCACGAGTTGTGTTTTATTTCTTCGAGCGCTTTCGATGTTATCACATCCTTAACAAGAAGACAACTCTGGTCTTAAATGAATATTCACAATGTTAACACACAAACCCTTAAAATTTTATACATTTGTTATTTTCATACTTTATTTTGGTTACGATAACTTTTTTTTTTATATTTGTTTACTTATGGGTTGGTATGAGGTTGACAACCCATCTGTAAAAAAATGGTTCACTTTTCCAATATCACAATGTCCAATGTTCCAATGTAGTCCGGTCGATAGCTCAGGTAGTAGAGTGCTTGCATTCCATGCCGAAAGCTCGGGTTCGAATCCCACCGAGGGTGTCAGAAATGATTTCCCGTTTCGGTGTTTATTTCAAACCCCAAAATAAAATACCGGCAAGGTTTACTCAGCCTTCACAAGAAATAAGTACCAGCACTCTCGGGAGCTGGGAAACCTCCACTTCAACTGAAGGGGTTGGCGTAAGGCCGGCCCATCACCTGTAAAAATAAATAGGTTCAATTCGCCACATGCGACCCCTTCGGGGATAACGCGGCAAGAAGTTACACTATATGTGTAGCTTAGTTGCGTTGCGTTGCGTTTACCCCTGATTCAGGTATGGTCGGCAAAATTTGCAGGGCTTATGTTCATTTGGGATTGGATATTAATTTGTAGATAAACATGCAACATTTGGAAGCTCAAACTTACTCGTTTCTTTCGTGAGGATTTTTTTTATATTTGCTCTTCACTGGATTGAAATTTTGTACCAAAGACCGGTCATCAAAAGGTCCATCCAACCTTACAGCAACTGGGTCTTGAGAATTGGCGCTTTTTACAGCGACTACCAAGCTCGCAGAGGGCTATTGAGGTGTGATACACACAAAAACAGCGCTCACCAAATAAATAGCCTAATTTAATTTAACTGTATACATATTCGTAACAATGATGATGATGATGAGTTGATGATTTCTTTATAGCGCCGTTTCGTGATGTAGTCACTCCAAGGGCGCTTTTGCAAATGATGCCAGAAATTTGCTTGTCTTCAGTGCATTCCGGAACTTTCCATGTTCCTCTAGCTGGTCATAGGCCAGAGGACCAGCAACTGCAAATGCACGCTCTCTAAGCATTGTGTTAACTTATCGCAACCTTTGATTTGGCTCGAGTTTCAGCCGAGCAAAGTGTTCGGGCTTTTATTGCCGAGGTTTGATTAAATCAGTGAGATATTTGGGTGTTTTTCCAAATAAAGCTTTGTGGAACATCGTGCACACTTTAAACTCGATGCGCTCCGGGATACGGAGCCAGTGAAGCTTCTAGAGAGGAGGAGTAATGTGAGTAATTTTGACTGACCAGCAATCATGCGAGCGTATGCATTGACAATAATTTATAGTTAAATTTTAATGATTTGACTTTAATCTAAGTAGGAATTGCTTCCGTTCACTAAGACTGACAGCGGGTTAAGATTTTAGCTTTATGATGTTAAAGCGCACAACATAAAAATACGCGCAATGTTACAACAATAACAACAAATATATATATATACAGAAATAATATTGTTACAACATAAAATAATACACAAGACAACTGAAGAAATATGACAGCTGAGTGACAACATGGAATTGCTTCCATTTTTAATGCCAACTTTTTTTTTATGGCATCGTTGGCGGGATTACTCTTTCATTCCAGCTTTATTGTTACGCCGGGAATTAATGCTTTTTTTTTTGCTTTTTTCAAAGCCAACGACAGACGTTTTTATTACGAAAGGTCAAAAAATGCATTCGAATACGTACCCCGCCACGTCGGTCGGGCGTTTTTTTGTTTTTGTAACCGTTTTTTACTTTTCAGCTTGAAATTGTTTTGAGAGCTTTTTAATGGACGCTTGAATTAAATGCAAATTGTAATGGCTGATGAATTTAATACAATTTGGGAACCTTTTTTTTTTTTGCTGCGCTAAATGAAATAAAAAACACACAGGACAAAATGGTTTTATTTTTTTATGAAAAAGGTTACATTATAAGAACAAATGTAACGTAGCACTCGGCGCAGTATAAACAATTAGATGTTTCTTTGACGAGCAAACGTCATAAGTCTATGTGACTACTGACTTTCTTATAGGTTGGTATGCGGTTGACCACCCATGCTGTAAAAAATAGTTCACTTTGCCAATTGACCGGTCCGTAGCTCAGTGGTAACACTGCAGACTCTGAATGGGAAGGTTGTGGTTTCGAATCCCGGCGGAGCACAAAAAATACACCATTAATATTTTCAAATTTGCTCTTCGCTGGGTTGAACAATTCATAAAACCTTTACCAATGACCGGTCACCAAAGGTCCATCCAGCCTTACAGCAACTGAGTCTTGCTTGAGTATTGGCGCTTTGTAGCGACGACCAAGCTCGTACACCTCTGCGGCATTACAACAAGTGTCATGGATCCCTAGATTCTCTAGAATATAGGGAGTCTCCCGCGCAGGATTTCTTAAAAAAAAAAAATGTCACCCCTGTTTCAGGTAAGGTCGGCAAGAGTTGCAGGGCTTATGTTCACTTAAGATTGGGTTTCTATATTGTAGGTTCACATGCGGCATGCGTTCGCGCGAACTTATACGTGTCTGCTTATGAGAATGCATATAATGTGAGCCCCCAATGTAACATATCTTTGCAACTGAGATTAGATTAGATTAGACGATTGTAGCGATCCCGGTCGTGTGACGTCACCATTTAGTTGTCTATGGAATATGTTCATTATTGAGTACGTAAAAAAAGAATAATTATATTTGAATAGACTACTCGATGGATAAGTTGGTAGAATGCTTGCGTTCAATGCTAGAGGGCTGGGGTTCGATCTTCACTTAGTGTGACAGCCTTGCCGGAATTTAATTTTGTGTTTAAGATAAACACCGAAACGGGAATCATTTATAGCACCCTTGATGGGATTCTCACTAGACTTCTCGGCATGTAATGCAATCACCTACAAACTGAGCTATCGACAAGATTTGTCTTATGTAGGTACCTATTTATATTTCACCGCTTGTTGTGTGCGGCATCCTCAAAGCACTGAAAGTGTCAATAAAAAATATTTCTATTCTAATCTTATCTAAGTTGCAAAGATACGTAAAATTGGAGATTCACATTATATGCATTTTCACAAGCAAACACGTACCTATACTCGTAAATAAGTTCGCGCTTGCACATGCCACATGTGAACCTACAACATAAAAACCCAAACCTCAAATGAACATACATCCTGCTACTCTTGCCGACCTTCCCTGAAACAAGGGTGACATTGGCAAAGTGAAACATTTGCTACAACATGGGTGGTCACATATATACCAACCAATAAGTCAAGGAACATTTAATGTATTGTTATGTAAATATAAATATTGAAATAAGTATGGGTAGTTATAGTTATAAGAATTCTCTAGGCTAAGTAGGTATTTGTTATAATAGGAATTCTGTATTGCATTGGTGGGTAGGACTGATGGTTGTGTCTCTAGGTATTACGTGAAGCATCGAGAAATAATAATTACTTTGTCTTTCTGGAATTGTCTAACAACTATAGGATCTAGACTATACTGCTTTAGACAGTATAAAAGAGTGCAAGTGGCCTGAAGGCCAGCAGTATCATACGAGATTTACAAACACATAGAACTAACTTGAGCAGTGAGCAGAAACCAAGTGGAATAGTCGAGAAACCTTTGTAAAAATAAATTGTGTATAAGTGTAAAATAAATAACTGTATAAGAAGACCTGTGTATTTTAATTTGAAGGACTTTTGAACCCAATTTCGTAACAGTATTTTTTTGATATTTTTTTATTCTTTCATTAATTGGAAGATACAGAAAAAGTAACATGAAAAAGCGCAGTCATATTTTCCTTGCATCATTACTTCAGGTTCATCTGAGCCGAGGCTTGAAATTGTAACCGGAAGGGGACCTGCCGACTTCCGTGTCAGATCCGGAAGGGAGCCTCTTCCGCGATCGCTGAAACCGGAAGTGCAAGCCCGCCGGCTGTTTTCCGGTTCCTCCGATACCCAGCCACATAAAATGTGACGTCAGCATGAGCAGAAAAAATAACATTACAAATACGTTATTCACAAGGTATTTGTTAGGTTTAGGTTGGAATTACGGTCGTTTGACTTTGGCCGGATTTAGCCATTAGCTTGCTTAAAAACGCATCTTAACTATTTTTATATTGTGTAATTTCTTGATTGCGTTATCCTCAAAGGAGTTGCCTGACCTATTTTATTTTTACGGGTAAGCCTCACACCAACCACTTGCAGTTGAAGTGGGGGCTTACCAGCTCCTGGAAGGGCTGATTCTCATTTCTAATGAAGGCTGAGTACACTTTGGGATCGAACCCTTGCTCTCGGCATGGAATGCAAGCATTCTACCATTTGAGCTATCGATCTTTTTACGAGCATGGTCGTCGTCCCTACAAAGTGCCAATTCTCAAGCAAGATCCAGTTATTGTAAGGCTGGATGGACCTTTTACTGACCGGTCTTTGGTAAAGGTTTATGAATTTTCCAACCCAGCGAAGAGCAAATTTAAAAAATAGAAATGGTTGTTTGGTGATAAGGAGTCGTGATCGTCGATGAAGTCTGAATCACTTCCCGTTATTACCAAAAGAATATGTTCTGAAAAATAGGATTTGGAAATAAAAAACACTCTCAACACTTGAATTTTTATTGAATGAGATTAACACAGTTTGGTACTTGATTTGTAATGATAATAATTATTTAAAGACGAATGAAGCTAAGATAATTATTAGGGTACAGAAATCAAGAAAGGCGACAAGGGCGGATGGACGACGGTCGGTCGGAGAGACGTGTTCTTCGCGAGAGAGTCGAGTGCAGAGTCCTCGTCATCAGGTCTGCGTGGAAGGACAACCAAGATGGCGTCCTTGGGTTGCGTCACCAGTCAGAGCGTCAGCTGGTGGCTGTGAACAGAACTAATGAATGACAGAATGATGTTTGAATGTTCCCGCCACAGTTGAACTACGGACCGGAACGTTGGTTAGGCACCGGGGTTTTCGTGAAATTCCCCCAAATAATGACTGCATCGCTTTTGGAAGATTGTTTAGAATGTTTATTGAATTAATTAATTCACAATAAATAAATATACCAGATAGATTATTTGGTATTCCTTGACTTATAAGTTGGTAGGAAGCTGACCACCCATGCTGTAAAAAAAATGCTTCACTTTGCCAATATCCCCTCTGTTACAGGGAAGGTCGACAAGAGTCGCTGAGCTTATGTTCATTTGAAAACGCAACGCAACTAAGCTACACATATAGTGTAACTTCTTGCCGCGTTATCCCCGAAGGGGTCGCATGTGGCGAGTTGAACCTATTTATTTTTACAGGTAAGGGGGCCGGCCTTACGCCAACCACTTCAGTTGAAGTGGAGGGTTCCCAGCTCCCGAGAGTGCTGGTACTCATTTCTTGTGAAGGCTGAGTAAGCCTTGCAGGTATTTTTATTTTGGGGTTTGAAATATTATATATATTGAAAAAGAATAGATATACTTGTGTGAAGGAAAAGGTGGAGGAACTAAACATCTTAACATTTAGACAGAGAATATTTTATAATGCGATGATGTTTGTGTATAATGTGATAAATAATGAAAAATCACAGTTCTGGAAGAAAATATCAGAAAACCAACGGGAGCATGCACATTAGGTTGGAGCGTGCTTGTATGGAGTTTTTTTTTTTTTCGAATTTAAAAAAGGCGGGGTGCGAAATCGGTGCTCTGGTACATACATATTAAGCACAGAAAATTTGGATTCAATATCTTATCTGCAAATTGTGCCCCAAAGCCCTTGAAATATCACAAATATTTAAAAAAATGGGTAGTGCAATAACTGGTTTCGTATAAATTTTAACCATAAATTATACAATTTCTCACTTGTTGTTGACTAACGATAAACACAACTAAAGAATAATAGTGAAAAAATCCTAAAAAAACATGTGTTTACCCGCGAAATATCGTTGTCGATTAAGTAATTTTTCGCGCAAATTTGCTATGTTCAAAACAGGGAAAACTTGTCGGGTGGAGATCAACCATCCACGTCTGGCAGTCCAGTAGTTATAGTAAACTCGGATACAGCTACTACAGCTACTGCTATAGCAAGCAAGCAGCTCAATAAACTTAATTTGCCAGTTGTAGCCAGAACACTGGATCGTTATGGCGTTTCCGATCGGGCAGGAGCTGCCATCGTGTCTGCTGCATTACAAGATATCGGATTGGTGACTGAAGATGATTGCAAGAATGTTGTAGATCGCAGTAAGATCCGCCGAGCCCGTACTCAAACTAGGAACGTGCAGATTTCCACTCAGCTTGACCTAGGGCAGTCCATTTGTATCTCGTTTGACGGACGAAAGGATAAAACGTTTGTCATGGAAGGCAAGCGCAGAATATTGGTAGTAGAAGAACACATCACTCTTTTAAAAGAACCTGGGTCACAATACATTGGCCACATTATATGCAAGTCAAGCGATGCTAAAACTATTGCCAACAAAGTTTTAGCTTATTTTGTAGCGAAATCGATCGATACAACTACAATCACAGCCATCGGATGCGACGGTACTGCCGTTAATACTGGAATTCATTCAGGTATCATACGCTTTATAGAAAAAACATTTAAACGACCGCTCCAGTGGCTAGTGTGTCAGTTACATGCGAATGAATTGAGCTTGCGTCACCTTTTTGAATCTATCGATGGGACGACAACAGGGCCCAAGAGCATCAGCGGTCAGCTGGAAAAACAGCTGAAAAACTGCGAATACCTCCCAGTAGTTGATTTTATACCAATAACGTGCAACCTGCCAGACATTACAAAAGTTCGCGAGGATATAAGCACAGACCAGCTATATTTGTTGGAAACATGTCAAGCTGCAAGCTGATTAGTGCAGGACATTGTGATGAAAACTTGGCTAAGAGGTCTCCAGGAAAAATATGTCATTCGCGTTGGTTGACGACAGCCAACTCACTTCTCAGGCTATACATTTCTACCAATAATCCGACTGAAAAACAGATGACTGTGACTGAAGTCTTGAAGGTTTACGCACCGATGTGGTTCCACATTTAAACAAAACCTTTGTGCGTTTACGCGGCAAAACACCTACACGAAATCATTAAATTGACTCGGTATCTTCCAACACACTTGCAAGAAATTGTCGGCCCCGTGATACAAAGGAATGGTTATTTAGGTCACTGCGAAAATGTACTAATTGCAATGTTGAACGACGAGAGAAGCCACATCCGAGAACTAGCTGTCAGGCGAATCGTGAAGATCAGAGAATAAACGTCGGGGTTCGCTCCTATCCGAGTCTTCAAGGTGCCAAGCTTGAACTTCAACGCAGAGCAATATTATGACCTGATTGAATGGGACAAAGTTTCTGAACCACCAGTCCTGAAACAAATTAGCACCGAATTATTGAAGGATGCCATCGTCAATCCAGATATAGTGGAAACTCAGATTTTGATACTCTTTCGCCAAATGCCCTGTCACACTCAAGCAACTGAAAGATGCATCAAACTTGTGACTGAAGCGTGCTCTGCTGTATGTGGCCCCGAAAGACGGGAAGGATGGATAAAAAATAAGTTGGAATCCTGTAAAATTATGCCGATTTTCAATACCAAGAGAGAATACAAAACTAAGTAATTTTTAGAAATTTACCGTATTTTCAACCATTTTTCAAAAAAAAACCTTGTGTTATTTGTGTAAACTGTTTCACTTTATTCTTTTGTTGGTAGTCAACAAATAATATTAATATATAAAATATGTAAAAATACTTAAAGTTTTTTTTTTACTGATTTTAATTTGAACCCCTGTTTTTGGACTTTTTTGTTTTTTTCAGTGGCTTTGTGGCACAATTTCCACTGAAAGTATTGAAATCTTGTAAAAGTGTCTTTGTTCGTATCTCTATGGAGCACCAATACCCCACTCCGCCCAAATCAAAATCCCAAAAAAAAGTTCACGCTCCACCTTAATGCACATAACACTAGAAACAAACACAAAATGAGAATGCCGTTGAGAAAAAAAGCAAAATCACATTCTGTGTAATCAAATTCTATTCTGTGTAAAACGATGAGGTAATTTAAGGAAATGGGTAAGGAAATAACAGAGGAAAAGATAATTACTGGTTTCAAAAGTAAAGTGAGAAAATATATAACAGAAAATATATAATATATTCAAGAATAAATTGAGAAGAGAAGAAACAGAATATATAACATATATAATATGTGTTAAAATGTATGTATGTACTATTTCAAGAATAAAAAAAAATAATAATAAACACCGAAACGGGAAATCATTTCTGACACCCTCGGTGGGATTCGAACCCGAGCTTTCGGCATGGAATGCAAGCACTCTACCACCTGAGCTATTGACCGGACTTTGAGATTAGGTTTTATATTGTTGCTTCACATGGGAAGCGACTTTTAATATAATCTTAAATGTAATATAATAGTTCCTTGACTTATAGGTTGTTATGCGGCTGACCACCCATAATGTAAAAATTGGTTCACTTTGCCAATGTCACCTCTGTTTCAGGGAAGGACGGCAAGAGTTGCAAGGCTTATGTTCATTTGAGATTGGGTTTTTATATTGTAGGTCCACATGCGGCATGTGTTAGCGCGAAATTATACATATCTGCTTGTGGGAATGCATTTAATATAAAACTTAAATGATATATATCTTTGCAGCTTAGATTAGATTAGATTAGATATTATATCTTTGCAACTTATAACATAGTTTATATATCGTCCTAGATTTATCAGTATTTCATTTCATGGTCTCCTAAAAACAGCTATTAAAAGCTTCAGTTGATTTCCAGGGAATGCATTTAATATAAATCTTAAATGTTATATATCTTTGCAACTTATATCATAGTTTATATATCGTTCTAGATTTATCATTATTTCATTTCATTGTCTCCTAGAAACAGCTATTAAAAGCTTCACTTGATTTCCATTTCCATTTCCATTTTCGTTCAGTGAATATCCAATAATTGTTATAATGAATTCCAACGACAACTGTTTATTCCACAATAGCCTGCAATTGAGTGATTTATTTGTTGATTTGAGGCTGCCACACTGTATAGCCGTTGTGGGTTCCGCTTTGTAGTGTAATAGGGTCCGTAGTGAACCTGCACACAGAGGTAAGCTACCTTAATGATCAGGTGCAACCAAAGCGCAATGAAATATTAAAAAAACAAAAAAAAACCTTTTTCAATTTTTAATAAAAAACAATCAATACAAATCTCGTATTTCACTATTTATTTTTCTAATTGTGAATTTCCCGTTTCGGTTCCTTAACAAGAGATGAGAACCAGCCCCCTCGGTAGCTGGGAAGCCCCCACTTCAACTGAAGTGGTTGGCGTTAGGCCGGCCTCCTTACCCGTGAAAATAAATAGGTCCCGAATCGCCACTTGTGACCCCTTCGGGGATAACTCAGGCAAGAAGCGCTATATGTGTAGCTTAGTTGCGTTTTTTTTTTGCTGAAGGAAAGCTACCCTAAATATTGGTTAATAATTATAATACCTCAATGATTTATTTGGTGAGCGCTGCTTTTGTGTGAATCACACTTCAAGAGCCCTCTTTGAACTTGGTCGTTGCTATAGAGCAAGAAAGACATTTGTGTAAGGCTGGATCGGTTTTTGGTGACTGGTCTTTGGTAAAGGTATATGAATTTTCCAACCCAGCAAAGGCGAAATTTTAAAATATAAATAGTTTATTTTTTGTGCTCCACTGGGATTCGAAACCACAACTTTCCATTTACTGAAAAGAGTCTGAAGCGTGCCACTAGACTACAGACTGGTCAAACAAGTTCGATATATGCGAATAAATACAGTAAAAACCTATATGAAATTTAACAAATTTCATAGAAAGTATATAATGAGCTAGTCGTTTTATATATTTTTAAAGTAAAAATCCAGTTTTCCTTAAGTCCAGTTGGTTTGCTCTAATGTGAAACTACCTCTGATGGACATAAGCCAAACAAGCACTTCGCGGGCGAACTGAACTGTCGACTGGATTTTTTCTAAAAATAACACAAAACTACATATTTGTAAAAATATTTTCATGTTTTGCCGACCCCTCACCTGGTGTATCTGTAGCTTCATTAGATCGTTCATGTGACCTAACAACGCCCACAGGACTGTTGCGTTTCGTAGAGAGAACTGCAAACGACCGCAAAGAGATGACTAAATATACAAAACGATTCACTCAGCTGCACAAAGAGAACTGACATTCAAAACGCTTTAATTAAATAAAGAAAAACCTCACGCGGGTGTATTCCTTCTTCTTTTTTCAGTGTCACTTCTAACGAAAATCAGCGATCAACATGCCTATTTTCTGCTGATTCGATTGAGATTTGAACTAAGTACCAGAGTATTCATAAAATTTGATGAAGCCCATAAAAAACCTGGTTTACTAAATAAGTACGTAGGTACTGTACAAAAAAAAATATGAAGAAGAATTATGCAACTGACCACATATGCTGTAGAAAATGGTTTACTTTGCCAATTTAACCCCTGTTTCAGGGAAGGTATGCAAGAGTTGTAAGGTGTTTGTTCATTTGAGATTTGGATTTTTACATTTAAGTCCATATGCGGCATGTTTAGGCACGAACTTATGCGTGTCTGCTTGTGAAAATGCATTCAATGTGAATCCTTAAAGTTAAATATATTTGAAACTTAGATTAGATAAAAAGCCTTTAATGAATAAAAACATAATGGAACCACTATGGTGAGGTCAGAAATAGTATTTGTATCTATAATCTAAGTTGCAAGGATATATTCATTCAAAGCTCTCAGATGTATGCCCACAAACAAACACGTGTAGTTCGCGCTTACAAATGCTGATTGTGTACATAAATTCCAAACCTCAAATGAACATAAGCCCTGCAACTCTTGCCCACATTCCCTGAAACAGGGGGACATTGGCAAAGTGAACCATTTTTTACAGTATGGGTGGTCAGCCTCATACCAACCTATACCTAAGTCAAGGAATAGGTAAGGTATGATCTCTTTTATTTGACTTCAAACATCCCGTGACCACCGACTTAACTGTTATTGAGTAGAGACTCACCCATTTCTAAAATAAACCAATATTATGAAGCTATAAGTTCTATTTCATTTATGTGGCTCCTTTCTGAGTAACCTGTTTTGATCATACAGAAACCAGTTATATAATACTAAGTAGGTACAGTACCCTTAGTACGAGTTGCAAAACTTGAGTAATGTAAAGTTTACGGCAGTTATTAAAGAGTTATTTCCCCCAAAATCTGCCGTTTTTGTTTGTTTGAACTTGATTTTCTTCATCTCTGTAACTCTTTTGCTAAGACCATAAAGTGTAAGAAACAAAAACGGCAGATTTTAGGAGAAATCACTCTTTAATATTTTCCGTTAACTTAACTTTTCTCAAGTTTTGCAACTCGTACTAAGGGTACAGGTTACATAAGTAAAAAGTTTTTTTTTTTATAATTTGAAGGGTATTTCTGACAACGCTAAAATCGATTGTATTTTTTTATTCATATAAATTTAATAGGATTTTTTTAAATAATTCACTATTATTTATTGTTTTTCTCAAACGTTTTCGCCTAAAAAGGAATCTTCAGGGACATAATTGTTACGAATATCTTAAAATAATATGTATACCTAAACATTAAAAACAAATACATACATCTATTTTTTTTTTTTTTTAAACCCTAGCCCTAGCCGCAAACATTACAGATCAACCACCATTTCTTTCTGTTCTTACATACTTCTTTCATTTTTCTTAAAAATTAAAAATTTAAATATAAATATCTTAATACTTCAAAATTTTTACGCAAATCTAAAAATGTCAAACTTTTTAGTATACCCTGCGCCAACAATATTATTATTATGGAAATTCCATGAATGTTTTAACGCCAGACATTCTCTGGGGAGCAAAATTTCCACAAACTTCCCAGCCATCAAAATTGTTTCACATTATTGTGTGTTTTTCCAAAATATTCAATAAATGACTTTAGCTCGAGATCAAAACCTTTCATTTTGACTCAACCCTAGCGCGTACCAAAATATATACAGATCCTCCAACCCTCAATAGAAATGCGATTTAAGTTTACGTACATTTTAAAATAAACGCTTTGGCTTAGTTTGAAGCTTTATTTTATTCTCGGGGTTCAGGTATGGGGTGTGTCATCGCTTTTGGAAAAGTTCCCAACAAGGGTTGCTAAAGGGTCATGAAAAATATTATGATAACTTGATCGTTAAATGTAAATTTTATCAAATACTTACTTTACTTTACTTTCTTCGGCTCATAAGCCTTGAAGGCTCAGGGCCTCCCGCACCACAATCCTCCAGGACTCTCTGTCTTGTGCTGCTTCCCTTTATGGTCCTCTCACTCCCAGAACTTCGGCGTCGGCTTCAACGTTGTCTGCCCACCGCATCCTGGGACGTCCGAGTGGTCTAACACCTGAGGGGGCACCATCCAAGACTGTTCTGATGATCCTGGAGTCCTCTGTACGTGCTACATGTCCGGCCCACTGGAGTCTTCTTGATTTCATTACCGACACTATGTTTGGATCTTGAAACACGGACATCAGCTCCGCGTTGGTCCGGATACGCCACCTGTCATCTTCAAATACAGGTCCGAGAATGCGACGAAGCATTTTGTTATCAAAGACTTGGCTTTTTAAAGAGTTTTTCTTGTTTTTGAGTCAGACTCCAGGCTTCGCATCCGTACAACACAACTGGCCGAACCACGGAAGTGTAAATCTTGAATTTCGTGGAGCGGGATAGCCATTTTGAGCACAATAGCCCTCTAATGCCAAAAAAAGCATTATTGCCGGAGTGAATTCGGGCATGTAATTCTTTATCAAATAGAAAAAAACAATATTAGTTGAACACTTTTAAGAGTGCAACTTTGTCCCTGGTGAAGCCAAGTTAGAATCCATCAAATGAGTAAGAAAATTGAGTACTGAAGGGCTATTCTGGATGTCTAAAGCGAGGCCGAAGGCGACTGATACCGATTCGTTGCCGAATGAAAGGTGAATTGTGATTCTCGTTTGAAAATTTGGCTGAAGGCTATTTCTTATAAAGGTGAGGAATCTCCCGGAACTGTCAAAATATAGCGCGGCCGATTTACCCCGCCGTACAGCGAAGGACAGAAATTGTCAGTAGATTATTACAAATATATGACTTATTTTCTTTAATGACCTAAATAAATGTATTCGCAAACTCATTCCTTATGTTTATTTGTGACCCACGTGACATTATTATAGGAAATTATGACGTCGAATAGGAATTACGATCTTACGAAAATTGGCATTCTGAACGGCATAATATGCGCGTCGCTAAGTACGTCATGCAGATAATTATTATGCTTTTGACAACAATAAATTTGCACTAAGAAATTGCGTTATTTTTTCACAGTTTCATCTTCATTTGTGATAAATTGTAAACATAATTATTTACAAGTGATTTTCAATCATTATAACGCTCAATTTACAAAGATTTAAGCATAGATTTAATTGTCAAATGTCAGTTGACAGCAGACGTGAAGTTAGCCTGATTTGCCAGCCTGCTATGCGAGAGCTGTGAACTATGAGAATTGCCCCCAAAGTCCAAGGAAAAATAATTTCACATAAAATGTTATTTATAATCATTTCCTAATTTTAACATATTTGAAATAAACAAATCACCTTAAATTTTTTGATTAAAATAAATTGGGCTAGTTTTAACAAGTTGAAGGAGTAAAAGTACAATATAAACAATAGTTTTCACCAAACATTGTATTGTTGAGAACTGAGTTTTTTATTACATTGTAATGTAGTTTTATGTATTTTCATTCCGTTGTTTCGTACTTATTTGCACTTATTATTGTTTTACTACTTTTTGATGAAGTTTTAGTATTTTTTTTAAATATATGGGGAAATTTACCCTTTGGGCTGGCACCTGTCGGACGATTATCACATCGATCATCCGTCAGTCTGGCCAATCGAGAAAAAACATACAAAACCCATTGCTGTCCCTTGTAAGGATAGTCGGAAGGTCGGTAGGAACGAGAATCGCAAAACGGCAAAGGAACTCTTTCGCAAGGGCTATTAATCTCCACCGGCAACTAATATCTTTAGTGCAACCGAACATCGAGAATTGCACTTCTGGTTCTTAAACATTGCTACATTTGAAGTATAATCTTAGTTTGCAAAGATATATTATACATACATTACATTAATTAATTTTAATGTATTCCCACGAGCAGACATGTATAATTTCGCGCTCAAACATGCCGCATGTGAACCTACAATATAAAACCCAATCTCAAATGAGCATAAGCCCTGCAACTCTTGTCGATCTTCCCTGAAACAGGGGTGATATTGGAAAAGTGAAACATTTTTTACAGTATGGGTTATCAACCTCACACCAACCTATAAGTCAAGGATAAAGAAACAATGGAAGAAAAGTTTAGTAAAATAGAAAAAAAACGTTGTAGGTATGTAATCTGAAATAGTTATATAATTCTTACGCAGCTAAGCTTCACATATAGTGCAACTTCTTGCCTGCGTTATCCCCAAAGGGTTCGCATGTTGCGCTTTGGGACCTATTTATTTTTACAGGTAAGGGGGCCGGCCTGACACCAACCACTTTCAGTTGAAGTGGGGGTAGATTCATTGATTTAAAATGGCACCAAATATCCTTACAGTGTTATTCACAAAGCATTTGATCGACAGCTGATCCATAAGTCTTAGTTTTTTCTTGTTTGGTGGCGGTTAAGCCATGGACAACACCGTTCGTGGTTAAACTGAGGACAACAGAAAGAAAACAAAAGTGTAAGGGTTATAAATATTAAACAGGTTTTTTAAACGCAAATCAACAAATGAATTGTTCTACGGGTGGTCAACTTCTTACCAATCTACACGTTACATGTACCGAGGATAAATAAATAAAGTAATGAAACAAAAATCTTTTGCGCTGAAATGTTTACATCTTTCAAAAGCGGAAAGAAAATGGATTGTTTGTATATAGGTCAAAGGAAAATATTATTCTCTAAGGCAGGCCTGTCAAACTCAAATGATAAGATTGGTAAAATGATCCGTTTTGTTTTAAGTTGGGGGCCTTAAAGGTAAACACAAATCGACGAAGAGGCGGAGGAGTTAAAAATGCACTAACTTTACTTTTACTTTCTTCGGGTCATAAGCCTTGAAGGCTCAGGGCCTCCCGCACCACAATCATCTTGTGCTGCTTCCCTCCATTGTCCCCTCACTCCCAGAACTTCGGCGTCAGTTTCGACGTTGTCTGTCCACCACATTCTGAGACGTCCGAGTGGTCTAACACCTGAGGGGGCACCATCCGACATAGTTCTGATGATACTGGAGTCCTCTGCGCGCGCTACATGTCTGGCCCACTGGAGTCTTCTTGATTTTATTTAATTGAAATAACAAAAAATACATGTACATGAATACTCGCATAAGTGGCAAAAATAACCTGTTTTTGGAGCTGCAATCTCCATTAAATTCAAGGAGAAATGCTTTTTTCAGTCTCAATAGGCTATTCTGTTTAAAGTGTGTACATTGATAGCATATACACCAAAATTGGAACAATGATAAACGACCGGTCCGTTGTCTTGTGGTTAACACTTCTGATTCGTAAATTAAAGGTTGAGGGTTCGAATCTAGGCGGAGCAAAAAAAAATACTTTTTATATTTTCAAATATGCTCTTCGCTTGATGTAAAACTCATGTTCTTTTACCAAATACCGGGCATTTAATGTCCATCCAGCCTTACATCAACTGGGTCTTGCTTGAGTATTGGTGCTTTGTAGCAACGACCAAGCTCGTAAACAACACATTTGTGGCACTACAACAAGTGTCATAGACCCCTAGAGTCTCTGAAATCTAGGGAATGTTTTAGTAATATGTAAATTGTTGGTGTTTTGACCGAGGGGGCCAAGTGGGCTGATCTTTCTAGCGTGTTTGGAATAGAATAACGTTGGTTCGATCCCCGCTTGGGTCATTTGACCACAACTTTGACCCTGGTTTAACAGATGTCATTGCGTAATTATTAGTTAACTATGTATATACATAAACGATAATGTATTTGTTGGGGTTTAGTGGTTCACACTGAATATATTTTTTTTATTAATTGCTGATATTGATACCTGTTTCTGGCCAGACAAAATAGGTTGGTGAATTTCATTCCTCTTCACAAATCTATTAAAAAAAAATGAAATCCTCTGCGGGACGCACACAAAACGGGAGGATCAAAAAAATCAAATGTCTCGACGGGTCGCAACCAATACCTGTGCGGGACGCATACAGCCCGCGGGTCGCGTGTTTAACACGCCTGCTTTAAGCCGTATATCGGAGCGAATTGTAATTTATAAAACCAAAATCTCAACCAATTCTGATACGATATTAGGGACTTTGAGCTCAGGTGATTTTTACGGCCCCGCCAATAAAATATTCCCTTCTATGATTCGCAAATCAGTTTTGGTATTTTTTATTCAACATTACGCATGCTTTTAGATATAACATTTTTATGCCGAAGGAACGTAATGTCTTTAAGGTTTTCTGTGTTTTTTCGGGAAGGAAAATTTTGGTTTGTGCTAAATTTAGATCAGAGCTAATTTTTCATTTATATTAGAGTCTTGCTTGAGAATCGGCGCTTTTTACAAGCTCGCAGACGGGCCTTGAGGTATGATACACACAAAAGTAGTGCTCACCAAATAAACCATCCTAATTTTATTATTAATCTTGATTTATAGGTTGGTATGCGGCTGACCACCTCTGCTGTAAAAAATTCCACAAGCAGACACGTCTTAGATCGCGCTTAAACATGCCGTATGTGAACCTACAATATAAAACACAATCTCAAAATGAAAATAAGACATGCCACTCTTTCCGACCTTCCCTGAAACAGGGTTGACATTGGCAAAGTGAATATTTGTTTATAGTATGAGTGGTCAGCCTCATACCAATCTTTAAGTCAAGGAATATTTTTCCTTATACTCGTACAACTAATAAAAGTCTATTATACGCATTATCTTATGTACCTACTAAGTACATGAAATAATATCGACGCGACGGTTAAAAGGCAGTATAGGGCATAAGCGACAAAAACAAAACTGTTCATGAGATCAGTTTACAGTTGAGATTGCGGAAAAATGGCACCACTTTTATATCGTTAAAATGAAAACAGCTTTAAAATTACAAAAAATACTGAAGGCATTTATTGGCATTCCTATTTATGTGGTTTATGATGTTTTACGATTTTTTTATGTCACTAGCGCCTTTAGGACAAAAAAGGTCAAAATCTTGTCGGTTACATCAAAGCCATACCTCGAAAACGCAGTTGTTTGCTTTGGCTTAAACAACACCAAAAATTCATCGCTTAGCTATGGGAGTTAGCGTATTAGAAAGAGCGTAAAATTTTAAGTAAGATGGCATTCATAATTCCTTTTCCTTTTCCTTTTCCTTTTCTTTTTCCTTCCCTTTCCTATTCTTCCCCCCATTCCTTTTCCTCCCTTTATGTGATGATTAAATTAATAGTCGTTTTCTCTTTGTTTTTTTTTTTTTCTTCTTCTTCATTTTTCTCATATTCCTTTCCAAATTTTTCTTGTTTCTCCTTCTTAATTAAGCTGTAAACGAAATTATACTACATTATGTTTGCAAACTTTGCTGGTTTTTTAAATTGTATAACTATGTTGTTTATCCCATATTTTACATGTATAACTGTTTGTTTGTCTAATAAAAAAAAAAACATTTTTGACCAAAACGTCGCTTATACTTTCTTTTAAGTGTCGATATAATCATGGAAATAGTTACATAATATATTTTTTATTCCGCAAATGTTGGAAGGCTTCCATTTAATTCCATTATCGGCGTGCATTTATTATCAATCACATCCTGGCGGCGGAGAGCAGCAAGCGTGTGCCAAGTGGGGTAAATATCGGCCGAAATGTTTCCATGACGTCACAGGACCCGCCTCGCTACCCCTATCTCCCTCGTAATGACTGTGCATGAAAATTTTATTGCCAGGAAGTTATGCCGTCGACAACTATATTATCTGTAACATACCATAAGGCAGAGGTGCTCAAACGGTGGATCGCGAGTGCTTTTTGAATCGATCTCAAAAAAAAAAATTCCGATGCAGAACTATTCACAGATTTTTTTAAGTGGGTAGGTTAGGCTAGGTTTGTTGTTAGGTTTACATAGGTTAGAATTACGATCGTTTTACAGTGAAGACGTTAGCCTCATCGTTAACAAAACGTCGAGAATAATGTAATTTCTCTTATAAAGGTTTATCCGATTACTAAGTTTTATTTGTGTAGTTTTATTGTTCCTTGAGTTATAGGTTGTTATGCGGCTGACCACCCATACTGTAAAAAATGGTTCACTTTGCCAATGTCACCCCTTTTTCAGGGAAGGACGGCAAGAGTTGCAAGGCTTATGTTCATTTGAGATTGGGTTTTTATATTGTAGGTCAACATGCGGCATGTGTTAGCGCGAAATTATACATATCTGCTTGTGGGAATGCATTTAATATAAATCTTAAGTGATATATATCTTTGCAGCTTAGATTAGATTAGATTAGTTATTATTATTGTATATAGGTTAGGATAGGTACAAAAATTCCGATGCAAAACTATTTACAGATTTATTCTAAGTGGGTAGTTTAAACGTTTAATCGTTCTAAACTACACATACAGTATAAAACAATATAGATATTGATCGCCAGCAATTGAAATTTGAGCACCCCTGCTCTTTAGTTTCACAAACATAGCGTTTTACCGAAAATACCTGAAAATTGTAAAGCTCACCACAGGCGCTGTGTAAGTTTCGATACAAATTGGTTGCCTTTTTTGAACGTTATGGTTTATACTATACTGGTACTGAGTACTGGTTGGTTGGCATGGGTGTATTTAGAATACACTAAATTGCAGTAGAGAGGAGTGAAGGATTTTCGGTAAAAGGACAGTTTAAAAAAAAAATTGTGAAGAAGAATGCGATTCACCAACCGATTTTGACTGGCCAGTTGTCTCATGCGAAAGCAGAAGCGTGTGTGAAGGCAATGGTATCTGTTGAACCAGAATCCAAGTTCCTGTCGATAGGACAAGTCCGGGCTTGACCCGGCGTTAATGTCAATAACGCAAATTCAAGTGCCAACGCCTTTTCCCCTCGATTTGATCATCCCAGGAATCTTTTTAAAAAATTGTATTCCATTATTTATTTATAAGCTTCGTTTTATTGAAACTAAAACCATTTTTTTTTGTCTACTGTTTATTGGTTGCCTTTCAGCTGATCCGAGTCGTATGTTAAACATATTATATCAGTGACAGCAGTGCGTCTACGGATCTCCAGGTTTGGAGCCCTGTCTCTGAGGCTGATTCCCAACATCTTCCTTTCAATGGCTCTTTGGCACGTTCTCAGTCTGCTGGCAGTTTAAACAGCATTTGTTTTTACGTTTGCATTATTAATTTTAAATGAATCTTCAAAATCTTAATGCACAGAACCTTGCACTTTTAATAGTTTTAGGTTTATTTTGCTTATTTAAAAAAACCTGAGCAAATAGTACAGTATTATATTTTACTCCGCACCACTGCAAAATGGTGGGTTAGTGAAAATTGCGTAGAGACCGCAGGAGTATGTGAATGGAATGCGAGTGACTCTAATAGATGTTTAAAGCTGAATAACTACATTATAGAGTTGATGTGGAGGCTTTATGTGATCTTTACTGTTGTAAATGTTAACGCTGATGATTTGTGTTAGAATTTTGTTGTGACCATACCATATATGGCACATGAAAAAACATTACATGTACAAAAATGAAAATTCTTCTTAATAAAATGAAAATATAATCATATTTCCTGATTAGTACGCGAAACTTTTCGAAGTAAGAACTCCCGTATTTGCTTGTATGAATATATAAACAGGTAAAACTAACATCAAATTAACGTTTACACGCTGTTTGCAGCATCACATGAAAAAACATCATATGGCAGGACATCACATGTAAAAACATCACAAAGACGAAACATCACATGAATAAAACATCACAATGACGAAACATCACTTAGCAAAACATCACACACCATAAAGTGCACAATAAAAAGTGATTTTTTTTCTGGATAAAATGAAAATTTAATCATATTTTCTGATTAATCTATCAAAGTAAGAACGTCCGTATTTGCTTGTATGAATATAAAAACAGGTAAACTAACATCAAATTAACGCTTACACGCTGTTTGCAGCGCTCGGTGCATACACTCTCAAGTTTACGCGCATACTTCACATCGGGGGTGTATTCATAAAATTTAATTAAAAGTTAGTTGCACCTCTCAGGTATTATAATAATGTAAGGGTAACAGGCTAGAACAGAGCACTGACAAAACGACACATGAAATAACATCACATGACAGAATATCACATGGCAAAACATCACAACGACGAAACATCACATGGCAAAACATCACACATCTAAAACAGAACATACCATTAACTGCATATGAAAATACATTATATGTACACAAATGAAACTTCTTCTAGATAAATAGTCAACGACGATACCTGTTGAAAGCACCGGTTCTCATCAGATCACCGAAGTTAAGCAACATTGGGCGCGGATGCTACCTGGATGGGTTACCGCTCAGGTACAACGCGTGTTGTTGGGATTT
This sequence comes from Agapetus fuscipes, assembly GCA_951799405.1. NCBI lineage: Eukaryota > Metazoa > Arthropoda > Insecta > Trichoptera > Glossosomatidae > Agapetus > Agapetus fuscipes. The sequence continues at coordinate 12,738,232 of OX637362.1, forward strand.
CTTGAACCGGTCCGTAGTCCAGTGGCAGCACTTCGGACTCGTTAATGGAAGGTTGTGGATTCGGATCCCGGCGGAGCACACACATATATACCTACCATTTATATTTCGAATGTGCTCTTCGCTGAGTTGAAAAATTCATAAACCTTTACCAAAGACCGGTCACTGAAAGGTCCATCCAACCTTACAACAACTGGGTCTTGCTTGAGAATTGGCGCTTTCTACAGCGAACACCAAGCTCGCAGAGGGCTCTTGAGGTGTGATTCACACAAAAACAGCGCTCACCAAATAAATCATCCTAATATTATTTTTATTATTAAATCCTTTTGCATCCCTTTGCATCCCAATGACAGTGCATCACATGACAAAACATCACATTGATAGAACAACATTGAAAATAAATCGCAATATCAAAACATCGTCAAGACCAAACGACACATGACAAAACATCACCAACAACACGAACATTCATTTTGACTGATATGAACTGGTTGACGTAAGGCCGGCCCCCTTAACTGTAAAAATTAATAGGTGCCACACGCCACATGCAACTCTTTCGGGTATAATGCAGTAAGAAGTTGCTTTTTATGTGCAGATTAGTTCAGTTTTTTTTTTATCTAATAATTATAATCGGTGGCGCTAAATTTTCTCAAGTTTTTTTTTGTCATGCCGTTTATACTATTTTCTGTTTTGAGATGTTTTGTCATGTGATATTTTTTCATGTGCCGTTTATGATTTATTCTGTTTATTCTGTTTAAGGTATCGTCCCTCCAGTGCTTGTTTGGCTTATCTACAATTCGATTCAAAGATAGTCTTTCAATGAAATGGTCTTAAGAATCGCATTCGACACAACCTGAGCTAAGAAAAAACGTAAAACACGATAGTGTGAGTCGTGAAAGCAGAATATTTTCAAAATCAATTTCCAGGATTCATGAGACACATTGGTCAGTACACATACAAACATTACTCATGTGAAATTACCTCTCATAGACATAAGAGAAGCAAACACTAAGGGGACGGAAGGTGATTTTTGTCAGGTGATCTTTTGTCTTGTGCTATTTTGGCATTGTGATGTTCTTTCCTGGGACGTTTTGTCGTTGCTTTGTTTTGTCATGTGACGTTTTGTTTTGTGATGTTTTTTTCATTATAATATATCGTTCTTTTGAGGTAATGTCATTTAATGATTTGTCATGTAATGTTCTGTCATGTCATGTTAAGTCATGTGACGTAATGTCATGCGTTGTTTTGTCAATATGCCGTTCTAACATATAACCTTGTGTAAGGACGCTGTTTATAGCGCCGCGTTCGCTTTTACTCTAAAAGAACCAGCCGCGCAAACTTACCCCGTGATACTTTCTTTATATACCGTGCCCCCAGTGCTTGTTTGGCTTATCTTACATATGATTCAAAGATGACCTTTAAATTAAATCGTCATATTATTCACAGTATACATAATCTAAGCTAACAAACGTAAGACACGATAATGCGAGAGTTGTTTTAAATATTTCTAAAAACAATTTCCAGTTTTCATAAGACATATTGGTCCAGAAATTACCTCTGATGGAGATAAGACAAACAAACACTAAGCAGACGATACTGCGAAAATTGAGGTAATAATTCTATGAAGTGGCTATGAAGGTGATTTAGTTCTTAACGACATGAAGCACCAGTCTTTGACGCCCCACATTGTTTATAGTGAAAACAACGTGTCTCTACTCTGTCTTCAATATATTGTTACGATTTTTGGTTCGAATACTTTTCAAATAAAACTCTACTCTTCTTTTTACTCATTTATTTTACACGTTTATATTTATTTTTACAAAGACACTCTCATTTATTTCATTACACTGGTTTTAGTTCACTGGTCGAATTTGTTTAATAAAGCAACTTGCACCCTTTTATACTGAGAGAGTCGAACACTCCGGAATACATAACTGCTCGAAGCTTCTCGAAGTACTTCGTCTAGAGACTTCTCTATTTACACACAATTATCAATCGTACCCACCAATACAATAAAGAATTCCTATAACTAATACTTATACATTTTTTAATATTTACATTGCCTATTTACATAACAATATGTACATATCACCATAGAAACCTATAAAATCCCCATAGCAACTATATTTGCTACAAATACCCTCAAGCTTTGTCAAAAGTATGAAAATATCTGAAATTTGTCAACGTTTCCTCTTAGAAAAATAAATTACGAAAACATGTTCCGACCTCATTATGTATCTATTAACGCGGGTATTTCTTACCGTGAGCATATTGCCTATATACTTGAACTTTTCGAGTTCTAGAAATAAGTGTCACTTTTGCAAGCAAAATATTTCGACAAGTGAAAAATCCTTTTGATGAAATTAATCATACAAATTAGTATTTTGAAGTGAAAAATTACCACAGATTTTACAATACATTTTCGTTCTTCAGTTGGAACATCTACAAAATCACCCACTTGGGACTTGGTTAATCACAGGCGGGCATGTTGACGGTATAAAGGTCACCGATTAACTAAATATAGAGTTTTTCAAAATACATTAAATTGGAATTTGTTTTCTGTTTGTTGTCCATAGATATTATTTTTTATTGATTTGTAAATGTAATTTGTCGTGTATGTTCCTTGACTTATAGGTTGGTATGCGGCTGACCCCCCATGCTGTAAAAATAGTTCACTTTGCCAATGTCACCCCTGTTACAGGGATGGACGGCAAGAGTTGCAGGGTGTATGTCCATTTGAGATTTGGTTTTTATGTTGAGGGTTCACATGAGGCATGTGCAAGCGCGAACTTGTACATGTCTGGTTGTGAGAATGCATGTAATTAAGAATCTCCAATGTAACATATCTTTGCAACTTGGATTAGATTAGATTAGATTAGACACGCGTTAGTACAATTCATGTAAATAGAGGCATTGCTGTCTTAGCCCACCCAGTGACTTATACATCGATGATTGCGACAGCAAAAACGTTAATTTTACTTGAATTCTTTTCAGAGTGGTATAACAACTTTGGCACTTATTTTTTTAAATATTGTTTGGATTTTTGATATTTTAAAAAATCACATTGATCCAAACATTAAAAAATGTTTTTTTTCTTCTTTATGGCGAATTCCCGCGTACAGCAGGGGCGCCAGTGTCAAGATGTATTCAAATAACCCAATAATAAAACAATGTAGGTATATCTATGGGGCATTTTAAATAAAAGTAGGGAATTTAAATAATGGTAGGTAAATCAAATAATGTGTAATATGTAGGGGAATTAGTCAACTTCAATTGTTATGAGATTGTAGTATTTCTTGACGGGTAGCAGACCCATAACGAGAGAAAAGAAACGATTAAATTAAATACGAGTTTGACTTGGTTTAGTTTAATTATTGTAAGTAGATCTGAGATCTGTTTATTCAAGACTTTCTAATCTAATCTAATCTAAGTTGCAAAGATATGTTACATTGGAGATTTACATTACATGCATTCTCACAACCAGACACGTACAAGTTCGCGCTTGCACATGCCTCATGTGAACCTACAGCATAAAAACCAAATCTCAAATGGACATACACCCTGCAACTCTTGCCGTCCTTCCCTGAGACAGGGGTGACATTGGCAAAGTGAACCATTTTTACAGCATGGGTGGTCAGCCGCATACCAACCTATAAGTCAAGGAACACACACACACGACAAATTACATTTTATACATCACTAAATAATAATATCCAAATACAAAATATCCATTTACAAATAAAACAAATTCCAATTTAATAAACCCTAGCCGCCAACATTACAGATCAACCGCCATTTCTTTCTGTCCTTACATACTTCTTTCATTTCCTCCAGAGTCATAATTTTCTTCATACAGGCTCTTCTTTTATTATGACTCTGGATATTCCATTCATTCGCAATTTCGGATATTTGGTCCATCCATACCTTTCTCGGTCTTCCTCTACCACGACATCCATCTATTCTACCAACATATACTTTCTTCGTCAGTCTTTCCTCATTCATTCTCTCCATATGCCCAAACCATCTTAACAAACTTCTTTTAATCTTCACTTTCACACTTTCTCTTGCACCACATTCTTCTCTTACAAAATCATTCCTCACCCTGTCACTCCGTTTTTTCCCAATCATACTTCTTAGAAAGTCCATTTCAACAGTATGGACTTTACTAATTTCACTTTCATTCACCGTCCAGGCCTCGCTTCCATACATCAAGGTGGGTAAAAGTATGCCACTGCGTACCGCCAATCGAGCATTTTTAGATATGTTTTGATTTTTGGCGATACAAGCTGTGGCACCCAGTACACACCTGCCCTTCATTACTCTTCTTTCAAATTCACCGGTCATTCTTCCATCTTTTTCAAACTTACTTCCCAGGTATACAAACTCATTTACGACATCAACATTCATTCCATTAATTTTAAATTCATAATTCATACTTTCATCATCTCTTTCAAAAATCAATACTTTCGTCTTACTTGCATTCAACTTCAGATGGTTACCTAACAAAGCTTCATTCAATCTAGAGAGCATTGTTTGCAATTCCACTGCTGAATCAGCTACAACAGCGTTTTTCAACCTGTGGGTCGCGACCCCCTAGGGGGTCGCGGAGCCTCTGTAGGGGGGTCGCGAGAGGTCGAGAAAACTTCAGTTTTTTTATACTACATATAATTTGTGAGACTTAAATAAAAAGTCGAAAAGAGTTAAAATTATTATGTTAAATTAAATATATTAAAAAAAGGGTTGGGGGGTCGCGAAATATTTTTTGATACTAGGGGGGTCGTGTCATGAAAAAGGTTGAAAAACACTGAGCTACAAGAACTGCATCATCTGCATACAGTAGAACACTCACTTTGCTCTCTCCTATCATCAATCCACAATCATTAAGTCGAGCATCTCTGACACACTTGTCCATGACTATGTTAAATAGCCATGGACTCATCACACATCCTTGCCTCACACCCTTATAAACTTCAAACCACTCGCTATACTCACCATCAATACGAACACATGCCTTACTATTTTCATAGTTGGCATGCACCGCACCTAGGAGAGCCCCATTCACTCCGTATGCTTTCAAAACATCCCATAACATACCTCTGTCTACTGAGTTTTGATGAATTCAAATGGAATCTACAATCTTAGCTTTTTTAAGGAACCCTGTGCGGAAGGCCCCCCAATTCTTGAGAGGTTTGGGGTCTACGTCGCCCTGGAAGGGTGCCGCAAAGGTGTTGCTTGAATTGTTAAGTTGCAAATATATTATTGATATTTAAGGCTCATATTTGATGCATATCCACAAAAAAAGCGCATGTTATTTCTCGCTTACACATGATGCATGCGTACTTACATACAAAATAAACCAAACTTTACATCTTTAACTCCTGCTGCCTTCCCTGGATCGGGATAGCATTGACAAAAGTAAACCAAGTTTTTGAAACATTCCTTGACTTTTAGGTTGGTATGAGGCTGACGACCCATACTGTAATAAAATGCTCACTTTGCCAATGTCACCCCTGTTTCAGGAAAGGATGGCAAGAGTTGCAGAGCTTATGTTCATTTGAGATTGTTTTTTTTTTATATTGTAAGTCCACATGCGGCATGTGTGAGCTCGAAATTATGCGTGTCTGCTTGTGGGAATGCATTTACTATGAATCTCAAATGATACATATCTTTGCAACTTAGATTTAGATTTAAGGAAGTCATCCTTATCATTACCAAAGTAAGCCAGTTTTCAAGATTTAAAATACCTCCATTATTCCAATTTAAAAATTTCTACGTTCTGTTCTAAATTCAAAATGTAAAACGACATAATTAAAGTTTATATACACCGCGTAAATGCGCTTTAATTCCTTCGCATGATTTCGCGTTTGAGTTAGCCTCACATAAGTCGCGTTTAAGGGACTTAAGCCAGTGCATAAGTCGCGGTGAAGCTCAACATAAACGTCTTTTGAAAAACTGAGCCACGGTGAATTCCACCTCAAGTGTAAAGTTTCTTTTTTCTACTCAATCATAGCGTTTAGAATAAAGTGTACGGAAACTTAAACTGCACCTCTTGTGAGCGTTTGGTTTTCATACATTTTTGGTTGATTTTTCACGTTTGAGTTACTGACTCACTGGGTCGTACGTTCCGATAAACGTGTGAAGGGAAATCTGTTCGTGTGAACGCTTGTATGCGAGAAGGTTACGGGAGTATAATGCATACCAGGGTGGTTCAAAGAATTCAAAATAAATTTTAAATGAATTTGTGAAAATTTCCATGAGAAAAATTAAAGGGTTTGTTTGCAATGACACTCAAGAAACTAGTTGGAAACATCAGTGAAATTTAAAGATTTACAAATAATTTGGGAAAAATTCCTTGCAGTGCTTTTTCTATTATTGATAATTACTTGAAGTTACTATTATTCCTTGACTAATAGGTCGTATGAGGCTGTATACTGTAAAATACTGTACCCAAACTGTAAAAATAAACCCTGTTTAAAGCAGTTCGGCAAAAGTTGCAGGGCTTGTGTTCATTTGAGGTTCGGATTTTAATTTGTATGTACATATGTGTAAGCGTGAACTTATACGTGTGATGATGATGATGATGAGTTGATGATTTCTTTATTGCGCCGTTTCGTGATGTAGTCACTCCAAGGGCGCTGGTGCAAACGATGCCAGAAATTTGCTTGTCTTCAGTGCATTCCGGAACTTTCCATGGTCCTCTAGCTCTCTCACATGATGATCTCTCACGTGTCTGCTTGTGATAGTGTATCTAATATGAATCTTAAATGCTAGTGTCTGTTTGTGGGCATCTAAATCTTAAATATTAACAAATATTTGCAACTTAGATTATAGATTAAAGATTGAGAGTGTTATATTATGACGAAAATATTTACAACCATGAGCTTCTTCTATTTGTTGGCTAGCCATTTCAATCTTCCCACTCAGAATCAGATTTGTTATTATTTTTATTTTTCCATGGTTGATAAGGAGCCCCACTTTCTTAGCTCGTTTGGTGTCTCTATCCATCTGAAAGGTGCCCATTTCTTATTATTTTCTTGCTAAAAGTCATCAATCTTCTCTTATAAAACCTTCCTCCGTCAATATTTCTTCCTTCAGTACCCTTAGTATGAGTTACAAAACTTGAGAAAAGTAAAGTTTACGGAAAATATTAAAGAGTGATTACTCCCAAAATCTGCCGTTTTTGTTTCTTACACTTTATGATCTTAGCAAAAGAGTTACAGTGATGAAGAAAATCAAGTTCAAACAAACAAAAACGGCAGATTTTGGGGGAAATCACTCTTTAATAATTGCCGTAAACTTTACATTACTCAAATTTTGCAACTCGTACTAAGGGTACAGTTTGTCTCTCTGTTACAGTTAGGCGCCCGATTACAGTAAGATGGTTTTGCTGACATGAAAGCCCCGAATTGCCACCTCAAATGTATTTGACGTGTGGTTTGTAATAATAAAAAAATCAAAACAAAAACAATGAGATCAGAATACTTTTGAACATTTGTCAGTCTTGTATGTGACGGCCATCATTAGCAAATAATAACAAAATATTTGCACGCATTTTCTCTATAAACTCATCTGGGTGACGACACAAATTTGTCTACGCCAACTCACATTGAAAAGGCGAATTCATTGGTAATTTTGTTAAATATTTAAATGCCCATCTTACAAATCCATTGATATTTAGATTATTATACAAGTAACATGTCGCCACCTTGAAGATAAATCTGAAGTGCTGATTCACTGATTTCAGAAATTGTGGATAAAACATTTTTTTGGGTGTAACTTCTCATAGTTAGTGAACTAATTAAAAGGAAGTGCTCATAAAAAACTTCTAAACTACATGATTTATCCACTTTTGTAGTGTTTTCCCTCGTAGAAAATAAGACAAAAGTGTATTTATCTGAGAAACCTATGCTAGCTCAATATGTCACTTATTCAGTTTTACCTCTATTTCGTCAAATTTAAAACGGCGAATAAATAAAAACAATGTTTTATTTGATAACTTGATCCACCCAGCCGCGGTGCTGCCAACCGTACATAGGTAATAATAAAAATATACGGGGTGAACCGCGAGAAAAAAAAAACCCCGAATATTGTAACATATTTTCCCGCCATAAGTCACCCGGAACAATGATAAATCCAGTGTTGCAAACGTGAAAAAACGTATCGGCCGAGTGGGGAAAAGAAGAGCGTTTTCCCTGATTACGCGCTTTCCGCATCCCCACATTTGGGGAATTTTTATTTCCCCTAATACCAGCGGTCCCCGAAGGCGGGCCCCGTGTTTTATTTTTGTATTTTTTTTTTGTGTGATACATTGGAGCGAACACATTTTTTTTCTGTTCTACTTTTGGCCAACATGGATTTTGATTCGTGTCACGGTGTAGACACGCTATGAAAGAAATGTTTTATTTTCTTATGAAAAATGAGGAAAAAATATATTTATAAATGATTGGTCCGTAGTCTAGTGGTAACGCTTTGAAATCGTAAATAGAAAATCGTGGGTTCGAATCCCGGCGGAGCACAAAAAATGTATCATTTATATTTTCAAACACTATCTTCGCTGGGTTGAAAAATTCACATACACCAAACACCGGTCACCAGGGCCCTTCCAGCCTTACAGAAACTGTGAATCATTTTTTACAGTATGGATGTCCTTGACTCATATGCTGGTTCCATGACTTAAAAGTTGGCTCCTTGACTTGTAGGTTTTTTAGAAGAGTCACCACCCATGACTCAGTGACAAAAATTGTTTCACATTGCCAATGTTACCCCCGTTTAAGGAGAAGATCGTCAAAAATTGCTGGGACTACGTTCATTTGAAGTATTGATTTTAATTTGTAAGTACACATGCAGCAATTTGTAAGAGCGTTCTTGCACGCATCTGTTTGTGGGCATGCGTTTAATATGAATTCTTGTTTATATATTATATTTGCAACTATAATTGTAGATGGATTGTCAGCATGATACTAATCTGCAAGTCAAAAAACTAATAAAAAATAATACTTTAAAAAAAAATTCTCAAAATTTTCACCTTACCATCATTATGGGCCCATTAAACTCATAATAATAGTAATAATAATAATGATAATAATAATAATCTAAGTTGCAAGGATATATTCATTCAAAGCTCTCAGATGTATGCCCACAAACAAACACGTGTATTTCGCGCTTACAAATGCTCATTGTGTACTTACAAATAAAATCCAAACCTCAAATGAACATAAGCCCTGCAACTCTTGCCGACATTCCCTGAAACAGGGGTGACATTGGCAAGGTGAACCATTTTTTATAGTATGGGTGGTCAGCCTCATACCAACTTATAAGTCAAGGAATAACATCGTTTCACCAAAAAACAATTCAAACTAAAACACCCACAAGAGTCTCCGTTCAAGTTTCCTTACATTTTTTTTGATAAAACGCAAGGAAATGTTTTATACACTTTTTTCAAGTTAACCACATCGTTTCACTAAAAAAACAATTCAATCTCAAACTCCCAAAAGAGGCTCTATTTAAGTTTCCTTACATTTATTGTGAAAACGCAATGGTGGAGCTTAATGGAATGTTTCACACAATTATTTTCAACTCATATCGTTTCACTAAAAAACAATTCAATACAATACATTACAATTCTAAATTTATGTAACGCCTTTTCATGATTTTAAATCATTCCAAAGGCGCTTGTTCAATCTTAAACTCCCAAAAGAGGCTCTATTTAAGTTTCTTGACATTTCTTGTAAGAACGCAATGGTGGAGTTTAATGATTTTTCTTATACTTGGAGTAGTTTTCATATTTCCCACCCCCCTACCGTTGGCTATCAAGCATTCCCACTTTATTCTTGCTAACGAAAATTGATCGCATCAATTTGGGCCGCCGCTCCGCAAGAAGAGTATGAAAGAGGAGAACACGTAATTTGGTGGGAAAGTTTTTTTTTCTGTCTTCCCTCACACCCCCTCCATTGTGGGGTTTGATGATTTTTCAAGGAATTTTCTACACGTCAACACCAGCGGTTTTCCATGCCGATGACTCGCAAATCTTGAGGTTGGAAAATTTTAGATGGGACATCGTTGACTTGGTGCTTGATGGTCTTATGCCCATCAGAGGTAATTTCAATGATTAATCAAATCATAAGCAAGCCAAGCAAACACTAGGACGACGACATGTAGGTCTTTCTCATATCTATTCTATTGTTTTTTGATGTGATAATAATATTAGAATGATTTATTTGGTGAGCACTTTTTTATGTGAATCACAATCCTTACTTCTAGGTTGGTATGCGTTTGACCACCCATGCTGAAGCAAATGATCCACTTTGCCAATAAATAATAATAATTTTAGGATGATTTATTTGGTGAGCGCTGTTTTTGTGTGCATCTCACCTCAAGAGCCCTCTGCGAGCTTGGTCGTCGCTGTAGAAAGCGACAATTCTCAAGCAAGACCCAGTTACTGTAAGGCTGGATGGACCTTTGGTGACCGGTCATTGGTACAGGTTTATGAAGTTTTCAACCCAGCGAAGAACAAATTTGAAAAAATAAATGGTACATTATTTGTGCTCCGCCGGGAATCGAACCCATAACCTTCCATTCAGTCCGAAGTATTACCACTGGACTACGGACTGGTCATGCCAATGCCAATGGAAGCTAATGCCACCAATGTTTGCCAATGGAAGGTCGTCCAGAGTTTGAGGGTGTATTTTTATTTGAGATTTGGATTTTTGTATTTTAGGTTCAAATGCGGCATGTGCAGGCGAGAACTTATACGTGTCTACTTGTGAAAATGCAAATAATGTCAATCCCCAATGTAACATATATTTGCAACTTAGATAAGATTAGATTAGACACCTCAAGAGCTCTCTGCAAGCTTGTTTATCGCTATCAAAAGAGCCGATTCTCAAGCAAAATCCAATTGCTGTAAGGCTGAATTTGCTGACTGGCCTTTGGTACACGTATATGATTTTTTCAACCCATCGAAAAGCATATTTGAAAATACAAATGGTTTATTTTTTTTAGGATTAAAACCCACGACCTTATTATTTACGAGTTCTCAGCGTTAACCACTAATCTACGATCCTAAGACCACCAGCTGTCCTATTTTTGACCGTTTTTTAGTTTCAACTCAATGAATTCTCAACCCAGTGAAAAAGCATTTGAAAATTTTATTGCTATTTTTTTGTACCCAGTCAGGAATCAAACTGTCTGTAGAGTTAATCACTAGACTACAGAAACATGGAAAATTTTAGAATCAGATTGTATAAAAAGGCTCATCTTGGATATTTTTCTTACATCAACTTTCGCATATAAAGGAATTTCGTATATATTTTTTCTCATAAATTGAGCTGTATTGCTGCGAGCCATTTGACTTCCAATCAAATGTAAAATTATTATTATTCGAGTGAGGGAGGAGTAGGGACTTGTTGGTATAAGACCTTGGTTTCAGTTCAATTATCGATTATTTCTGGCCCGTTTTTCAAAAACCTAAAGACACATGCATTTCAACACCTCTGACAGGTCTGTAGTCTAGCAGTAGCGGTTCGGACTAATAAATTACTTCATGGGTTCAAATCAGACCTTCCCTGAAACAATGGTGACATTGGCGGCAAAGTAAACCATTTTCTACAGCATGGGTGGTCAGCCACATACCAATCTATAAGTCAAGGAACATACACTACAAATTACATTTTTAAAATCAAAAAATAATAATTTGTATGGACATCAAAACTAATAACATAATACAAAATTCTAATTTAAAAAACCCTAGTAGTGCTAGCCGCCAATATTACAGATCAACCGCCTCTTCTTTCTGTCCTTACATACTTGGATAGGTGACCGCTAGGTACACCGCGTGTTGTTGGCATTTCTTGGACCGGTCCGTAGTCCAGTGGCAACACTTCAGACTGGTAAATGGAAGGTTGTGGATTCGAATCCCGGCGGAGCACAAAAATAAACCATTTATATTTCCAAATGTGCTCTTCGCTGGGTTGAAAAATTCATAAACCTTTACCAAAGACCGGTCACTGAAAGATCCATCCAACCTTACAACAACTGGGTCTTGCTTGAGAATTGGTGTTTTCTACAGCGACTATTAATCTCGCAGAGGGCTCTTGAGGTGTGATACACACAAAAACAGAGCTCACCATATAAATCATCTTAATATTTTTATTATTATACTTCTTTCATTTCATACGTAGTCATAACCTGTAAAAAATAATAGGTTCCACTCGCTACATTAAACTCAGTTAAACCTTTGTTTAAATTTAAAAAAAAATGCAATAATCAAAGGTAGAAGAAAAATAAAAATAATTTTAGGTTTTTAAGTTTTTTCAAATCAGACCTTCCCTGAAACAGGGGTGACATTGGCGGCAAATTGAACCATTTTCTACAGAATGGGTGGTCAGGCACATACCAACCTATAAGTCATGGAACATACTCTACAAATTATTACAACAAATAATAAATAAAGAAGGTGTGTTAATGGAACGCTTTCCGAGCTCAATGATTTCCTCCATTTGAATTTTCAAATAAACAAATAAATATCTGCGAAAACAATCAGCGAATTGACGAGCCGGTAAAAGTTTTAGTCAATGTACATAAATTATTATTATATTTCCCCAGTTGTCTACGTCTTCCTCTCATTCCAAATAATGTTCTACCGATTCCATAAAAGTCAGAGAATTTCGTGTTCGAATCAAGGACAGAGACAGAAGATTTCCAAAAATGAACCACTCACTTACCTGGAATCTTTTTAATCTAGTATCAAAGGACCGTAAGGTGACAGTAGAATTTTTTTTTTACAAATGCTGCATGTGCAGCTACTTACAAATTACAATTTAAGCCTCAAATGAACATAGACCTTGCAACGTTTGCCGATCTTCCTTTAAACAGGGTCGACATTGGAAAACTGATTTTTTTAAAGTATGGGTATGATAGAGTGAAAGAAGCTGTGAAAGTTAAGAAAAAGTGTTATGAAAATTGGCTGAATGATAGAAATGATAGAAAGCTAGAAGACCAATATAAGATAGCTAAGAGAATGGTGAAGACTATAATTTATGAAAGCAAGATGAATGAACAAAGAAAGATTGATGAAAGGATTAACAGAAGTTACACCGACAGTAAGAAGGAATTTTGGAGGTGGATCAATGCGGATAGAAATAAATCTTCTGCATTGACCACTCCAGGAGTCAAAATTGCTGCCGGTGAGATGGTATGGGAGAATGATGAAGTATGCAAGAGATGGAAGAACTATTTTCAAGAAATTTTTAGTCAGGGTGAAAGTAGAATTTATGAACAGATAGATGAAGAGAATGAATTGAAAATTTTGAAAGAAGAAATGAAAGTGTCTATTTCACGTCTGAAGAATGGGAAGTCTGCTGGGTTTGATGGTATAAATGGTGAAATGTTGAAAGCAGGAGGTGAATGTGTGATAGATTGGATGTACGAATTATGTAAGCTTTGTGTGAATGCAGGAGTAGTACCGATGGATTGGAGGAAGGCAGTCATTGTTCCCATTTACAAAGGTAAAGGGGACAAAAAAGACTGTCAGAACTTCAGACCAATCAGTCTACTCAGTATACCAGGAAAAGTATTTTGTAAGGTGATTATAAAAAATGTGATTCTGACTACTAGTGAAAGGATTTCCGATATACAGTCCGGCTTTATGGCCGGTAGAGGCTGTGTTGATCAGATTTTTACTCTACGACAACTTGTTGAAAAACAATTGTCGGTGAGGCGGAAGCTGTTCACGGCCTTTGTAGATCTGGAAAAGGCTTTTGACTCAGTAGACAGAGGTATGTTATGGGATGTTTTGAAAGCATACGGAGTGAATGGGGCTCTCCTAGGTGCGGTGCATGCAAACTATGAAAATAGTAAGGCATGTGTTCGTATTGATGGTGAGTATAGTGAGTGGTTTGAAGTTTATAAGGGTGTGAGGCAAGGATGTGTGATGAGTCCTTGGCTATTTAACATAGTCATGGACAAGTGTGTCAGAGATGCTCGACTTAATGATTGTGGATTGATGATAGGAGAGAGCAAAGTGAGTGTTCTACTGTATGCAGATGATGCAGTTCTTGTATCTGATTCTGCAGTAGAATTGCAAACAATGCTCTCTAGATTGAATGAAGCTTTGAAAGGTAACCATTTGAAGTTGAATGCAAGTAAGACGAAAATATTGATTTTTGAAAGAGATGATGAAAGTATGAATTATGAATTTAAAATAAATGGAATGAATGTTGATGTCGTAAATGAGTTTGTATATCTGGGAAGTAAGTTTGAAAAAAATGGAAGAATGTCCGGTGAATTTGAAAGAAGAATAATGAAAGGCAGGTGTGTACTGGGTGCGACCGCTTGCATCGCCAGAAACCAAAATCTCTCAAAAAATGTTAGATTGGCGGTGCACGGTGGTATACTAGTGCCCACCTTGATGTATGGAAGTGAAGCCTGGATGGTGAGTGAAAGGGAAATAAGTAAAGTCCATACAGTAGAAATGGACTATCTAAGAAGTATGATTGGGAAAAAACGAAGTGACAGGGTGAGGAATGATTTTGTAAGAGAAGAATGTGGTGTAAGGGAAAGTGTGAAAGTGAAGATTAAAAGAAGTATGTTAAGATGGTTCGGGCACATGGAGAGAATGAGTGATGAAAGATTGACGAAGAAAGTATATGTTGCTAGAATAGATGGATGTCGTGGAAGAGGAAGGCCGAGAAAGGTATGGATGGACCAAATTTTCGAAATAGCGAATGAATGGGATATCCAGAGTCATAATAAAAGGAGAGCTTGTATGAAAAAGGTTATGGCTCTGGATAAAATGAAAGAAGTATGCAAGGATCGAAGGAAATGGCGGTTGATCTGTAATGCTGATGGTTAAAGCTGAGGCTTTTAAATTAAAAAAAATATGTGTTGTAGTTTTTTTTTTTTTTTTTAATTTTTTACTGTTTAATTTCTTAGAGTTTATTTGTTTTATATATTTGATTGTATTAATTGCTTGTACTCCTTGACTGATAGGTTGGTATGCGGCTGACCACCCATACTGTAAAAAATGGTTCACTTTGCCAATGTCACCCCTGCTTCAGGGAAGGTCGGCAAGAGTTGCAGGGCTAATGTTCATTTGAGATTGGGTTTTTTATATTGTAGGTCCACATGCAGCATGTGTAAGCGCGAAATTATGCATGTCTGCTTGTGGGAATGCATTTAATATGAATCTCAAATGATACATATCTTTGCAGCTTAGATTTAGATTTAGATTTTTAGATGGGTGGTATGCGGCTGACCACCTATGCTATAGAAAATGATTCACTTTTCCAATGTCCTTCCTGTTTCGGATGGGTCAGGAAGAGTTACAGGGTGTATGTTCATTTGAGATTTGGGTTTTTATGTTGTACGTGTGTAAAATGCATAAAACGTGATTCCTCAATGTTACATATTATCTTTGCAATTAAGATTAGATTAGATTAGACGAGTTGACAATATAATAAAATCACAAAAGTATGTACAAAGGCTGCATGTTACTTACAAATTAAAATCTAAACCTCAAATGAACCTAAGCCCTGCAAATGTTTCCAATCCTCCCTTAAACAAGATTGATATTGTAAAATGGCTTTGTTCAATGTGTGGGTGGTCATTCTCATACTAATCTATTTGTCAAGAAATCTTGGAATTCAGTAATCTTAAGTAATATGTGGGTGTCATTTTCCTAGATTAGATGAAATTTAGGGAAGTGAGTGGTCTACTTAAATTACTTTAAACGGAATAACAAAGGCGTAACCGGAAACTTTGTGCACAAACAATATTTCGGAAATCCCGTTGGGATAATTTTTTTTCATTTAGCCAATTACTTATCCGTAGTCCAAAGTCAACTGATCACAAGTCAAGTGGTTAACGCTTCGGACTCGTAAATGGAAGGTTGTGGGTTCAAATCCAGGCGAAACGCAAAAATAAACCATTTATATTTTCAAATATGCTCTTTGCTGGGTTGAAAAATTCATAAAACCTGTACCAAAGACTGGACACTAAAGGTCCATCCAGCCTTACAGAAACTGGGTCTTGCTTTTTAGTATCGGTGCTTTGTAGCAACGATCAAGCTCGTTAACACCTCTGCAGCACTACAACAAGTGTCATAGACCCCTTCAGTCTCTGAAATCTAGGGAGTCTCCCGAACAGGATTTCTTACAAAACAAAAACAAAAAAATTCAACTACTGGGTGTACAAATAATTTTCTTTCTCCAATGACCAGTCAAACTGAAATAGTTTGAATATTAATTGTAACTAATGACAGTCTCATAAGCATTTATCACATCGCATCATCATCACGCTGAAGATGCATCGCAGGTACCTACACGCGAAACGTCCGTAAACTCCAGCTCACGAGTCTATGACAACATATCCCGGAAATCAACTCTACAATGATAACCACAGGCCGTGAAAATTTTAAGCTTTTGTAAATATTGTTTAATTATTTTTACCACTCTCATTTTGTAATTTCCTAATACCAGTATCCCTTACATTTTCACAGCCAATAAATTTTCACAGCCCGTTGCGTAATAAACATTACGCAACGGCCAACCCGTCTTGAAATGGAGGCATTTTTAAATTAAGTACTTTTTCTCAGTAGCAAACATTAGATTTGTATGGGACTTCACTCGTATTACAATTGCCTCCTTAAGTGATTCAAACCAACGTATTATGTTCCAAATACGCTAGTCAAGAACAGCAACTTGATCCCACGGCCATTACACCTTTTTTACTTGTGATTGTGTGTCCGTGTGTGTTTTTTTTTACTTGTGTGAGTGTGTCTCTAGATTTAGGTTCTTGAATAATTACGAACTCAATTACATAAACAAATCTGAGACACGCCACTGCAAAAACAATACCAGAATCTTCCTTCTTTTATTAATCAAAAATGTGAAAATGAAAATAGGAGAGAGAAGGAATGAGAGAGAGGGGAGAGGGAGCGATCAAAATAACTCCAGTCATCATAAATTAAATTTCCGTATTTATTGTATACTGTTTTAAGTTAACGACCAAAGTTTAAATAAATTCAACGCCGTTTTGCCCGTTCAACAATAGCCTTGATTTTGTGCCGTTCGCCGGCTAAGAGCCTTGCTCGTTATTGTCGTGAAGGCTGGGCGAACGGGTGGCGGGGCACAAAAGTTTTTAATGAGAAATGACAAGCCAGCGTTTATCCCGATGGAAAAATGAACAATCTGGCATTGTCGGGATCCGCGCTCAGATTGTGTGGAAACTTCTAGAAAATAATAATGTCTCAGAGCGACAATTATTGTTGGCGAATAACGAGTACAGAGCGGTCGAGAAATGGAGACATGACCGGTCCGTAGTTCAGTGGTAACACTTCGGACTCTCAATGGATGGTTGTGGGTTTGAATCCCGGCGGAGCACAAAAAATATACCATTTATATTTTTTAAATTTGCTCTTCGCTGGATTGAAAAATTCATAAGTATTTACCAATGACCGGTAACCAAAGGTCCATCCAGCCTTACAGCAACATTGGTCTTGCTTGAGAATTGGCACTTTGTAGCGACGACGACCAAGCTCGTAAAAAGGTCGATAGCTCTATAATCTATAATCTATAATCTAAGTTGCAAGGATATATTCATTTAAAGCTCTCAGATGTAAGCCCACAAACCAACAAGTGTAGTTCGCGCTTACAAATGCTGAATGTGTACTTACAAATAAAATCCAAACCTCAAATGAACATAAGCCCCACAACTTTTGCCGACCTTCCCTGAAACAGGGGTAACATTGGCAAAGTGAACCATTTTTTACAGTATGGGTGGTCAGCCTCATACCAACCTATAAGTCAAGGAATATGAATAAAAAATTACATTTAAATATATAAAAGAACAAAACCTTACAAAGAAATCTATCCAAAAAAAGTCAGAAATTTCCTATGCAAAAAATGTAGCAAATTAATACACCAACATTAGAAATCACCATTGCAGATTAGCCGCCACTTCTTCCTGTCCTTGCACACTTCTTTCATTTCATCCAGAGTCATAACCTTTTTCATGCAAGTCCTCCTTTTATTATGACTCTGGATATCCCATTCATTCGCTATTTCAGAAATTTGATCCATCCATACTTTTCTCGGTCTTCCTCTACCACGACATCCATCTATTTTAGCAACATATACTTTCTTCGTCAATCTTTCATCACTCATTCTCAATTGGTAGAATGCTTGCATTCCATGCCGAGAGCAAGGAATCGAACTCAAGGCTTACTCAGCCTGCACCTGGGAAACTCCCACTTTCCTTCTCTGAAAGTGGTCGGTGTAAGGCCGGCTCTCTCACCCGTAAAAAAATAGGTCCCGAATCACCACATGCGACCCATCCGGGGATAACGCAGGCAAGAATTTACACTATATGTGTAGCTTAGTTTTGTTTAAATGATATAGAAACAATTAACCTTGGGTTCAGTTTAATAAAACTTGCCTAGAATTTTATTTACACAATTTGCTTACATTAACACGCATGACTGAAAGACCCTGCGTTTCAGGTTAACATACAATTTAGAATCGCTGATCTTTTTCAACACAAAAAATTACTACCACTTTCTAAAATCGAAATCTAAATCTAAGTTGCAAAGATATGTATGATTTGAGATTCATATTGAATGCATTTCCACAAGCAGACACGCATTATTTCGTGCTCACACATGCCGCATGTGGACCTACAATATAAAAACCCAATCTCAAATCAACATAAGCCCTGCAACTCTTGCCGACCTTCCCAGAAACAGGGGGGACACTGGCAAAGTTAACCATTTTTTACAGCATGGGTGGTCAGCCTTATACTAACTTATAAGTCAAGGAATACAAGCAATTAATTACATCCAGCTATGCAAACAAACAAACACTAGAAAATCTACATCTACAAAACATCTATAAAAATTTTAATTGATTGTTGTCCTTAGCCGCCTACATTACAGATCAGCCACCATTTTTTTCGATCCTTACATACTTCTTTCATTTCATCCAGAGTCATAACCTTTTTCATACAAGCTTTCCTTTTGTTATGCCTCTGGATATCCCATTCATTTGCTATTTCTGAAATTTGATCCATCCATAACTTTCTCGGTCTTCCTCTATCACGACATCCACCTATTCTTGCAGCATATACTTTCTTGGTCAATATTTCATAAATGTAAATAAAAAATTCACGGATAAGATTGCACTTTGCAGTGATTTATATATTTTGTCATTCATTCGATTTTGAACAGCAATTCTTGCATTCCTTTTTTTTCAGCATCTAACAATGAGCGCCTGCAATCTGCATCAACGGAAGCTGTAAGTTGAAGCTCAATCATGGCGTTCCACCAAAAAATCCATAGAAACTAAAACGCACGATGCAAAGGCGCTTTTTAGATTTCCATCATTTTTTTGATACTGTGTGCTAGAGTTAAACGTAAAATTTTATACTCGCGCAGCTTTTGGATGAATGAGAGCTTTTTTGCAATGCGAGGAGGTTTTGCAAAGTTTTGATTAGGCTCTCAGTGTTTTTTTTTTTTTTTAATTTCGACTGCTCTACGAACGAAACGTCCAGACTGCCGTCGCGAAAAATTGTGTCATTCAAGAAGAAATTCATTCCACTAGTTTTGTGTAATATGTTTTTATGTAGACTGAAAACAAAATTCTTGCAAGTGTTTTGAAATTATGCCGAAAAGTAGACTGAAAATTGAAGAAAAATGGATCCTTATTTGTATCTTGAAATTTTGATTAATTTCTTGGCTTATATTATTATTTTTTTTAAATAGATTTGTGAAGAGGAATTAAATTCACCAACCTATTTTACCTGGCCAGAAACAAGTATTCACGTCTAAATCAAAATTTAAACGTAAGCTGCAAATATAAATATGATTTTGGATTCATATAAAACGCATTCCCACACGCAGACATGTATAAGTTTGCGCTTACACATGCCGCTGGACCTACAATATAAAAATCCAATCTCAAATTAACATAAACCCTGCAACTCTTGAAGACCTTTCCTGAAACAGGGGTCATCCATTAAAAACTCATTATGTGTATTTTTAATGAATTAAAAATCAATAAGTACCCAATGACATCTGTTAAACCAAGGTCGAAAGTTATTGTCGAAAGAATATGACGCAGGCGGGGTTCGATCTATCGTTAGTGCCAATAATTCAATTCGTGCGCCGACGCATTATTTCTATCAACCATTCCAGCGACTTATATGTTGGTATGAGACTAATCACCCATACAGTACAAAGCATCTTAATTTTTTGCCTTTCGTGGTCCATTCTGTTTATGTGTTCATGTAAGACTACAAAGCAAACTATAACAAAATATATAAACTGCTTCAAAAATGTAACATCAGAATTATACTCTTCTTTCCATACAATGGTTTAAAAAACAAAAGTTGCAAAAAAAAACATTACTGTAAAAAGATATGGAAAACACAATAAATTTTGAAAGGTAGGAAAAAATTAAGCGTGGCTGGACGACATCAAGGAAACTGCAGGCAGAGAACGGCTGAACACAGCAGTGAATAGACAGAAATGGAGAGGATTGGAGAAGGCCTACGTCCAGGAGTGGACTGAGAAAGGCTGAGGAAGGCTGAGGAAAGAGAAAGGCAGAAAAAAAAATGTTTTCAAACCCTTAACTCCTTTTTGTTTGAGATGTTGTTCCTCGACTTATGGTTGGTATGCGGCTGACCACCCAGCTGTAGAAAATAGTTCACTTTGCCATTGTCACCCCTGTTTCAGGAAAGGGCGACAAGAGGTGCAGGGTGTTTGTTCATTTGAGATTTGTGTTTTTATGTTTTTGGTTGACATGTGGTATGTGCAAATGTGAACTTGTACGTGCTATCCTTTACCTTTTTTATGCATTTTCTTCTTTTACGCTCGCTTTATATATTTCATTCATTAACAATCTCCTCAATCTGATCAATTCATACTTTTCTCGGTCGTCCCTTACCTCCTTTTCCTTTCACACTTCCTCTGTATATATTTGGTCAATCTATCACCATTTATTCTTTCCATATGCCCAAACTATCTCATCACATTCTTTTGTACCTCAACTTTCACAACCACTTTCAAGTTACATTCTTTCTTTACCCATTCATTCCTAACTCTATCCTTCAGAGTTTATCCTGTCATGCTTCTCAAATGCTTCATTTCCACCGTACATACTTTACTCATTTCGCTATCATTCACTGTCCATACTTCACTTCCGTACATCAAAGTCGGTAACAATACACCATTGTGTACTGCATTTATAAAAAAAAAACATACCCACATCATCGAGTTAAAAAATCGTGTTTTTATTGAATCCCAAACAGGTTTTTCTCTGGGTATTAAGTCACCGAAAAAAAAACATTGCCTCATCTCCCCGCCCCGCCATCGCGCGTCTTTCGTGTGAAAATATTTGTCCATTTAAAAATTTGAATCGCCCAAATAAATATTTTGTGTTTCGAAAAAAAAACTGCTGTGAAAACGTAATCCCCTGGTACGCGACGCGCGTTCATTAATCTATGGAAAACATTGGAGGGGAATACACTCGGCGTTAATTCGGATTTTCGGCAAAGAGCGGGACACTATAAAAAACAGCCTTTTTATCCCACCCTAGGCGCGCCTACCCCCTCCAACCGGAGCGCTTCATCCGTTAAGTCTTTATTTTTTAAGTGGTGTCTTTGTTTGTTCAAAATTATGCTGGCCCGTGAATAAAACACTGATTTTAGTGTTTGCAGGAATGAGCAAAATTTCGCTTTAAAGACAATAGAGTTTGGCCAATGTAGACAATAGGCTTAGATTATTTTTAGAAAATACAAAGTTATATTATAATCTATAATCTTTAATCTAATTTGAAGAGATATATTAGTAATGAAAATTATTTTTTGTCAACGACTATTAATTTCTATTCTATTTGTGGGATTTTTTTGGGTTAACATTAAAATCGTCGATGTTATGGCCGAGAGGGCCTAGCGGCCGATCTTTCTAGCGTAATTGGAAAAGAATAACGTTGGTTCGATCCCCGTTTGGGTCACTTGACTTTAATTTTGACCCTGGTTCAAAAGATGTTGTATGGGTAATTATTGACTAATAATTCATTAATATAAACAATAATGTATTAAAAATTGATGATACTAAAACCTGTTTCTGGCCAGGCAGAATAGGTTGGTGAATTGCATTCCTCTTCACAAATCTATAAAGTAAAAAAAGTTCACCCCGGTTTCAGGGAAGGTCGGCAAGAGTTATTTATGTTAATTTTAGATTCGGTTTCTATATTGTAGGTCCACATGCGGTATGTGCTAGCGCGAACTTATACATGTCTGCTTGAGGGAATGCGTTTAATCTGAATCTTAAATGATATATATCTTTGCAGCTTAGATTTAGATTTAGATTGAGGCACTTTACGGTATATGTATCCATTTCTCTTGTTTGTAAAATTGTGTGTCTGTATCTGTTTTTTATCCTCAATAAAATAAAGTTTAATTAATATTCCATCCCTTTAGTGCTTGTTTGTCTTATGTTCATCAGAGGTAATTTCGCATCAGCCTGTATGTGCTCTGGACCAATGAGCCGTATAAACCTAAACATTGATCTTAAAAGAACCTAAAACAACTCTCACATTATCGTGTTGCAAGTTTTTTTCTTAGCTCAGATTGCGTAGAATGTGATTCTTAATGCAATGTCATTGTAAGGCATCTTTGAATCAAATGGTCGATAAGGCAAACAAGCACTAGGGGGTTGAACGCAGCCACGTTTAAGTTTGCGTTTACAAATTTTGCATGTGTACTTGCAAATTAAAATCCATACTTCAAATGAACATAAGCCCTGCAACTTTGCCGACCTTCCTGAAGCGGAGGTCATTAGCGAAGAGAGTTTTTTTTTACAGTATGGGTGGTCAGCCTCATACCTGCACATATTGACGATGTCTGTCCTCTTGGTAGTCGAAATTACTTGAGGTGATTATAAATTCCAATTTGTTTTTTTTTGTAAAATTTGTGTACTTCTTAAGAAAATTGATTACAGAACAATTTTAGTCAAGAGAGCTTTTTATAAAAAAAAATTACATTGAAAGTTGACAAAACATTTGATAAAAATGAAACATTAAAAGTTGAAAATGTGAAGAAGAAAAACAATGCCTTTTTTTCCTGCACAAAGAAATAAATAAATATTACGAGACATTTGTTATTGAAAGCCTATTTTTGTCTTGCAACAAATACTCCCAAAATTGTTCCGATAACAAAACATTAAATTACGTAGGTAGCAAACAATAACAAGAAAGTTATTTTAGTAACAAGGTCATCTACAAATACTCCATATTTATCGTTTTATTTTAGTCGACTGCTGACGTCACAGCCCTTATATTCCTATAGATATTTGTGTGTTGCCAACTTTTGTAATATACGTCTTACCAAGATTTAACAGAAACCTAAACCGTCCGGTCGATAGCTCAGATGGTAGAGTGCTTGCATTCCATGCCGTCAGGTCGGGTTCGAATCCCACCGAGGGTGTCGGAAATGATTTTCCGTTTCGGTGTTTATTTCAAACCCCAAAATAAAATACCGGCAAGGTTTACTCAGCCTTCACAATAAATGAGTACCAGCTCTCTCGGGAGCTGGGAAACCCCCACTTCAACTGAAATGGTTAGCGTAAGGCCGGCCCTCTACCTATAAAAACAAATAGGTTCAACTCTTCACACGCCACCCCTTCGGGAATAACGCGGCAAGAAGTTCAACTATATGTGTTGCTTAGTTGCGTTTTTTTTTTTTTGCGTAAACGATCAATAGAGGCAATGCTTAGAAAACATTAAAATTATTTTCTAATGTTTGTACCTTTTACGGTACATGTCGATTGCTCAGTTGGTAGAGTGCTTGCATTCCATGCCAAGAACTCGGTTCGAATCCCACCGATTAAAACTTAAAAAGCTTACGCAGCCTTCTCAAGAAATGAGTGCCAGCCCTTCCGGAGCTGGCAGACTTCCACTTCAACTGATGTGCGGGTTTCTGTTCTATCTATTTTTTTTTTTTTTTTTTTTTTTTTTTTTTTTTTTTTTTTTTTTTTTTAAGAAAGCCTATGCGGTAGACTCCCTAGATTCGAGAGACTCTAAGGGTCTATGACACTTGTTATAGTGCCGCAGAGGTGTTGGTGATGTGGCAGTTGTCCATATCCGGTTGCAGGGCCGTTAGCTGCGCAGTGCTGTGGTGTGTGTGGCGTTGCTTTGTTTTGAGACACAGAGGAAATGGCTATTGATATTGGATTTGAAAAGGGCAAGGTTATATGATGTCATGGTGATGCAATGTCATGTCATGTTTTTTCATGTGATTTTCTGTCAGGTGTTGTTTTGTCACTGTGCCTTTGTGTCATATTGTGATGTTATGTAATCTGATGTTTTATGATATTGTTGTGTTTTTAGGGCTCGAATTGTCTTTAAATTAAAAAAAAACTGGTCTTCTTTTTAGTATATTTATTGCACACTTAGATTTATTTAACAATTTAAAAGTATGTATTTTTAACAATTCACATTTATGGTTCAGCAATTTAGATTTATTTCACAGTTGGTGCTTACTGATTATGTCTTTCTTGTTCAAAAGCAAAGCGTCGTATCAAGACTGACTCTTGCAAGCCGCTTGCAACTCTTTATACTCCCAAGATGGTAGTTACTAGAAGCCAATTTTGCTGGAACCTTCCAGAACATAAAGCTACCAGTGTATCAATTTGAATACCTCTTTCCTTCATACCTATAATAATTACTCCAACTGTCATCGGCTATAACTAATACACCTAGCTAACATTTTTATGTATTTATTATTTGCATAACAATATGCTACTCTGTATGTGATGTTATGTCATGTGTTGTTTTGTCACTGTGCCGTATGTCACGTGATGTTTTGCCACGTGTTATATTGTCACTGTGCCGTTCTTGCATATATTTCTGTATGATGTAGACATCGATTCCTGTCTCTCCCTACGGCGGAGTAGCCCGCCGGATTTATCGCTCCGAGGAAACATTTATTTCAGTCCCATTTGGCAACAGCATCGCCTGCGAGGAAAATATAAAAACTAACACGATTCAAGAATGAAATACAACAATTTTTAATAATTTGACGGTGCTAGGGAGAAAAATAAATTTGCTGATTTCTTCGATGAATGATTGTCTTTTGGTGAATCACATCTTGGTATCAGGCTGGTTCACTTTGGCAATGCCACCTCTGTTTCATTCGGTTCGGTGCTTACATTCGGTTCACACTTTAAATTTCTGTACTAATGGCTTAACGGCTCGAGTACTTAGGAGGTAATTACTCTAAAGCCCTGCAATCCGTATTTATAGAATGACTTAAGGCTATTCTAGCATGCACCAGACCATGCCAGAATGGTCTCAGGCAGACGCTTTGAGTACACACAAGTAGGTACAACCATCCAAATCCAGACACTTTTAAACAAGTAAGTAAAAACACATAGACACACAATTATAGGTAAACATACCCAGGCATACACTTGTTACGAACTTGGAGTACCTATGTGCATGCACGCATAGAACAATCTGGCACTAGTATGATAGTGGTAATAATACGAACTACGAACTACGAACTTCGAAGTACCTAAGTGCGCCTGTACAGGTACAATAGTGTGTGTAAAATCGTCTGGTATGATCCATTATGGTCGTGAAACAGCTGTATTATAATCAAGTACGGAGATCAAATAATTTGGGATATGCAAGAAAGATCTCTCTTGTACCTATATAAATGAACTGCAATGGGGCATCAGGAGAAAAGTCGCTTCAAGCATTTTGTCGTGAAAGATCAACAAGCAGTGACGGTTAGTTGTTGTAATTGTAAAAACAAACCGTGTAGGTAAAATAAATTCTGTTAAAATAAAAAATTACAGTTTAATTAAAAGAGAACCCAGTAAAACAAAAACACACTCATACATTCTTAACAGTTCTATTCATTAGAGTTGAGACGAGATATGGCCTTTCTCAAATTTATAATTAACATACTTCGTGGAAAAATTGATTGCTCACCACTGCTGGGACGGACTCTACAGCTTTGCGTCCCCAGCAATTATAATAGTGTAAAAAGTCATGATAATTTCACGATCCCCGCCTGCCGAACCAATGTTCTCCGTCAGTCTTGGGTAGTGCGTGCGCTGTCGCTGCTCAATACTCCAGCCTCCTCAGCCCCACACCTGGATGTATTTACAACTGGTGTGGATCGCTTACTATCAGAGTCTGTATGTACATTAGAGCGACGTATGGATGCGTAGAATAATGTATCTGTGTATTGTTCTATTACGTCTGCAATGTTATATGTATTGTGACGTTTTGGTGTTTCACTGTCAATCCTGTATATATGTATATTTGTTGAATAAATAAATAAATAAACACTTCAAAGAAAATAATTGCTGCTTTATTCGGCTTATATTTTTGGAGCCTAGTCGTCTACGACTGGGAGCGTGAAGGCTGTATGCCAAGTATGAAAAAAACCCGAGGCAAAGTTTGTATGTTTGCATGCTGAAACTGGCATTGACTGTGAGGAATATATACCCCCAAACAAATGTACAGAAAACATGGGGGAGGGGAAACTGCGCGACAGCAATGGAAGACTTTTCAATTTTCAAACAAAATTATCAGGAAAATATATAATTTTTTGTCTGTAACTGTAACTGTAACTCTGTCGCCATTCCGCTAGGGGTGGCCAGAGCCTCTGCAGAGTTGCCTCCATTTTTTCCTATCCTGACATACCTCTTTCAATTCCTTCATATCCATCACTTTTTTCATGCATTTTCTTCTTTTACGCTCACTTTGTATATCCCATTCTTTCACAATCTCCTCAATCTGATCACTCCATACTTTTCTCGGTCGTCCCTTCCCTCTTTTTCCTTTCACACTTTCTTTTTATACATACTTTTTTAGTCTATCATCATTCATTCTTTCCACATGCCCAAACCAATGTCAATGAACTTATATGGTAGTTTTCAATAAATAAGTAAATGTGAAAGACTGAGTTCATCCTCAGTCGTCGTGTAGAGAGGGTGTCTCCTGGAGACGTCGGCTACGTCGCTAACGAAACGTCGAGATTAATGTAAGTTCTCTTATTATGGCTTGTCTAATATGCGAATAAAAAAAATAACTGTCTAGTTATTGCAATTGTAAGGATCTGTTGCACAAAACTCCAATAAGACAAAAATCAAATGAAGTTGGATTTCTCCCATTAAATAAAAAAATTGGTTGCACATACGTAAATCAACTGATGTGCATCATCTTTCCTGTTCAAATTCCATCGCATTATATCCCACTTTCGAGAAATATTTAATCGAAGTTCTTACCAGAATAAAGCAATCAAATTTGATGTGTCAATCAAATATTGGTTGGAGGTTAATGCAACAGGCCCTTTAAGTCCGAAGCGTTAACCACTACACCACGGACCAATGTAAGTTTTCAGATAATTTATTTGATGTATTTCATAGAATATAAAAGTAGTTCCTTGACTTATAGGTTGGTATGCGGCCGACCACCCATGCTGTAAAAATGGTTCACTTTGCCAATGTCACCCCGTTTTCAGAGAAGGACGGCAAGAACTGCAGGGTGTATGTATGTCCATTTGAGATTTGGTTTTTATGTTGTAGGTTCACGTGAGGCATGTGCATGCGCGAACTTGTACGTGTCTGGTTGTGGGAATGCATGTAATGTGAATCTCCAATGTAACATTTCTTTGCAACTTAGATTAGATTAGATTAGATAAAACACAGTGTTTTTGTAACGCTTGATTTTTTGGTTCCGGGTTTTGACCGTGGTCCATATTTTTGCTTCTTTTCTTCCTTTTTCTTTTTCTTCTTTCTTGATACTTCTTGAAGATTTTCAGCTGACGTTTCGTCTCCTCTGTGGGTGACTTCTTAAGAGCTCTGCTCACTCGGATCAAACATTTTAGATGCTTTATATAATTTATAGTGGCATTACAATAGAGAAAAGATGGCAATAACATGGTTTGGTATTATTATGTTGTGTGTTTCAAGATTTTATGGGTCCATTTGCCAAATCGGGCGTTGACCTCACATTTAACCAAAATTTTTTGGCATCAGTAAACTTTTGCCATAATAATGTATTAACTTTCCAAGACTCTGAGTAATAAATTTATTAGATAAAACCGTGCAAAAAAAGTTTATCTTGTATAATCTAAGTTGCAAAAACATGTTGATATTTAAGACTTATCTTTAATGCATGTTCGCCTATAAATTATAGATTAAAATAAAATAAATCAATTAAAATGAACTTTCACAAAGTTACTGCCGAAAATCTTGATAATGTGAATTCACGTTTGCAAATGTTACATGTGTACTTACGAAATAAGCCAAACCTCACATGACCATAAGCTTTTCAACTCAGGCCGCCTTGCCCTGAAAATGCGGTGGCATTGATAAAAATAAACAAAATTTTAACAGCATCTTTCTCGTTTATATTTTGTATTTAAATAATTCATGCTTTACTCCTTGAATTAAAAGTTGGTATGAGGCTGATCATCCATACTGTAAAAAAAATGGTTCATTTTGCTATTGTCCCCTGTTTCAGGGAAGGTCCGCAAAAGTCGCAGATTTAATATGATTTGTAAGTACAGATGCAGTACTTGCAAGCTCAAATTTGCACGTGTCTGTTTGCGGGCAAGCATTTAATAGGAATTTTAAATTTTAACAAATCTTTGCAACTTAGATTAGAGATTATTATAGCTATGATCAACAGAAGGAAAACTTAAAACACTGATGTAGAAAGTATTATTATCAGTGACCCCTTAACTGATAAATTAAAGCAAAGCTCATGTTCTGAAAACGAGCTTTTGAGGTGGGCTTAATTGGGGCAAAGAAAAAAAACTCTGTTTTTTTCACCCGAAAGCTTTCAGAAAAAATCACCTCCCCCACAAGCTGAGTGGCAGGTACTTTCTTGAAATATTCATGATTTTTAAACGCTTGTTTTATGAGCGCTTTTTTCGTACTTTAATTACTTTATTTTTAATCAGCCTCGTTACAAATACTAATTAAAATCTATTTTTAATTTATTTAAAAAAAAAAGTTAAATTAATATGCCCAACTGATGGCTTATTGTTAGAACGCTTGCATTAAAGACAGCGGGCTAGTATTCGATTCACACCGAGAGTGACGTATATAATTTTCCATCTTGGTGAATTGCATTCCTTGATATGAGCCTGACTACTCATGCATTAAATATTTTATTTTCACTTTGTCAATGTCACTCCTATTCCAGGGAAGGTCGGCAAGAGTTGCAGGGCTTATGTACATTTGAGATTGGGTTTTTATATTGTAGGTCCACATGCGGCATTTGTGAGCTCGAAATTATGCGTGTCTGCTTGTTTAATATGAATCTCAAATGATACATATCTTTGCAACTTAGATAAAGATTTCGATTTAGATAATGTCTTCGTTGTTTCAGAAAACCTGGACAAAAGTTGCAGGGTTTATGTTCATTTAAGGTTTGGTTTTTAATTTGTTCTTATGCATGTAGCATTTGTGAGCGTGCAGAACTGACACGTGCCTGTTTGTGGGCATGCATTTAATATGAATATTTAATGTTAATATATCGTTTCAACTTGGATTATAGATATAGGTGCATGTGAAACCTGTCCTCTCAGGATAAAGGAAACTCCAAGTACAAATGAAGTATTTGGTGTACAGCCGACGACCACCGTTCCTGCGAAAATAAAAAGGTTACCTGCCACATGTAAATCCTTCGGAATCAACAGGTAGGTAACTAAATTCAAATAATATGTGCTTAGTTGTGATTTAACGAGAAATATTATATAAAAGTACAATGACCATGTATTTCTCTTTTCTTTCACTGTTTAACTATATATTTTGTTTGCTCTTTTTTCTTATATATTTCATCACATATTTTTCATGTTTCTACATTTTTGTAATTTTCTATGTAGGGGCAAGTGGTGTACCTATGGACACGCCGTTTTTTTTTCGACTTAATATTTTTTTTCTCGCAAGTTAAGAAAGGTAGAGAGAAGATTGTTTATGTTATGTATTCATTGTCTAATTGTGCATAACCAACTTATTTTTAGTTTTGTATAATATTGACCTGTTTTGTGTTACGACCTTTCCCCCAAAAATCGCATTTTTGTCCAGAGGTACACTTATGGGTGTGTACCTGTGGACAGGGGTAAGTGTACCTTGGGACAGCATGTGTACCTCTGGACATCAAAAAAATTAAGTAGTTTAAAAATGATTAAACATAGTATTATTTTATATTTTATTAATGATAAAATTGCACAAACTTATTATTATAAAAATGACAACAAAACATTTTGATAGCGATTTTTAATAACACGTAATATATATTGTTAGAAGAACCTACCTTATAACAACAAATAATATTAAAAATATTTTTTATTTTCCATGTAGAACTCATTTATCTCTTCGGAATCGTATGAATCTGATCCAAAAACACCTTTATCCAAACGCTGCATTTTATGAAAAGTGTGAGGATGCAAAGTTAAAATGAAAACTCTCGATTCTTTTGCTTTTTCGAAAACTTGTATATTTATATGGGAATCGTGGTTATCCATGATTAGGAGAATTTGATCACTTTTTCAAGGTATCACATGAGCAACTTTGATTCGTTTGACCAACTAAAAGATGGATATAAAAATAAATTAGAATAGTCTAACAAGCATTTTATTTTAAGTTGAGTACCGGTGGACACAAGGCGTGTACCTTTGGACGTCCATAGGTACACGCAAAAATGTGTCCAGAGGTACACAAATGATACTAAATTAAAACATCAACTGACATTTAATTTTGAGGTTCAAAATAAGGCAAATGAATGCTCTATCGTTTTAAGCACTCCCTAAACCCTAAATTGGTATTATCATTTGTCTAAAATATTTCATAATCACACCATGAAAACTGTTTAAAAATGCATAAAAACTAACTTTTTGTTGCTGAAAACTTGAATTGTAAAAAACGGGCACGTGCTGTAGGGGATGACAAGTTACACACAATAATATTTAGAGCTATCAAAAATGTAATATCCCTGTTTATGTGATGATTTTTAATCTTCTGTATTTCCAGAGATATGATGATGTCCAAAGGTACACAGCGTCCAGAGGTACACCACTTGCCCCTACTTTTTCTATTGATGTATTATTTTTTTATGGCTGGTCATGTATTGCACCCTCCACATGACCAAGCTGGAATAAACGCATATTATTATTATTATTATTATAAACTGCGGAGGAACCTTTACAAAAACCGTTTTTTTATTTTTTTACAAAAACCGTTTCGCTGCTCTCAAAACTCGTCAAAAGTCCACACTCATTATGTATAAACGCAACTAAGCTACACCTATAGTGTAACTTCTAGCAACGGTATTCCCGAAGGGGTCGCATGTGGTGAGTTGAACCTTTTTATTTTTACAGGTAAGGGGGCCGGGCTTACGCCAACCGCTTCAGTTGAAGCGGGGGTTTCCCAGCTCTTGAGAGGGTTGGTACTCATTGTTTGTGAATAATAATAATAATATTAGGATGATTTATTTGGTGAGCGCTGTTTTTGTGTGTATCACACCTCAAGAGCCCTCTGCGAACTTGGTCGTCGCTGTAGAAAGCGCCAACTCTTAAGCAAGACCCAGTTGTTGTAAGGTTGGATGGACCTTTCAGTGACCGGTCTTTGGTAAAGGTTTATAAATTTTTCAACTCAGCGAAGAGCACATTCGAAATATAAATGGTATATTTTTGTGCTCCGCCGGGATCCGAATCCACAACCTTCCATTTACGAGTCCGAAGTGTTGCCACTGGACTACGGACCGGTCCAAGATGCCAACGACACGCGGTGGACTTGAGCGGTAACCCATCCTAGTTCTGTCCGCGCCCAATGTTGCTTAACTTCGGTGATCTATGGGAACCGGTGCTTTCAACATGGTAACGTCGTGAAGGCTGAGTAAGCCTGGCCGGTATTTTATTTTGAGGTTTGAAATACACATCGAAACGGGAAATCATTTCTGACACCCTCGGCGGTATTCGAACCCGAGCTCACGCCATGGAATGCACTCTACCAACTGAGATATCGACCGGCTATGATAACATTTTACAAATATTTATTGATTGATTATTTATGTTTTCTATTAAACAAATTACTAATTAAACACTGTTTCTTTTCACACAATAAATCAATTTATTTCAATTATAAATTACTAACCTTTTCGACCCAATAGGTCATCATCAGGTAGGATTACAAAAATATTTAAAAAACATATTGATAACAACAATTTTTGGAAATTAACAATGCGTAGTTTTTTTTCTAATTCTATTTAAATTGGTCATTTAAAGAATTGGCAAAATAAAAAAAAATACTAATGGATTTGAAATTAAAAACTAAAAATAAAAATATTTTAATTATAATGGTAAAGCCCCCTCTTTTATAAGTCCCTTGCCCCCTCCTATTAAAAATCCCATTTGTCAGGAGGGGCTCGGGAAGTGGCGTTATCGCATCCCAAACAAACTGATTACTTGACAATTTTTCAGCTAATTTATTTTTTATTGCGATAAAATGCGATTATAAAAATGAAGTTTATTTTAATGGGAGATGCCTAAATTTAAAAATCTAAATCTAAGCTGCAAAGATATATATAAATATATATATATATATGTATAATTTAAAAGATTCATATTAAGCGCATTCCCACAAGCAGACATGTTTGACACATGCCACATGTGGACCAAAAATATAAAAACCCAATCTCAAATGAACATAAGCCCTGCAACTCTTGCCGACCTTCCCTGAAATAGGTGTGACTTTGGAAAAGTGAACCATTTTTTACAGTATGCGTGGTCAGCCTCATACAAACCTATAAGTCAAGGAATCAATGTAGTT
The DNA here is from genome assembly GCA_951799405.1 of Agapetus fuscipes. Classification (NCBI taxonomy): domain Eukaryota; kingdom Metazoa; phylum Arthropoda; class Insecta; order Trichoptera; family Glossosomatidae; genus Agapetus; species Agapetus fuscipes. Next base: position 12,771,074 of record OX637362.1, read on the forward strand.
TTTTGTATTGTGTGCTAAAGATAATCTCAAAGGGTTGCTTAAAGAAAAATGACTGGAACGGTTCGTAGTCTAGTGGTTAACGCTGCGGACTTGTGATTGCAAGGTCGTGGGTTAAATTCCCGGCGGGATGCTAATTATATAAGCTGAGTTGAAGAATTCAAGTGTCTTCACAAAGACCGATCACCGAAGGTCCTTCCAACGTTACAGGAACTGGGTTTTGCTAATGAATTGGCGAATCCCACAAACTTCCATTTACGAGTCAGAAGTGTTTACCACTAGACTACGGACCGGTCAAAGCCCAACAAAGTAATTATAGTAACTGACTAATTGCAAGTCTTCTAGATGGACAGTCCATCAAGAAAATGTAAATCGGCCGAGCCATGATCATAAATCCAACTTGATTTCGGGGAAAAAAGAGTTTATGGCATCTGTGGACTATAAATTATTTCAACGAAAATAAACAATATATAAATTTAAATATATGTTTTAACCTACTTATGAAAATGGTCATTAGTAAGAAAAATAACTTCACAGTTGCATTTCTATGTGTACAAAAAACTCGGGCTAATGTAAAAATATTTCTAGAAAGGTGGCAGCATTGCCGCGTGCGTAGTATGCCCGGAGTAGTTCAAACATAGACGCATGCGGTTTAAATCTTGTGATGGAAAAAATTTATTATTTTAAGATATTATATAAAATCAACTCAAATCGCAGCTAGACTTATATATGGGGCAGCAAAATCCTGCCACATCACGCCTCATCTTCAAGCTCTGCGTTGGCTGAAAATCCCTGAGAGGATCACCTTCAAAGCCGGCTTTCTCGCCTTTAAAACACTGCGTGGGAGTGTCCCGGGGTACCTAATGGAGCTGGTGTCTCCAGCAACTACAACCTCGCGCGGACAAACACTGAGGTCAGCTGCATCAAGAAGCAGCTGCCTGGACATCCCTATAAGAATGCCCCGCACTGTTTTAAGAGACAGGGCATTCAAGACGGCGGCTTCAATGACTTGGAATAATATTCCCTCCACTGAGTGAACTGGATTTGGAAAGACTGCTTAAAAGACTACAAATTTTGTCGGGGTTATAGCCGCGGGGGCCAAGAGGGCTGATCTTTCTAGCGTGTTTCGAATGGAACAACGTTGGTTCGATCCCCGCTTGGGTCACTTGACTTTAACTTTGACCCTGGTTCAACAGATGTTATTGGGTAATTATTATTTAATAATTCATTAATAATAAACAATAATGAATTATTGAATGATGATATTAATACCTGTTTCTGGCCAGGCAGAATAGGTTGGTGAATTGCATTCCTCTTCACAAATCTATTTTTTCTAAAATAAAATAAAAATAAATAAAAAATATCTCACCTCTTCGTCCAATCATATGGACAAGCACCTTTGCAGTGACACACTGTCATAAAAGGCGCTATGCAAATTTTGTATTAATAAATTTGGAATGTGGTATAATTGGGTGTCAAAACACAAAATGGAGAAAACAAGAAAACATAAAGTTTGTCACTTAAAAACATGTTTCGTATGACTACACATCTGCAACGTTTAACAGGAGTGATTCAAAAGTGGTAGATAGTATGCATCAATGCAGTAAGTAGTTTGCGCTCCTCTATGTTATTACTCGATGGTTTTTTGAGTGAAAAAAAAAACAGGCAAGACTTGAAAAATATTGCCGCCTTCAATCATGAGCTTTTGTAATTTATTAGTCTATGCCAAAATCTGCTTTTTTAAAATCTTGAGCTGGTTTTCTTTCATTTTTTGTGGGGTCTCAGATAATCCATCAAGCGTCGGGAATTGAATTAGAGTCGACACTACACACAAAAGGGCGCGCCCAAGGCGAAAAATTAACACAAAAAATAAGGGTCTAATTGGGAAGGTCGCGGGGGTTGTTTATTTTTATTTATTTTTTGTATTTTTTTTAAGCTGTGATATGATTATGCTGAGATTAAAAAAATTAGCAAAGTGTTTTTTTAAGTTGTTAATTGAAAATAAAACAAGTTTTTTTTTTTTAAATTACATCTTACCGGTCCGTAGTCTAGTGGCTAACACTTCTAACTCGTAAATGGAAAGTTGTGAGTTCGATTTCCGACGGAGCACAAAAAAATATACCATTTATATTTTCGAATCTGCTCTTCTCTGGGTTGAAAAATTCATCTACCTTCACCAAAGATCGATCAATAAAGGTCCATTCAGCCTTACATAAACTGAGTCTTGCTTGAGAATTGACGCTTTCTACAGCGACGACCAAGCTTGCAGAAGGCTCTTGAGGTGTTTATATAATAATCTATAATCTAAGTTGCAAGGATATATTCATTCAAAGCTCTCAGATGTATGCCCACAAACAAACACGTGTAGTTCGCGCTTACAAATGCTGATTGTGTACTTACAAATAAAATTCAAAACCTCAAATGAACATAAGCCCCACAACTTATGCTGACCTTCCCTGAAATAGGGGTGACATTGGCAAAGTGAACCATTTTTTACAGTATGGGTGGTCAGCCTCAGGTGTGATACACACAAAACAGCGCTCATCAAATAAATTATCCTAATATTGATCTATTATCTTTGATTTTCACGGCAAAAAAATTTCAGATCTACGTATAATATTATTTTTTGATGTACTACGCAATTCCAGATACATTTTCAATTGTAAATTGAAAATTTTACCAAGACCGTTTCATTCGTCTTAACTCCTACAAAATAAAAAAAATATAATATTTTTGAGTGAATACCTTGACTTCTAGGTAATTATAAGACTGACCACCAATACTGTAAAAAAATGGTTAACTTTGCCAATGTCACCCCTGTTTCAGGGAAGGTCGGTAAGATTTGAAGTGCGTAAGTTCATTTAAAATTTGGGTTTTATATATGCCATGTCCACACGCTGCATTTGAAAGCGTTAACTTTTACGTGTCTGCCAATGGGAATGCATTGAATGTGAATTACAAAATGTAGTATATCTTTGCTACATTTTGTACAGTACATCTTTGTTCGCGCGAACCAGCCTACCACCACCTTCAGTAAGGAACTGAAGACACTATTTTCTCCAGAAGCCATGGCGCCCTTGAGATGGTCCTGGACCATTAAATGGCGCCACAGGAAAGAAATCATCCATCATCATCATCATCATCATCTTAGATTATGGACTGAGAAATCTTTTTTTTTTAGATGTCCAGAGTCATAAGATTGCCAATAAAAACCGACACATTTGTTTGTTCTTAATTTTGTAAGGGGTAACCGTTTTTTTTCCAGATTTTTACCCTACTTTTATTATAATATCTTAAATTCAAGAATCATTGTACAAAAAACCCTTCTTCACTTTTGCACCAAAACTAAAGTGTGAAATATATCACGGTGGTGACACATTTAGGTGACAGAATAATGTCTTTAAACGTTCACACTGAACGGTAGAGTGGCCACCGTATGCAGTGGTCATTTCCCCATGAAAATAAAAAAAACCGAGTCTCTACTGTTCACAATATTAATAATGATTCAAATTATGAATTAACAAAAAAATGATCAAGAAGTATAGTTTGTATTTTGTATGTGAAATTAGTCCAGTAAAGCTCAGTTAGTAAAAAACTATTGTTTTATGCAAGAGGATTAAAGTTTGATCACACCCATGGTTTCTAGTCTCACTAAAAGGATTTCTCTTTTAAGTGTTTATATCAAACCCAAAGTATAATTGCGTAAACATTGATTTGTAATGGCATTTATTCCAACCAGCCTCCACATATTGGTAACAATCCACGTCCACCCTAGACGACGACCTGCTGTAGACTGCCTCTCGCATGCGTGTTTGTCGGAACGAACCGAAGTCGGTCGTGCTTCTTCGTTTTTTTTAAAAAAACAGCAAGAGAGAGTAAATTTACAAGAAACTTACCGGTCTTATTCATTAGATTGGTTGAACCTAAAACCAGAATTAAACTAGCTTATAAGTAAAAGAAAACCAACATTATCTTCTTCTTCTTCTTGCACAGCCATCTCTGCCCACTGCTGGACATAGGCCTCACTTATATCTCTTCATCCATCTCTGTCTTGCGCTTTCTGAATCCAGTCTCCAACAAGCCTTTTTATATCATCAGACCATCTCGTGCGAGGTCTCCCTCTGCTTTTTTTATCTTCACAAGGTCTCCACTCTACCAATCTTTTTGTCCATCTCTGGCCGGTGGTTCTAGCAAAATGTTTGCCACTCTCTCTACGACATCAGTTACTCCCGACCTTATCCGTAGCTCTGTGTTCCTTATTCTGTCGGAGAGTCTTAAGTGTGGCATAGCTCTTTCAACCAACTTTATACCGGTTTAAAAATTAAAACTTATTTATGAATAAAGGGCCAGTTTTTGGGCCGGTCCGTAGTCTAGTGGCAACACTTCGGACTCATAAATGGAAGGTTGTGGATTCGCATCCCGGCGAAGCACAAAATATACCATTTGAATTTCCAAATGTGCTCTTTGCTGGGTTGAAAAATTCATAAACCTTTACCAAAGACCGATCACTGAAAGGTCCATCCAACCTTACAAGAACTGGGTCTTGCTTGAGAATTGGCGCTTTCTACAGCGACGACCAAGCTCGCACAGGGCTATTGAGGTGTATATAATCTATAATCTAAGTTGCAAAGATATATTCATTCAAAGCTCTCAGATGTATGCCCACAAACAAACACGTGTAGTTCGCGCTTACAAATGCTGATTGTGTACTTACAAATAAAATCCTAACTCAAATGAACATAAGCCCTGCAACTCTTGCCGACATTCCCTGAAACAGGGGTGACATTGGCAAAGTGAACCATTTTTACAGTATGGGTGGTCAGCCTCATACCAACCTATAAGTTAAGGAATGATACACACAAAAACAGCGCTCACCAAATAAATCATCCTAATATTATTATTATTATAAGGGGGAATACGTTGAAAATGTGAAAAGTTAATAATGACATAAAAATATGTACGAGCATTACGATATTTGAAAACAAAAATTCACAATTTTTTTTCAGCGATGTAGACTCGCTTTCCTTCAGGAATTTCCTTCAAGCTTTCCGCAGATTACGTGAAAGAATCATCGTGGCGTGAGAGGGCCGACACTGGTCATAAAAACGTATGGAAATTGATTCATGAGAGCGGGTGAAGGCATGAGGCTGGCCACTAAAACTGCCTCCTATCAACAAGATTTACTGCCATAAAAGAGAAACCCACTTTACCACAGTAACGGACCCCTTCATAAAGTTTTTTAAGTAAAAAATATATTTTATAAAGTTAATAAGTTTTTCTATTGTATTGTTATGTAAATAACAAATACATATAAATGTTAGGTAGGTGTATTACAAGTTATAGCCGATGAGAATTGGAGTAATTATTATAGGTACCTAGGAAAGAGAGATTCAATTGTGTACCTACTGGAAGCTTTATGTTCTGAAAGGTTCCAGCAAAATTGGCTTCTAGTAACTACTGTCTTTGGGAGTATACAGGGCTGCAAGCGGCTCGCAAGAGTCAGTCTTGTTACGACGCTCTGCTTTTGAACAAGAAAGACATTGTAAGTGAAGACCAACTGTGAAAAAATGTAAAATGCTAAACCACAAATGTAAAATAATTATCCATGAAAGAAAACCAGTTTTTTTTTTTAATTTAAAGCCTTTTTGAACCCTAAAAACACAACAGTATATTATGATTCTGGATGAAATGAAAGAAGTATGAAAGAAAAGAAATAAATGGCAATGCGAATCTTTTATGTTAGATATCTTTGCAACTGACGAGTAGATTAGAATGTATAATATATCGCGGCTATGAAAAAAAAGGTCATGATTTCATTCGTAAAACCAATAATTAAAGTTGCAAAAATAAATGACCATTTATTTGGTTGTACCTGATGATGTCGTGAGTGATCGAAATATCTATAATTAGTCTGTAATCTAAGTTGCAAAGATATATTAACATTTAAAGCTCTTATCAAATGTATGCCCACTAACAAACACGTTTAAATATTTGATTAAGAAAATATATATATAAGAACAGATAAATGAAAAACTTTGTTTTATTCCACTGTGAGTAGGTATTTTATTTTTGAAAAAAACGTTTTCGGAAACCATTTTCCATCGTCAGTTTTGTCTCCAACACCACATTATGAAAGCGTCTATTTTTCTCCTTTCTACTGCTAATAGTCCATTCCTCAGCAACATAGAGTGGACCAGACTCAAGGGTGTTTTTTTTATATTAATGACACTCTTAAATTTGAGTCCAGGGCTGGAAGTCTCATTAACACGGTAGTTCTTACCTACTGAATATCGGTAACATTTGTTTGAAGACTAATCAGCTGTTCAATTGCGGCCATCTTGAATTGACAGGTATTCATACAAATATTACCGATATTCGGTAGGTTAGAACTACCGTGGTGATGTGACTTCCAGCTAATCTAACAATGAATTTATAAGGGAGTATCTGTATTCATTGTTTTAATTTCTTTGTAGTGTTTATTTTGTATTTCACTTAGTTAACATCAGTATTTTAATTAACGCCGCCCACAATTCATTCAAATTCATTATGTTGATTGAATTCTTAGTACAGATGTTTACTTACATAAAGCACAAAGCCTTTTCACGGCAAATCTGTCAATAATGATTAACGTAATTAATAGAAAACACGTATCCCCGTCACAGCGCTAATCAATAAAACGTAGAAATGTTCCATTTACATAACGAAACGGCATTACCTCATCAGCGCATATTGTGTTACCAGATTAATTATTTTCCCGATGTTACCTGATCGTGCTATGATATTATAAGTACGCGCTTCATTAAATATGAAAAGCCCGAAATGACGTCACCTTGGTGCTTGTTTGTCTTATGCCCATTAGGGTGGCAGAGTAGAACGGCACAGTGATAAAACGAAACGTGGCATAGCGACACATGACAGGACAACACAGTGACAAAACTATACATTACAGGACGACACATGACAGAACGATACATGACAGGACAACACATGACAGAACGACACAGTGAATAATCGACACATGACAATGACATAGTGAAGAATCGACACATGAAAGAACGACACATGACAGGACAACACATGACAGAACGACACATGACAGAACAACACGTGACAACACCTTCTCTCAGGGGTCAGTCTCCCCTCCACTGACCCACGCCCTGTATATCCATCCCATCCGGGGATGTGTCACAGGACTCGCATGCAAAAGTTATGTGAGATGCGAGTGGCAGAAGGCCCTCCCGTGAAGCTACACTTTCCCAAGTGTTTACACAAAGCAAAGGAGGCTCAGAAATCACTGAAAGATTATAGCCGTGAGAGTTTAGGGCTCGAGGATTTTAAATTTACAAACGAAAATGCAAAGTGATTCTGAGCGTCTTAACATATAACTTAAGGCCTAAATTCGAGATGTTACTACTGAGACTGTTCGGGAGGTGCTCTCCTGACTAAGTGGCCAACCACCATAGAGGTGGGAAAGAATAAAGAAAAGAAGAAAGAATGTCGGTCTAATTAGACCGACGAGTTCTCGCCATAGCTGGCACAAAACTTTGAAAAAGCCTCAAATGATGATGATGATGATGATTTGTATAGCGCCGTTTCGTGACTGCTGTCACTGCAAGGGCGCTTTCAGGCTTGACGCGGCGGTGAAGAAATGAGTCTTCATTCCCTTCTTGAAGCTCTCGATCCCTTCCTTGGCACGCACTTCAGGAGGCAGCTGGTTCCAAGTGGACGGTCCCGCAACGGCGAAAGCGCGGTCTCCGAACACTGTACATCTTTTTCTGTGTTGAGTGCTGACAGATGTAAGAGCACTGTCGGCAGATCGCAGAGTGAGCCCCCTCTCGCTCAGACTCCTCGGTAGTATAAGCTCCTGCAAGTACTCTGGCGCCACTCCATGCAGCGCTTTGTGTACCGTGAGGCCCAGCTTAAATTTAATCCTTTCTGGGATCCTCAACCAGTGAAGCTTCTGCAGGAGTGGAGTAATGTGGCAGTACTTGCTCTGACCATAAATCAGGCGGGCGCTGGCGTTCATTACAGACTGTAATCTGTTTAGCTGGCATTTTGGTTGTGCAGCATAGATACCGTTGCAGTAGTCTACCTTGGAGATGACGAAGGCATTTATCAGCGCCTTCATGGCGTCAGGTGGTACGCAATTTCTTGCTTGTTTCAGCTGCCTGAGACCATAAAAGCCAGAGCTGACAGTACTGCTAATTTGTTTGTCCAGGCAAAGGGAGCTGTCTAGATGGACTCCTAGCAATCTTACATCGCTGGATGGAACAATGTTAGCGCCAGAGATTGTTACTGGAGAATGATCTATTAGGTATGCTCTTCTGGCCGTGGTTAACCACATAATCTCCGTTTTGTTGGGGTTGAGCATCAGACGATGTGATCGCATCCAAATGTTTACATCTGCGACGCATTCCGCCACCGTTGATTTTAAGTAGTCAACATCTGATGGTTTGCAGTCTGAAAAGATTTGGCAATCATCTGCGTATATATGTGCTTTCAATCCCCGTTTGTGAATGACGCTTTCAAGCTCCCTCGTGTACAACGTAAAAAGAAGAGGCCCGAGTACGGATCCCTGCGGTACCCCTGAGGTTACTGTTGACTGCGTTGTGAGAGTGTTGTTGAGCTTAATGACTTGTTTTCTGTCCGAGAGATACGATTTCAACCAGCTCAGCGCCTTGTTTCGTATACCCAGTGTGAGTTCCAATTTCTGGAGCAGAATGCTGTGATCCACGGTATCAAAAGCAGCGCTCATGTCCAGGAGTGCGAGAATGGCTATATTTCCCTGCTCTATTGCAATGGTCAAATCTGACACTAGCCTCAGCAGGCCTGTTTCTGTTGAGTGAGCCTCTCTATACGCTGATTGGTGCTTAGCAAACAGGTTGTTTCCCTTTAGGTAAAGTGTGAGCCGTGCTGCGACAATCCTCTCAAGAATTTTACCTAGAAGAGGTAGGTTTGAGATCGGTCGGTAGTTTGCCTTATCTTCTGGATCTTGCTGGGCTTTTTTGAGAATGGGAGTAATTTCAGCTAGCTTGAGTAGTTTCGGCATAGTTCCATGTCTCAGGGATTTGTTAAAGATAACAGCAATGAGGGGGGCAAGTTCATCTCTGCAACTTTTCACTAGCCACGTGGGAATGGGATCAAGTTGACTGTACTTGTTGGGTGCAGCTATTATCCATTTAGTGACTTCGGCAGACGATGTGTCAGCAAGAGTCTCTAACGATGAAGTGTTGTATTCAGTCATTTCTGGTTCTGTAGCAGTGTCGGAAATTTCTCTGATTTTGGAAATCTTTTCTTCAAAGAAGTTTGAGAGTTCCTTTGCTGTTACAGAGGATACAGTGTCTGTTTTCGTGCTGTTATTGCCAGTTAGATGGTTAAGTGACTTCCACAGTTGTCGAGGGTTGCCCTTAGTCTCATCAATTTTATTAAGCCAGTAGTGCGACTTTTTTTCTTTAATTGTGCTTCTGTAGCTCTTAAGTGCCGATAACCATTGCTCTTTAGATGCATTTGTCAACAGTTTTTTATTTTGTCGTTCAGCTTTCCTCAGAGTTTTCTTCATGTTCCTGCATTCTTCATCGAACCAGTCAGCTGAGACTCTAATCAGTCTAGTTTTAGTTGTAATGGGCGCGTGTTTATCGGCCAGAGCTGTGAGTGTGTCGTTGTAAAATGTCATAAGTTCATCACAGGTTTTGTGGGTCAGGAGTTCCTCCACAGAAGAGATCTGAACTGACAGGTCCGCACGAAACTTTTCTAGGTCAGCCAGCCGCCAGGCTCGAGAGGATGATGTGGTGTAGGAACTCATTGGTTTGCTTATGTTTACTTCCATTGTGACTAAGTTGTGATCTGAGAGACCTTTGTCGCAGACCATTACCGTGTTCGGCATGTCATCCTCACGGGTTATGATAAGGTCAAGAAGACCACCTGCGCTGTGAGTGGGACTAGTTATCCATTGATGACATCCAAAGTCTGATAGAAGGCTTTTTAGTTTCATTGTGTTGGTGTCTCCAGGTCGGTCCATACGTATATTAAAGTCTCCGGTGATAATTATTTTCTCCGTTCGTATGGAGATCCACTCAAAAAGAATCTGTAGATCGTCAAAGAAACCAGAGGTGATATTTTGGGATCCTGGTCTATATACGTTTATTAAAGTGATGGCTTTGCTTCCAGACAGAATGCGACAGCTCAGATGTTCGAAATGCCTGAAGTCGTGACCAGTGGAGAGTTTAGTTATTCTTAGCCCAGGACTTACGATTACTGCGACTCCTCCATGGTTTACCCAGTTGCATGTGTCTTGTGTTCGTGATTTTTTGTGTTTTCTTGCTACCTCGACCAAAGAGTATCCCAAGGCTCTGAGTGATTTCAGAGAGGCGGAGTTGTAATCCTCGTGCCATGTTTCTGATAGAGCTAGCACATCGAGAGACTCGTCCTGGAAAATATCGTTAATGTCGTCTACCTTGTTATTGAGGGAACGACAGTTCCACGCCGCTATCTTTATCAGTTTCTCTTGTTGCTTCTTGTGTCGTTGATTCACGCAGGTACGTTTTGGTGATATGTGTTCTTTTCTTTGATCATCATTTGCCAGACGTTCTTTTGTTAGTCTGCCACCACGTCTGCCTCGAGCTCTAGTTGTCTTTTTATTCTTTTCTTCCCCTTTTCCTATGCTCCATTTTTTGAGTTTCTGAAAGAACTCTGGAGTGGCAATATAAGAAAGTGCTGTCTCACGTAGTTTCATGAGTTCCTTTTTGGTGTAAGAAATATCGTGGTTTATGATGCTTGTTGCCATTATAGTAATATATTATCAGATGTAAAGTTCGTAAGCAAATGTAGCATCCGGTTTTTGGGAAGTGAGGTGGCGGCTGAGCTCTGATTGGCTGGTGACGCGAGCTACGTCAGCGCAGGCCGTGATTCACTTGTAGGTAATTTTAGAGTCACAGAGAAACCAACGGTCACAGACAATGTGAATTATGAAAAAATAAAAAAATAAAATATTTGAAAACACAACGGTCACACACACTGTTGATAATTCAAATGATTTAGGAAACGCAAGCACAATGGTAAAAGCACTATGTATTATAGGAATGGTTTGAAAAACAGTTTAACAATTATTGGTTTCCGGTGATGATTAATTTGGCATGGCGTCTGAGCTCTGATTGGTAGATGAAGCCACGAGTGCTTGCTCTTGTTGAATCACACGTGTCACAAGATGGCGGCGTGTCACAAACAGAAAATAATACTTCTAAAGTAAGTTTATTTCGTTTTTTCTGACTAAGTGAGCTTAAAACATGGAGAGATATCGGTTTTTTGTAATTGAAAAGTTACAATAAGCACTCAGATGACACATTAACAGCCCTAGTTTGACAGACACGTCTCAACAACACTTGAGAATGACAGATTGAAGAGTGACAATTTGAGAATTATGCTAAAACTTTCACACTTAGGAGCACTTATGTAGGATTACATTATTGTTGTCAACACCCGTAAAAAGCGATGTGTCGATTATGTTAACCCGGCAAGTTGACAGTTTTTTTGAGGATCGATTTTTTAAGGATTTTTAAATTGTGAGAGAGCGCTTTGTCGTGCTGGGAGCACGCGTCAAACGTCCGTCGCATTCGGATGCGCCGGGACAACTCAAAGTTAGATTTGTTGGCCACAAAGTCCGCATATCCGATCGGGCCGATGGCCGGTCTGACAGCGTTGAAGAGCGCCTCACGACCAGGTTGCAAGGCTTCGCAGTCCCACAGGATGTGTCGCACGTCCTGCAGCGTCGCTCCGCACTCACAACCCGACCCCCTTGAGAGGCCAAGCTGGAAGAGCCTGGCCCTAAATTTACCGTGACCAGTCAAGAACTGACTGGTCCAATGGTCCGGGACCAACCAAGGAGCCTCGTATCTCTCACGGACCGAGGGAAAGAAAGAAAAGGTGGTTCTGCCTTTGTCGGAGGAGTCCCATCGTTTTTGCCACACGCGGAGAGCCATAAGCACAACCAGTTTCCGAGTTCCAGAGGATATTCCTCGGGTGGGGGGATCAATGCTATCTTCGCCGATAGTAGCGGTGAGGCCGCGTCTCAAAAGACTTATGGCGTTGGCAACCTGGAGGTGAAGATCCAGAGGAAGGACACCGGCAAGAACGGGGAGACAGTCCGTTGACGCGGATCTGTACGCCTTGGTGAGCAAGCGGAGAATCTTTGGCCGGAAAGGATGACACGCCGCTGTAGACTCAAAAGGCTCTTATCAGCCCAGCAGCCGGCTGCGTAGAGGGCTGTTCCGATGAAAGTTGCCTGATACAAGATACGGAGTGAACGACCTCTAAGTCTCCAAGTGACATGCAAGAGCCTAGCAACCTTGCCGAAGGCGCCATTACCTTTCTGGATAATGCGCTTTGCGTGTTCGACGAAAGATAGATTACAGTCCAAGGTAACTCCAAGGTAAGTTACTGCTTGGGACAGTTTCACCCTGGAGCCCTCGAAATCGATAATAGGGGGGCGAGCAGGACTGAGACGACCCTTGAGGAGGATGGCCTCGGTTTTGTGGGGGGCAAAAGAGAGTTTATTGCGTGTACCCCAGGAGTGGATAGCTTGCAGGGCAAGCTTAGCAGACGATTCGAGGGAACTTCTGCTGTTTGCCTCAACAGTGAGAAGGGCGTCATCGGCATATGCGCGCATTTCGCAGCCGGAAGGAAGTGGTAGTGACAAGAGGTCATCGAAGAGCACATTCCAGAGCATAGGGCCTAGGACAGATCCCTGGGGGCAGCCCCGTGTAATGTCTCGGACGATGATATTCGGGCCCGCATCAATGATGATGCTGCGCTCCGAAAGGTAGCTGGCAATGGAAGCATAAAGGTTGCCAGGGACCTGTCGAAGTCTAAGCTTCGCAAGTACCATGGGCCACCATGCGCCATCAAAGGCACCAGATATGTCAAGCATCACTGCAAGGACATACTTGCAGCGGGAGGCCTGAACAGCGGCAAGGACAGAGCGGATGGCATCCTCGGTGGAGATGCCGGGCCTAAAACCGAATTGATGACGCGATATGGGGAAACCGGCTGTTTTGAAGTGAGACTCGATTCGAGAAGCGATGAGCTTTTCAAGCACTTTGCCGAAAACGGGCAATAGAGAGATAGGGCGATATGCCTTAGGATCAGTCGGGGGCTTAGAGGTGAATTTGGGGATAACCTTGAGGAGGCCCGTCGAACACGTGACACGTGACAGACACGTGACAGACAACACGTGACAGAACAACACAATGAAGACAGAAAGGTACAGTGACAAAACGGCACTTGAAAGAACGATATAGTGACAAAATGACACATGACAAAACAACACAGTGACAAAACGACACATGACAGAACGAAAGATGGCAGAAAAACACTCGAGACATTATCGTGTTTTACGTTTTCTTTCTTAGCTAAGATTGTGTAGAATGTGATTCTTTAGACAATTTTATTGGAAAGATCTTCTTTGAATTAAATTGCAGATGAGCCAAACAAGCACTACGGGGATGATAAGTGTATTAAATGTTCTATGAATATAAATTGTCAACATTTAAGTAAGACCACATTTATATTTTCGATAGGGTGGAGCATCTTTTTTTGTAGATGAATGCTTTATTCGGGATATACTTTGACCGATCCGTTATCTAGTGACCCCCTTAGTGTTTGTTTAGCTTATTTACCATTTAATTCAAATATGACCTTCTATAATAAATAATAATAATAATAATAATCTAAGTTGCAAGGATATATTCATTTAAAGCTCTCAGATGTAAGCCCACAAACCAACAAGTGTAGTTCGCGCTTACAAATGCTGAATGTGTACTTACAAATAAAATCCAAACCTCAAATGAACATAAGCCCCACAACTTTTACCGACCTTCCCTGAAACAGGGGTAACATTGGCAAAGTGAACCATTTTTTACAGTATGGGTGGTCAGCCTCATACCAACCTATAAGTCAAGGAATAAAATTTCCAATGATATTATCCAATAGAACTTCCAATGATATTATCTTCAAAATCACATTCTACACAATCGAAGCTGAGAAAAAAACGTAAAACACGATAATGTGAGAGTTGTTTTCAATATTTTTAAAATCGATTTACAGTTTTCATAAGGCACGTTGGTCCAGTACACATTCAATCATTGCTCATGTGAAATTACCTCTAATGGACATAAGACAAACTAGCATTCACTGTACCTAGTGGGAACAAGGTACAACTAATTTTAGCGCTCTTATCAAAGTTAAAAAGTATTAGACATAGCAAATGTGAACTCCTGATGTTTGCAAAAGGTCAAAATTGGTTTATTGTGGGCACTTACTGAGAAATGAAAAATGTCGGCTCCTATAACGATTTACACAAAAGAGAATGGAAAGAATACGATCTCCAGGTAAAAGGGAAACATCTCGGTTGAAAACGCTAGATAAAGGTTTGTCAGAAAACATTTGCCATTCGTACATTATTATGGATGGTGCAAATCACTCCATGATGATTGCCAATAATGACGATCAAAAAGAGAAGAAAAACACACAAAAACAGCGCTCACCAAATAAATCAGCCGAATTGAATATTTAATTAAAAAAAAAAAAATACCGCAAAATAAGACCCACCCTATGTTTATTCGTAAGTAGGTATAACCACATGTTTAGGTATTACCTGTATCAGGTACGGCGGTATCACCTAAAATGGCTTGTATCTAATACAATTATGATAATATTATTGTTATTCAGCACGCTCTTATATGAGCCATTAATTCTGGCATGGATTATTCTGTTAACTCTGGATTATAATTAAGTATTAAATTACACAATCGTAAATAATCCAAGGTGTAAGAAATACGATGTGATTCATTCTGAATAAGACGAAAATGTAATACGAAAGATTATAAAAGTGACTTACCAATGTCACCCCTGTTTCAGTGAAGGTCGGAAAGTTATGTTACACTTATGTACACAAGCTAGTAAAAACACAATCATTAGTAAACATACTCAGACATACATTTTATACATTCGTAACAATGTGTTCGAATATTATCGTACATATATTGAAAAAACAATGTCAGGTTGCTAAATAAAATTTAATCTGATTTAACATAAGCCTTTTTATTTCGTTACGCAATGTGATTATACAATATTATTGAACACAAAATATCCTGATGTTTTTAAAAAAAACTGTAAATTAAAAATGAAAAATTTAATTAACAGTTTTATACACTTTTTTCTCTTCCTCTTTGACCTTCAAGGAGACAACAGTGTATCTCCTTTTGTGAGTTTTATCTATAAATCTATAATCTATAATCTAAGTTGCAAGCATATATTCATTTAAAGCTCTCAGATGTATGCCCACAAACAAACACGTGTAGTTCGCGCTTACAAATGCTGATTGTGTACTTACAAATAAAATCCAAACTCAAATGAACATAAGCCCTGCAACTCCTGCCGACATTCCCTGAAACAGGGGTGACATTGGCAAAGTGAACCATTTTTTACAGTATGGGTGGTCAGCCTCATACCAACCTTTAAGTCAAGGAATACGAGTAAAAAAACATAAAATAAAACCAAGTAAATCATCAGAATAAAAGAGATCTCAAAACACATACAGTCCACTTTTTTAATAAAACATATAGGATCCGCAATATCAATCATTTCCTCATACTCTTCTCCTTTTCTCACTCTGCAGGTTCCATTCTTTGGAAATCCCACCTATTTCATCTATCCATTCGTCCCTCGGTCTTCCCTTTCCACGCTTTCCTCTGACATTTTCTCTGTACACTTCTTTTGTAAGTCGTTCATCATCCATTCTTTCAAGATGTTCGAACCATCTAATCGTGTTTTTTATTTTACTTTTAGTCTATCCATTCCTTCCACGCTTTTCTTTGACATTTCCTCTCTAAGCTTTATTTGTTAGTCGTTCATCATCCATTATTTCAAGAAGTCCAAGCCATCTCATTGTGCTTTTTTATATATTTATTCTCATACTCTATTTTACAACACACTCGTTCGTCACCCAATCATTGCAAACTCTATCATTTAGTGTCTTTATTTAGGCGGCTAAGGCAAAGACTCAATTTTTCATTTTAATAGATGTTTTGTAGAATTTGTAGTGTTTATTTGTTTTTATAGCTGCATGTTATTAATTGCTTGTATTACTTAATTTCTAGGTTGGTATAAGGCTGGCCACCCATACTGTAAAAAAATGGCTCACTCTTCCAATGTCAGCCCTGTTTCAGGGAAGGTCAGCCAGAGTTGTAGGGCTTATGTACTTTTGAGATTGGGTTTTTATATTGTAGGTCTACATTCGGCATGTGTAAGCGCGAACTTATACGTGTCTGCTTGCGAAAATGCATTTAATATGAATCTTAAATGATATATATTATCTTTGCGAGTTAGATTTAGATTTATATTTATTTAGGGTCGATATTCATAATCCACGCGGTGCCATACATACCATTGCACCTTTGCTGATTTTCGAGCATAATAGGATTATCAACTTGGTGATCGGGAAAATGGTGCAGAGGGAGGGGTTCGAAATACAAAAGGATTTGCCGATAGTTGGTGTGTCCACTAATACGGCTCTATAATACGTAGTAATAATATCAGTGAAAAGTGATTCCAAACATTTTTTCGGGTCATAACAAACAGAGAGAGTGCATTAAAAATGTTATGACTCTGAATAAAATTAGAGAAGTATGCAAGGACTGGAAAAAACGGTTGAAAAAATGTTTCATTTTTTCCAATGCCACCTTGTTTTCAGGTAGATATGGCAGGCTTTGCAAGATTTATGCTCATATGGTGAAGGGGATGCATGTGGCAAGTAGAACCTTTCTTTTAAAGGTGAGGGGGCTGGCCTTACGCCAACCACTTCAGTGGAAGGGGGGAATTCCCAGCTTCCGAGGGGGCTGGTACTAATTTCTTGTGAAGGCTGAGTGAATTACTTTGCTAGTGAAGTAAACTTCGAAACTGGAAATCATTTCTGACACCCTCGGTGGGATAAGAACCCGTGCAAACGGCACAGAATACAAGCGCTCTACCAACTGAGCTCTCGACCGGACTTAATTAGCATTGTATGTCAATTTAGAAACATAGATTTTTTATTAAAGATTGAATTAATAATGACGAAATAGATTGGTATGAAGCTGAACCCTTTGTTGTAAAAATTGGTTTACTTTTGACAATGCCATCCCTATTTCAGGGAAAGGGAGCAGGATTTGAAAGGTTAACCATAACAACATAAATGTTAATGTGAGTTTTTTTTATTTGTATTCAAACATGCAGAATGTGTAGGCGCAAACCTATGTGCATGTGCCTGTCTGTAGGCATGCATTTAATATGCGCCTTAAATGCTTACATATCTTTGCAGGTGAGATTAATAATTATAATAATATAATATTTTTACAGCGCCTTTTCATGACTTTTGGTCATCCCAAAGGCGCTTGCTCATATGAGCGCGCGAACAGGTGGGTCTTCAACCCCTTTCTAAAAGTGCTCTCAAGAATCATTTCGCGCAGGTCATTTGGGAGGCCGTTCCATATCGTTGGAGCAGCCACCTTGAAGGCTCGATCTCCAAAAACGGTCTTCTTTTCCCTTCTTGGAGACTCTATCTGACTGCGACTATTATTGATAGATATTATAGTCCATTTTAAATTCTTTTAATGAGGTTTTATTACTTTATATTTTATAAACATCACTAAACTCGTATTCCTTGACTTATAGGTTGGTATGAGGCTGACCACCCATACTGTAAAAAATGGTTCACTTTGCCAATGTCACCCCTGTTTCAGGGAATGTCGGCAAGAGTTGCAGGGCTTATGTTCGTTTGAGGTTTGGATTTTATTTGTAAGTACACAATCAGCATTTGTAAGCGCGAACTACACGTGTTTGTTTGTGGGCATACATCTGAGAGCTTTGAATGAATATATCCTTGCAACTTTATTATAGATTATTATAATCTATAATAATCTATAATCTAAGTTGCAAGGATATATTCATTTAAAGCTCTCAGATGTATGCCCACAAACCAAACAAAAAAAAAATTAGAGATATGACAAATACGTTGACTTTTAAAAATACCTTTTAGTTTTGACCAAAGGTTCAGGATAACTGCTGAGTATTATGATCATAACCGTGTTTTAACAGCCTGGCTCCAAATCCCATATTTGACACTGCAGCTTTCCAAAACGTAACAAGGGTATTAATACATCGTCCATCAAGAACTGCACCTCGGGTATACAACATTGCGTAAACCACATTCTATAATCTATAATCTAAGTTTCAAAAATATATTACATTTACGATTCATATTAAATGCATTCCCATAAGAAGGCACGTATAAGTTCGCGTTCACTCGCGCCGCATGAGGACTTACAACATTCAAATCCAATCTAAAATAAACATACGCCAAGCAACTCCTGACGACCTTTCCTGACACAGGGGTGACATTGGTGAAGTGAATTATTTTTCATAGTATGGGTGGTCAGCCTTATACCAACCTATAAATCAAGGAATACAAGCAATTAGTTACATCCAGTTATACAAACAAACAAACACTAGAAACATCTATAAAAATGAAAATTGATTATTGGCCTTAGCCGCCTACACTACAGATCAGCCGCCACTTTTTTCGGTCCTTACATACTTTTTTCATTTCATCTAGTCGTTTTCATTATTTCATAATCTTTTCATACAAGCTCTCCTTTTATTATGACTCTGGATATCCCATTCATTCGCTCTTTCAGAAATTTGATCCATCCATACCTTTCTCGGTTCTCCTCTACCACGACATCCTTCTATTCTTGCAACATATGCTTTCTTCGTCAATTTTTCATCATTCATTCTCTCCATATGCCCGAATCATCCAAATTGATCAAAACTAAAATAATGATAAATTTGATTATTTCTCAACACCATTCAATACATAAGTTGAGAATTTTTAATGCACTTTGATATAAAACAAAATCACAAAAGACAGTTCAGAGGTAAAATTTAATTGGACCCTCGAAAACGTTTGCCCACTCGTACAATATTTGTTCGCATTACGTTCCATTTTCCCTTGCACTCTTGCGTCTTTGTTTTGTGAGTTTCCCCCACTAAGCCACAGACGAGCGCGCCCGCAAGTGCACGCCAAAATGCACCGTAAGACGCTCTCGGAGTTTTCTTAACAATGCAATGTGCGGTATGCGCTCGAACCGAAAATTCATAGAAAATGTTTGCAGAGTATTTTTACTCTTCTATTATATATAGTTTACATGTAGATGTTTAATAATAATAATAATATAAGGATGTTTCTTGTTCCTGTTCCTTGACTTATAGGTTGGTATGCGGCTGACAACCTATGCTGTAAAAATGGTTCACTTTGCCAATGTCACCCCTGTTTCAGGGAAGGACGGCAAGAGTTGCAGGGTGTGTGTCCATTTGCAATATGGTTTTTATGTTGTAGGTTCACATGCGGCATGTGTGAGCGTGAAATTACGTGTGTCTGCTTGTGGGAATGCATTTAATATGAATCTCAAATGATACATATCCTTGCAGCTTAGATTTAGATTAGATTAGATTTAGTTAGATTAGATTAGGATGATTTCTTTAGTGAGCGCTGTTTGTGTGTGTATCACACCTCATGAGCCCTCTGCGAGCTTGTCGTGGCTGTATAAAGCGCTTATCCTAATCAAGACCCAGTTGCTGTAAGGCTGGATGGACCTTGAGTGACCGGTCTTTGGTAAAGGTATATAAATTTTTCACCCAGCGAAGAGCATTTTTTGAAAATATAAATTTATGCTCCGCCGGGATTCGAGCCCACAATCTATCATTTACGAGTCAGAAGTGTTAACCATTAGACTACGAACCGATCAAGTTGTCTTGAAAAAGGGACAATCACTTTTATTTTATTGTTTCAAAATCATGAAAAATATTCTAAATTTAAATATTGCTTTGTTATTTTAAAACGTATATTCCAGTCGATAGCTCAGTTGATAGAATTACTAAGTTGCATGTCAAAGTTCTAAGGTTCGATTTCCACAAAGGGTGTCAGAAATAACTCACTCAAAATAGAAGGATGAGAAAAAAAGATAAATACAATGGACCAAGACTCGAAGCTAAGCTTCACATATAGTGTAACTTCTTGCCTGAGTTACCCCCGAAGGGGTTGCATGTGGTGATTTGGGACCTATTTATTTTTACGGGTAAGGGGGCTAACCTCACTCTAACAACTTTCAGTTGCAGTGAGGGTTTTCTCGCTCTCGGTGGGGGGGGGGAGGTAGTTCTCATTTCTTGTGATGGCTGAGTACACCTTGCCGGCATTTATTTTGAGTTGTGGAATAGACACGAAACGGTAAATCATTTCTGACACCCTCGGTGGGGATCGAACCCTTGCTCCCGGCATGGAATACAAGCATTCTAAGACCTGCTGAGCTATCGACTGGACTTTTGGCTTCATCTAATTCAAATGAAAAAAATCCAGTATCAGAATCCTTCTAAAATTTTTATTTTTTTTGCTTTATCTGAGCTAAGTTTGCATAATATTATACATATTGTAAATTTGGTTGGACTTTCTCATTGAGCTATAATGTCGGTGGAGAAGAAACTAACTGACAGCATTGTTATATGGCTTACCTGTCAAACATAGAGCTGTCAATCACTACAAATCACTGCACAACCATGTGAAATCCTATATGTACTTGCCTTCTCTTTGTTTACTTTCAACATTTAATAATGATGTCAGAACATTTTTTTTTAATTTGGAACATTTTTTCGGTAAGCAAACGTAAGCTTTCTATGGGACTGACATCCTTAGCAAACAATAACAAAGTATTTATGTGTCTTTTCCCTAGCAACTCGACTGGGTGACTATACAATATTTTATGTGTTAATTCATGTGCCGACCTCATTCCACATACTAATATGTTTTATAAAAATGCAATTTTTCTGTCAAAATTAACAAATTCAGTGGCTATAATAATTGCAACAAGCTAACTCATATTACATTTCAATAATGCTTGTCTTGTCTTGTCTTGTATCCTGCCGCCATTCCTCTAGGGGTGGCCAGTACCTCCACATAAGTGCCTCCACTTGACTCTGTCCCTGCATACTTCTTTCATCTCATCTAATTTCATCACTCTTTTCATGCATGCTCTTCTCTTGTTTCCACTCTGTAAATTCCATTCATTCGCAATCTCACTTATCTGATCAATCCATTCTTTTCTAGGTCTTCCCCTTCCACGCTTACCTATTACATTCCCTTTATACACTATTTTTGTCAGTCGGTCTTCATTCATCCTTTCAATACGTCCAAACCATCGCATCACACTTCTTTGAACTTTCACTTTCACGCTTTCTTTTACTCCGCATTCATTCAGAACCCATTCGTTTCTCACTCTATCTTTCAGTGTTTTTCCTGTCATACTTCTTAAATGAGCCATTTCTACGGTGCATACCTTATTTACTTCTCTTTCATTCACCGTCCATGACTCGCTTCCATACATCAGGGTCGGCAACAATATACAATTGTGTACCGCCATTTTCATTTTCTTTGGTATCCTTTTATTCTTCGCTATTCTACCAAACGCTCCTATCACGCATCTTCCTTTGCTGGCACGCTTCTCTAATTCCTTCGTCATCTTACCATTCGCCTCAAACTTGCTTCCTAAATAGTCAAACTCATTCACTACTTCAACTTTTTTCCCATTCAAATTAACTGTAAGTTCCTCACATACTTCATTCCTGTCAAAAACTAATATTTTTGTCTTATTCGCATTCACTTTCAAGCTATTTTTACAAAATGCATCATTCAGTTTGGTTAACATCGCTTGGAGTTCCTCCGCCGAGTCAGCTAAAACTATAGCATCATCAGCATAAAGAAGTACTCCAACTCTTGTTTCACCCACTTTCACTCCGCTCTCTGATATTCCAGCTTCTTTTATGCAACTGTCCATGATTATATTAACATCAGGAAAAATTATAACAACTTCACCATTTGCCTGCTAGCAGTGTGGTGAAACTCAGAGTATATTTGTTCTCTTTCTAACTATAGAAGATTTGTGTTGAAGCAGGATGAAACAAATATAGTTTAACAAGTTTCGACTCCATTTTATTATTACTCAATGTATTTTCTGTATGGTAGAGGTTAAAGGCTCGTAAGGGTGACGCTTTCCTAGAAGCCAGTGGAACGTTCTAGTGCACTCACTTTAATGGTCGGATAACCAACGAGGATGTGCATTTTTAAAATGAGATCTGACTAGCTGCCCAAGAGGCATGATCCAATACGATAAATACGTACCTAGTATGAAAATAAATATTGAAAAAAAAAGTAAAGTTATGATTTATTTCGGGTTTATGTTTAATTAAATTGCAGTTGAATTTATTTAAAAAAAAAAATTTTTTAACAAGTTGATTACATAAAATAGTTCACTCTGTAACTTCTGTATTGGTGGTTTCACGGCTTGGACGTTAATGGATCACTCAAGCTTCATATGACCGCAGTCTATATTTATATCTGTTCAAGGCCTATTCTCGAGTGTTCCTGACCAGATGAGACGCCCACAGAATGGATGTTTCCAGAGAGTGCAAAAAGTACCAGCAGTTCAAAATGTTTAAAAGTTCAAAGGCAGCCATGTCAATTTCTTTTTCGGTTCCTGGAAGATCAGATATTAATTCGATGTAAAAATTAAAAAAAAAGGTATGTAATTGTTCCCATGCTTTTTTGTTAAAAAATCTTGTAAAAAATAAAAGCATTTCAGATTATTTTTTTATTTAATTAATAAAGTACAGCAGCTATTCGATTTATCGAGATTGTCTCAGGGGCTTAGGGGAAGGTAGCAATGATGTCCAGGCACAAAAGGTTGGTGAACTGCATTCCTCTTCAAAACTATATATTTTGTAAAATAAATATGACGTTAATACGCAAGTAACCTGTGAAGCTTCTTGATGCTTGACTTTATTTATTTTAACAAGTAACGAGTTGGCATTACGCTAACCACACTGAAATTGAAAAAGGATGTTTGAGCACAAAAAAAAAAAAAAAGTGAAGTAAAACTCTGTTTTTATCCATTTGAATTTTTCAATAATGAAAAACGATGATTTCTACTTGTTTTTTCAAAGCCAATTCTTGTTCAAATAAACTAGAAACGAATCCCAGAGCTTTTATATCCTTTTAATTTACAAGTGTTTATGCAAATTGAATTAAAAAATATATTTAGATTAAATCAACGATATTCATAGGAATTAAACAAAAAGGTTCATTAAATTTCTAAACCTTCTCTCAAAAATTAGCCTAGAGAATGCTTACGGTTAATTCCTAGTATGTATTTTATGATTGTTTATTTCAAATGAAGCGTCTTATTGTGTTCACTGTTAACGTATTGCATAGCACTGTTTGTGAATACGGGACTAAGTATGCTTGCAATGCACTTATGATAGTTAGTAGGCTATCAGCTGTTATGCGCGCTACACATATTCACGCATTGTGTGTTGTTTTTGCGTGCCAACATTTTTTAGCATCTCTCTGGTTTACTATAAAACAGATCAAAATGATACGAACAGGGAGTCAACACAAAAGTCACAAAAGTATGGACCATGGTCAAAACCCGGGACCAAAAAATCAGGCATCTGAATTCGGCCGTGAAAGACTAAAAACATTTATAAGCTACAGATATATTGCAACTCCTTGCCGTGTTTTCCCCGAAGGGGTCGCACCTGTAAGGGGGCTGGCCTTACGCCAAACACTGCAGTTGAAGTGGGAATTTCTCAGCTACCGAAGAGGCTGGTACACCTTCCTTGTAAACACTGAGTAAGCCTTGCCGGTATTTTGTTTTGAGTTTGAAATAAACACAGAAACGGAAAAATTATTTCTGACCCCCCCGGTGAGATTTGCACCCGAACTCTCGGCATGGAATGCAAGCACTCTATCAGCTGAGCCATCAACCGGAAAGGTTCCGTTTTTATTTGTCAGGTGCATCTCAACAACCACCCTTTTTTTTACAAAATTCCATATAAATAATTCTCAAGGAGTAGAAAGAATTTCATACCGTCGTCCTTGTTATACTGCTACTGACTTGGAGTACCTACGTGCGACTGTGCATTTATACGTAGAACAGTCTGGCACTAGTATAATCCGTGATAGTATTAGTGCATACGTGATCTTTGTCACGCTAGTGGAACGCTCTGGTGTTGGAATCATCCACTATGTTCAAGAACAGTCAAGAACCGTCCGTACGTCCGAGTATAAATGCAAGCCGAAATGGTGTGCAGGGAGAGTGTCGATAAAACGTTCAGCCTTGAAGTTCGAAAGCCATTGCTTGTTGTGTTATACATTGTGAACCAAAGTGTGTAAAATATATTCTTTTAAATAAATAATTGCAGTTTTATAAAACGAGAACCCAGTCATAACAATATTGACGCCAAAGTGACATCCACGAATGAACGTTTTTACCAGGCATTGTGGTAGTGCAGTTTGCGGATGTTTATCTTATTTCTGCGGAATCTGAGTGGGCAAATTTCGCCTCTCATGCAAAAGTGGTATTGAGCGCCGCAAGCATGGCTGCTCACTAAACTCTGCCATAGTCATCACTTCACTTGCAGAAAAATGCTCAGATATCCTTCAATTTACTTTTCTTGTGCGCTTTTAGGATAAAATGTAAAAAAAAAACACTTAATTTAAGAGAACTAATAAATTATTTGTGTGTTTTTCGATTGACTAGTAAATGCTGTAAGCTAGAAAAAAATTCCCTAATTATCGTGAAATTGCGATGGATGACGTCACATAGCCGAGAAATATTTTTAATGTTCGGACCTCATTTGAATGAGCTGATTTTGAACGATTTATGTAATACGTAATGCTTGTATCCGCCGATACCTAAAAAAATTAAGGGATTCTCGCGGTTTGGTGTTTGTGAGACAAGTGTGCATAAACACACAAACCACGGAGGCTCTCGCGCACATCTGTCTTTAAATGCATTAGTTGAAATTTGTACCTTAAAAATGTTATTAAGAAAAAAACCTTATAAGTGCGTCTCGAGCTTTTAATATTTATCCGTGTATTCACCAATCATCCTAACACATTCCGTAGGCTACTTAGAATGTTCTTTATGTATGCACTTTACACATTAATAAAAACCATTCTAGGCGATTATGAGCCCTAAGGTATAAGTAGTAAGATTGTTTGAATACGGATATTAGACTTAGTGATGAAGTTTTTTTTTTATCTTTCTGAAATCTCTAGTAATACAACGTCCATTACTTTGTGTTGCATAAGCTTTAAAATCTGCTTGGATTCTCCAATAATCCAAGTATGGATTTGTCCACTCACACTCAACCATAGCTTAACCAAAAAAGAAACGTATGAATACAAAATCAGCAATTCTAGTGAACGTATAAGTTTTCTTGAATTTTAAGCCAAGTGTAGACGTAAACTTTTATGAGAAGGATACGGTATGAGAGCTAATTTTCGTCAAGCGTTTTTCCGCTCTCGTGGAGATTATCAAGCAAATACGCGATCGCATCGGAAAAGTGTGTAGTAGAACAAGAGTGGGGCTTAAAAGTGAACCCTGGGGAACACACTGCAATTAGGTTGATGGGAGAGCGGGGAAACGAACTGATGGTATCGCGAGACATTGTAAATGTTACAAACAAATTTAAATAATCTCAAATAAAAATATTTTACATTATCCAATTGAGTAAACAATTACTATAGTGCCTCGAAAATAATGAAAATAAAACACAAGGAATTCATACAAAATTATCACGTAAAAATAAAACCAATGGTGTGATAACTCTCAAGGAAATAAATCAACCCGTTAAAGATTTTTTTTGTTTTATTTTAATTTAAAATATGGTTCACGTTGCCAATGTCACCCCTGTTTCAGGGAAGAACGGCAAGAGTTGCAGGGCTTATGTTCATTTGAGATTGGGTTTTTATAATGTATGTAGGTCCACATGCGGCATGTGTTAGCGCGAAATTATACATGTCTGCTTGTGGGAATGCATTTAATATAAATCTTAAATGATATATCTATTTGCAGCTTAGATTAGATTAGATAAAATGTATCTTCACAAAATCTGTTTTTTTTTTTTAGAAATCCTGTGCGGGAGACTCCCTAGATTTCCTCCCTGGAGACTCCCTAGAGACTCTAAGGGTCTAAGAATTTTGTTGTAGTGCTGCAGAGGTGTTGTTTACGAGCTTGGTCGTCGCAACAAAGCGGCAATACTCAAGCAAGACCCAGTGGCTGTAAGGCTGGATGGACCTTTAGTAACCGGTCTTTGGTAAAGCAATGTTTATTTTCCATCCAGTGAAGAGCGTATTTGAAAATACAAATAACATATTTAAATAAACAAATACACAAAACAATACACAATTTTTATGTTTTATTATTATTTTTAGTTTTATTATATTATTTTAGCATATAAAACAATATTATCAACTTTTCCCTTTAGCAATTTCAGAACTCTTGGCCTACACACAGTCTCAGAGTGCACATACAATTACGTGTGCAATACCATGGAGGTAGTCATTAAATGGAGTGGCTATGAATGGGATTTACATAGTTCCAATCGCCATGATGCACCGTCTTTGACACCAAACATTGTTAGTAGTGCTCACGAAATATGAAATGTTTGTGTAATTTTCTATGTAAGCAACGTGTCTCAACCCCGTCTTCAATCAATGTACATATAACCATAGAAACCATGAAATCACCATGGCAACGGTATTTGTTACTAGTGTTGTTGAAAGTATGAAAATACCTGATAACTTCCAAAATCAAAAATCTTCCGACCTCATTGTGTACGGGATGATTTTCAATCAAGTTACATACTTGAATACAAGGAAAAGTACCTACATTCTTGAATATCACTAGTTCTACAAATGGCTGTCAATCTCGCGAGCAAAATATTTCGACGAATGAAAAATAAATTTTATGAACGTAATCATATATTTTTTTTAAGTGAAATATTATTCCACATTTATTTTCTTTTGTGGGCACGTTTAACAAATATCCAGTTTGGCAGTAATATGTTTTTTTTTCAGTTAGGTAACACAACTGTTGACAGTTGACTGATAGATTGAATAGACTGAATCTGGATTTTTGTATGATGAGTGGGTTAGCGCATACCTAATTCTCAAAGGATTGCTTTCTTGGCCCAACTAGTTCTTAAATATCGATGTGTAATACAGTATAATATAATTTTGTGTTCGTAGCTCCAACCAACCGCATCCGCCAACAGTCCCTCCCCTCCTCTCGGTCCAGTAGACAGCGCCACCCCAAGTAATGCCTGCAATTTGATCCTCAAGTGTTTTACGATGATTCCAGCTATAAATTTTATATCCCATTGATTGCACTTTGCCAATTTTAACGATTGCGAGGAATTTCTACGGCGAGTTTTATCTCTTGCATGTCGCAGGATGGATGCTGCCCGTTTCTGGGACAATGCCTGGGACATTAAAGCCATTATTATACCATTGAAGATGTCTTTAGATGGAAGATGCGAGCATATTATAGTAAAAGGCTTATAAATATTCTGCCTTTACAGATTTTATACATATTTTGTACATTTTAATTTTATAATTTTATATTGATACCCTCTCTTCAAAAATGAGGAAGACTTGGTTGAATGTTTTTACTTTTGTTTTTATTTTTTTCTCCTTTATTTTCAAGTTACAGGTTACAAGTTTTCTGCCCACCGGGCTGACAATAATGAGATCAAATGTTTGCTTTTTATTTAATTTAAGTACTTGAGATTTATGACTAAATTTGTGATGGCCGGTGTTTTGCCGAACGCCGGCCAATCGGCGTGCAGGGTTAAGTTTTGTCATGGAGTTCGGCGGGCGGCGAAATCCAGGGCCTTCATTAATTGAGTGTGGCATATCAATAGAATGAAAAAAACGGATTTTACTGGCCGTGCAAAGAGAAGAACGATTTTCTCTACGTTTCGTCGGAGTCATATCCGACGTCCTCAGGAGGCGTATAATTTTATTTACTAATAGTTTGATTTATTTTGTCAACGTAATAAATTGTTTGTACTCCTTGTCTTAAAGGTTGGTATAAGGCTGACCACTCGTACTGTAAAAAATGGCTCACTTTGCCAATGTCACCTGTTTCAGGAAAAGTAGACAAGACGCTGCCTTAGTTCTGGTTTACCGTATACGCCATTGAGAAAATTTTACATGAGCAATGTTTGCATGTGTACTGGACCAATGTGTCTTATGAAAACAAGAAATTTATTTTAAAAATATTTAAAAGAACTCTCACATTATCGAGTTTTACGTTTTTTCTTAGTTCAGATTGTGTAGAATTTGATTCATAAGACAACTACATGAAAAAGTCATATTTGACAAGATTGGCGTATACGGTAAACAAGAACTGGGGGAGCGAAGAGTTGCAGGGCTTACGGTAATATATCTTTGCAATTAAGATTATTATTATTTTGATTTAATATAACACATTTTTAGTACATTTTTTTTTGTTTTTTTTTTTTTTAACTTATATCTATTACATAATAATTCAATAGTTTTATGAGCTGTACCTCACCAAAAAGAGGCAAAGCTCTTGTGTGTGGTGGGGGATATACTTACAATAGTAAAATATATTTTGTATATAATGAACAAAGGATTTCACGAACCACGTTTACAAACGGATATTTCAATGATTCATAAAAATCGTAATTGACTTAATGGAACAATATAATAAGTAATGTGAATCTCCAATGTAACATATCTTTGCAACTTAGATTAGATTAGAAGACGAGTTTTTTTACGCAAAAATGCTCGAACTATAAAAAATACTGTTACGAATTTAGGGTTCAAAAGTCTTTCAATTAAAAATACTGGCCTTCTTATACAGTTGTTTTTTTTACACTTTAAATAATTTATTTTCACCAAGATAGTCTCGACTATTCCATTACACTTGGTTTATGTTCACTGGTTGAGTTAGTTCAATGTAGTTGTAATGCTCGTAGGATACTGGCTCTGCAAGCAACTCGCACCCTTCTTATACTCTTCAAAACAGTACAATCTAGATCTATATTCGCTAGACAGTTCCAGAAAGTCGTAGTAATCATTATTTCTCGATGTTTCAAGTATTTTTATTCAATGATTCCTACCCACACAATATAATACAGAACTCCTATAACTATAACTAATACCTATTCTAATATTTACATAACAATACATTAATTCCTACTAATTTAATAAACAATAATTTAATATTTAAATAAAATGCATGCCTACGTACACACGTATAAGTTCGTGCATACACAAGCATCAAGTGTACTCACAAAATGTAACCCACTCAAAAAAAGATACACGTTACAACTCTTGCTAACCTTTCCTGAAACAGGGGTGGCATTAAACAAGTGAATCATTTTTCATTACGTGTGGTCAGCTTCATACTCACTTATAAATAGGAAAACATTGTTAACAATTTTTTTTTTGGTATTTAGTGCCCTCAATAAACCATTTTGTGAAATTTCAAAGTACTGGCAATTATTTCATATTTAGTTCATAATTATATGTTTGCCTACTAAATATGATAAACTAAACACACCTGTGACTTTTGACATATCACCGCTAGTTCAATATAGACACACCTGATGTTGTAACTGACACGACACACAGCTCGCATCCCCATATTATAATATCCTACTACAACGCCCGCCCAAGTTCGCGTAGTCTATGTACATTCTAATTAATTGTTGTTTAGGGCTATATTTGGATTTTACAATATTCTAAATTTAGTGGCCGTAGTACATAATATCAAACATTCCAAAGATACATATATTAACATTTCAAATTCATATAAAATGCATGTCTACAAACAGACACGTGTAAGTTTGCGCTTAAACATGCCGCATGTGGGCTTACAATATAAACACCCAATCTCGAATGAAAATAAGCCCTGCAACTCCTGCCAACCTTCCCTGAAACAGGAGTGACATTGGCAAAGTGAACATTTTTTTTACTGTATGGGTGGTTATCCTCTTCCCAACCTATAAGTCAAGAAACAAAAATTATACTATATACATAATATAAATTACATTAACTAATTAAAAATCAATATACTTGCAGAAAAAAAAACCTCGGTCGCTAATATTACATATTACACGCCATTTTTTTGGTCCTTACATACGTATTTCATTTCTTCCAGACACATAACCTCAATCGTGTAAACAGTGGACTAGGTTTCGATCCCCATCAAGGGTGTCAAAAATGATTTCCCGTATTGTTTGTAAGTTGAAAGGATATTTCAACATTTAAGGTTCATAATTAACGCATGCTCACAAGTGCATACATACTAGTTCATAATAAAAATAATAATAATCTAAGTTGCAAGGATATATTCATTCAAAGCTCTCAGATGTATGCCCACAAACAAACACGTGTAGTTCGCGCTTACAAATGCTGATTGTGTACTTTCAAATAAAATTCAAACCTCAAATGAACATAAGCCCCAAAACTTTTGCCGACCTTCCCTGAAACAGGGGTGACACTGGCAAAGTGAACCATTTTTTACAGTATGGGTGGTCAGCCTCATACCAACCTATAAGTCAAGGAATATGAATAATAAATTACATTTAAATATAAAAAATAACAAAACGTTAAAAAGAAATCTATACAAAAAAAGTCAAAAATTTCTTATGCAAAAAATGTAGCAAACTAATAAACCAACATTACAAATCAGCATTGCAGATTATATTCATGCTTACATAATATGCTTTATTTGTAAAAATAAATTTCAAATGAACATAAAAATAAAGTAAAATATTTTTTTTCGTCCTTTCAGGAACAGGGGTGACATTGGCAAAATGAAGGAATTTTTACTGTACCTACCGCTGGTCGATCTCGTACCAGCCTATAAGCGAACGAACATTTTTTTCTCATTTCGAGCAAAAATCTTGATTGTTATCTTTGGCAGTAATTTTTCTCAGAATCCTGGATTTTCTTCTTCTTCATTTGAAACCCGTCTGCTAGTAATTGGCAACTTAGATTACAGTTTTCATGGAGCCAGCCCTAGTAGTGCTATCGTCCCAACATGCCAGTAAATTAAACAGTTGGCCTCCTGCGATAAATGTGTCATGTCAGGACCGACTACATGTTGGTCTCATACTACGGTGCATTAATCTAACATTGGTTGTGAACCAGTGGTCGATGAGAACGTGATAAAATAGCCTAAATTCATAATTTATATAAGATTGATTCATTTGGTGAGCGCTGTTTTAGTGAGAATCACACCTCAAGAGTCCCCTGCAAGCTTGTTAAATGAAATAAAAAGGGCCATTTTTCAGAAATATTCTTGGAATAATTGTTCTTTTTGCCATTCCACTAGAAGAGGACAGTACCTTTGCAAATAAGCATTCACATTTTCTGTCTTCACACATTTATTTCATCCTTATTAAATAATAATAATAATAATAATACTCACATACTCATATAAATCAAACACCTTTTCCTTGACTTATAGGTTGGTATGAGGCTGACCACCCACACTGTAAAAAATGGTTCACTTTGCCAATGTTACCCCTGTTTCAGGGAAGGTCGGCAAGAGTTGCAGGGCTTATGTTCATCTGAGATTGGGTTTTTATATTGTAGGTCCCCATGCGGCATGTGTGAGCGCGAAATTATGCATGTCTGCTTGTGGGAATGCATTTAATATGAATCTCAAATGATACATATCTTTGCAACTTAGATTTAGATTTAGATTAGATAATACTAATAATATGCGTTCAAAATAAGAATAAAACCAACATTCATTTTAATTCTATTAAAACACTATTATTTTTTTATTTTTTACTTTCATTTTAAAGATTTAAAATTAAGTAAAATTAAACATTGTTTTACATGTTGTAGTGCCGCAGAGGTGTTGTTTACGAGCTGTATATTTTTTGGTATATTTTTTGTGTTCCGATGGGATTTGAGCCCAAAACCTTCCATTTACGACGACCATATTCGTCAACGACGTTAGCCATGTTGAAAGCACCGGTTCCCATAGATCACCGAAGTTAAGCAAAATTGGGCGTGGTCAGTACTTGGATGGGTGTGCGCTCAGGTACACCGCGTGTCGTTGGCATCTCGGACCGGTCCGTAGTCCGTTGTGGCAACACTTCGGACTCGTAAATATTTGGAGGGTTGTGGATTCGGATCCCGGCGGAGCACACAAAAATACCATTAATATTTCGAATGTGCTCTTCGCTGGGTTGAAGAATTCATAAGCCTTTACCAATGACCGGTCACCAAGGGTCCATCCAGCCTTACAGCAACTGGGTCTTGCTTGAGTATTGGCGCTTTGTAGTGACGACCAAGCTCGCACACCTCTGCGGCACTACAACAAGTGTCATAGACCCCTAGAGTCTTCAGAATCTAGGGAGTCTCCCGCACAGGATTTTCTTAAAAAAAAAAAAAAAAAAATTTACGAGTGAAAAACGTTACCACCAGACAACATCACATGACAAATCAACACATTACATATGCCCAGTCCTTAGTCTAGTGGTAAACACTTCTGACTCGTAAATGGAAGGTTATGGGTGCGAATCCCGTCGGAGCACAAAAAATACACCATTTATATTTTCAAATACGGTCTTCACTGGGTGAAAAGTTCATATACCTTTACCAAAAAACTGGTCATTAAAGGTCCATCCAGCCTTACAGCAACTGGGTCTTGCTTGAGAATTGGCGCTTTGTAGCGACGACCAAGCTCGTAAAAAGTCCGGTCGATAGCTCAGTTGGTAGATTGCTTGAATTCCATGCCGAGAGCAAGGGTTCAATCCCAAGGTCCCCTTTCTACAGCGACGACCAAGCTCGCAGAGGGCTCTTGAGGTGTTACACACACAAAAAAAACGCTCACCAAATAAATCATCTTAATATTAATTGGACCGGACCGATATGGTCGAAGAAGGTTAGGCATCACTGGCCTAACACCTGGAGCCCCGTACACACACGCGCCACCATCATTGTGGCACTCGCATGTGTGCGCAGGCAGCGGTGACTTAATCGAGCAAGCCACGGGTTAAACATTTGCGTGTACATAACCTAAAATCAACAGGGAATGTTTCAAACTATTCAGTATCACGATAAAGTTGCTGAGAGCTTGATTAATTTTACTAAATTTTAGCTCCTAGAGCTCCTAAATAATCATGATCTTCATTAAATAGGTAAACTTTAATCTGTAATCTAAGTTGCTAAGATATATAAACATTTAAAATCATAATATTAAACGCATGCCCGCAAACAGACATGTGTAACTTCACACTTACAAATGCCGCAAGTTAGCCTGCAATATAAAACCCAATCTCTAATGTACGTAGGCCCTGCAACTCCTGCCAACCTTCTCTGAAACAGGGGTGGCATTGGCAAGGTAAACCATTTTTTACAATATGGATGGTCAGCCTCATACCAACCTATAAATCAAGAAATACAAACAATTAATTACAGCTAATTATATAAAACAAACAATCACTTAACAATAAAACTAAAATCTACAAAACATATTCTATAAAACACGACTTGCCAAGATCATATCGACGCGACGGTTAAAAAGCAGTACAGCATTAGCGACATTTTGGTCAACAATGAGTTGTGAATGCTATCCTACTCTTTCTGATGCGTTAATTGCCATAGCTCTACGATGATTTTTGTGTTGGTTATGCCCAAGCAAACAACTGCGTTTTCGAAGTATGGTTTTGGTGTCACCGACAAGATTTTGGCCTTTTTTGTCCTCAAGGCGCTTGTGCCATAATAAAATAATAAAACATCGTAAAACCACATTAATAGGAATGCCAATAAATGCCTTTACTTTTTTTTAATTTTAGAGCTATTTTGATTTTAACCATATGATAACAAATAAAAAATTTATGCCATTTTTCTACAATCTTAAACTTTAAACCTCTCTTCTGAACAGTTTAGTGTATGTCGCTTCTGCCCTACTGCCTTTTAACCGTGGATATTGTGTAGATCTGTCAAACCCTCATAAATGAAAGCCTAACCGTAAGCATTTCAATGTATCTGTGCTGTTGGCGAATGTAAAAATGGACACCGGATGTCACAGTGGGCTCGTAATTTCCCTCGACACTTCAGTCCAGGAAGTCAATAGCAGCTGACAAGTGTATCGACCTGATAATATCCAGTTTCCGGGTCACCCCGCCTTGGCTTCCGGTTTCGGACACCTGACGCGGGCGCCATCTATCACTTCCGTTCCGGATCTGTAGAGTAAGACGAGGTAGTAACTACATGATCCCATTTTGTAAAGAATATTGTAGTGTTTTTAGGGTTCAAAAGTCTTTAAATTAACAAAACTGGTCTCCTTTCATGGATATTAATTTTACACTCAGATTTATTTAACAATTTATTTTTCTTTTTAACAATTCATTTTTATGGTTTAGCACTTTACATATTCACAGTTGGTTTCCAATGTATTTCTTGTTCAGAAGCAGAGCAACGTATATCGACTGACGCTTGCGAACCGCTTGCAGCCCTTTATACTCCTAATGACAGTAGTTGTTAGAAGCCAATTTTGTTAGAACCTTCCAGAACAAAAGGCTTCCAGTAGGTACAATGTTGAATGTCTCTTTCCTAGGTACCTATAATATTTACTCCAACTAATATCGGCTATTAATACACCTACCTACCTAACCTAACATTTATAGTATCAAGTTATTTACATAACAATATGTTTTGTAGATTTTAATTTTTTTGTTTTATTGTCTAGTGATTGCTTGTTGTACATAATGTACTTACATAACTGTAATTAATTATGTGTGTTTCTTGAACTAAAGGTAAAATTCAGGCTGACCACTCGCGCATGCTGTAGAAAATAGTTCACTTTGCCAATGTCACCCCTGTTTGAGGGATACTATGTAAATAAACTTGCAGGGCTTGTGTTAATTTGAGGTTAAGATTTTAGTTTTTAAATACACATGAAGCATTTATATGCGCAAATTTACACGTGCCTGTTTGTGGGCATGCATTTCATCTGAATTTTAAATGGTTGCAATTTGCAACTAAGAAGATTAGCGAGTATCAAACTAATACAGACAAACCAAACACAACTGCTTATTTAAAAATAACTATAACTACACAGTTAAAATTTATTAATCGGATATTAGACGAACCGTTCGATGGCTCAGTTGGTAGAGTGCTTGCATTCCATGCCATGAGCTCGGGTTCGAATCTCACCGAGGATGTCAGAAATGATTTCCCGTTTCGGTGTTTATTTCAAACCCCAAAATAAAATACCGGCAAGGTTTACTCAGCCTTCACAAGAAATGAGTACCAGCACTCTTTAGAGCTGAGAAACCCCTACTTCAACTGAAGTGGTTGGCGTAAGGCCGGCCCCTTTACCTGTAAAAATAATTAGGTTAAACTTACCACATACGACTCCTTCGGGAGAACGCGGCAAGAAGTTACAATAATTATGTGTAGTTTAGTTGTATTTTATTTTGCGTTATAAGAGAACTTATGCTATTCTCGACGTTTCGTGAGCGACGTAGCTAACTATGTACTTCCCCCTATTATTATTGTTAATATATCAAACGACCGTAATTCCAACCTGAACCTAACACAACTACTAATATCTTTTGTATTCAAAAAGTGTTTTTTTTTAAATTACACATTCTAAAACCTTTTAATTCAGTATTTCAACGAGCAAGTTCATGCACTATGAAGCGGGATGTGTGATGTACTGTGAGGGGAGTTTGTGGAATAAAACAAGTTAATATCGGTGATATTTCACGTCGGTTAATAACGCTGTTTGCGTTCGCGCCAGTGGCGTAGGTGCGGTTATGGAATGAGGGGTCCCCAATTTAGAAAATAAAGTCTGCGCTCTAGCCAAGCGGGTCAAGTCGGTAAGGTCTAAAAACGTGTTCGAAATGAAAAGGTCGCTGGTTTGAGTCCCGTTGGGCACCAGCATTGAAAGATGCACTAGTTACAGGTACCTGGGATGTGTGGTCAACGAAAAGTGGGACATGTGTCTAGAAGTCAGTAGCAGACTAGAGCAAGCCAGAAATGTCTTCGCTAAAATGAGCAAATTACTGTTGTGCCGAAATTTAAGCCTTGAACTCCAGAAGCGCATTTCTACTATTTACACTACGAAAACAACAAACATACATCAGTTTGTGACTTTTTTTCGTAGAAGACACACGCCTCCCGAAGACGTCGGATATGACTCTGAGGAAACGCAGAGAAAATCTTTCTTCTCTTTCCACGGTCAGTAACATCCGTTTTTTTCATTCCAAAAAATGTCTAACAAACGTTTTCATAATTTTAGATCTTTAGCTAATACTATTTATTATTTTTTTATTTTTTTCTAAAACGTAGTTTTATTTTCACAATAATATTGTATACCTCGAGCACTTTCGACCTTCAATACTCAGGTCATTATCAAGAGATATTATCAATATACAAACCCTACAAAATCTAACTATTTATTAAAATTGAACCATAAATTTAATTTTTGCAGGTCTTAGTTCATAGGAAATAATGGCTCTCCGTCACTGGCCGCACAGACGGGATTTACAGGCTATCACTATCCAGGGCTTTTTACACAAAAGCCTTTGCCAAAATAGCAGTTGCCATCGCAATGAATAAGTGAATACATGCAAATTTAATTTCGCTGTGTGCGCAGACGCCCAAAGATCGCCGAGTGTTTTCTGCAGGCGTGCCTTTTCCACATTAAAAAAATAAAGCGGCTTTTTCAGTTTTTTTATTAACTAACGCAACGCAACTAAAAAAAAAACGCAACTAAGCTACACAAATAGTGTAACTTCTTGCCGCGTTATCCCCGAAGGGGTCGCATGTGGCGAGTTGAACCTATTTATTTTTACAGGTAAGGGGGCCGGCCTTACGCCAACCACTTCAGTTGAAGTGGGGGTTTTCCCAGCTCCCGAGGGGGCTGGTACTCATTTCTTGTGAAGGCTGAGTAAACCTTGCCGGCATTTTTATTTTGGGGTTTGAAACAAACACCGAAACGGGAAATCATTTCTGACACCCTCGCCTCGGCGGGATTCGAACCCGAGCTCACGGCATGGAATGCAAGCACTCTACCAACTGAGCTATCGACCGGTCACACAGAACTAAATTAAATCCTTTATAATATATTACCCTTCGTCGTCGTCATTCGTCGTCGAGTTTCGATTTTCAAAATCAATGCCATCACAGCAGATGAAACACATTCATGCTCTAAAGCAAATTAATTTTTGTATATATGCTGCAATGCGGCGAGCTTACGCGTGTGTGTTTACAAATGTATGAAAACTTTTAGGAATTAATCTGTTTGTTCATACTAAAAATGTATGGAACAATATTGACATCTAGCGGCAAAACGTAAAAGTTTTTTTTACATTTTCTTTTATTTCATGCAAATTAAAAATAAAAAAAAAGCCAAATAAAAATGGATTTCAATCTGTAATCTAAGTTGCAAACATATATAACATTTGAGATTCATATTACATGCATTCTTACGAGCAGACATGTATAAGTTCTAATCTAATCTAATCTAAGCTGCAAAGATATACATCATTTAAGATTTATATTAAATGCATTCCCACAAGCAGATATGTATAAGTTCCCGCTTACATATGCTGCATGTGTACTTACAACATAACAGCCCATTCCAAATGAACATAAGCCCTGCAACTCTTGCCAACCTTCCCTGAAACAAAGGTGAATTTGCAAAGTAAACCATTTTTTTAAAGTATGGGTGGTCAGCCTCATACCAACCTATAAGTCAAGAAAATTATTTTGTGTATTTCTTTACATAATCTAAGTTGCAAAGATACATACCATTTAAGATTCATATTAAATGCATTCCCACACGCAGACAGGTACAAGTTCACGCTTACAAATGCCCAATGTGGACTTGCAAAATAAAAAAACTAATCTCAAATGAACATAAGCCCTGCAACTTTTGCCGACTTTTCCTCAAACAGAGATAAAATTTGCATGGTAAACCATTGCTTACAGTATGGGTGGTCAGCCACATACTAACCTTTTAGTCAAGGAAATTATTTTGTTTAGTTCTATAATCTAAGTTGCAAAGATACATACCATTTGAGATTCATATTAAATGCATTCCCACAAGCAGACAGGTACAAGTTCACGCTTACAAATGCCCAATGTGGACTTGCAAAATAAAAAAAACTAATCTCAAATGAACATAAGCCCTGCAACTCTTGCCGACTTTTCCTCAAACAGAGATAAAATTTGCATTGTGAACCATTGCTTACAGTATGGGTGGTCAGCCACATACTAACCTTTTAGTCAAGGAAATTAATTTATTTAGTTCATTAATCTAAGTTGCAAAGATACATACCATTTGAGATTCATATTAAATGCATTCCCACAAGCAGACAGGTATAAGTTCGCGCTTACAAATGCCCCATGTGGACTTATAAAATAAAAAACTAATCTTAAATGAACATAAGCCCTGCAACTCTTGCCGACTTTTCCTCAAACAGAGATAAAATTTTCATTGTAAAACAATCTTACAGTATGGGTGGTCAGCCACATACTAACCTTTAAGTCAAGGAAATTATTTTATTAAGTTCTATAATCTAAGTTGCAAAGATACATACCATTTGAGATTCATATTAAATGCATTCCCACAAGCAGACAGGTATAAGTTCGCGCTTACAAATGCCCCATGTGGACTTATAAAATAAAAAACTAATCTCAAATGAACATAAGCCCTGCAACTCTTGCCGACTTTTCCTCAAACAGAGATAAAATTTTCATTGTAAACCATTCTTACAGTATGGGTGGTCAGCCACATACTAACCTATAAGTCAAGGAAATTATTTTATTAAGTTCTATAATCTAAGTTGCAAAAATACATACTATTTGAGATTCATATTAAATGCATTCCCACAAGCAGACAGGTACAAGTTCACGCTTACAAATGCCCAATGTGGACTTGCAAAATAAAGAAAACTAATCTCAAATGAACATAAGCCCTGCAACTCTTGCCGACTTTTCCTCAAACAGAGATAAAATTTGCATGGTAAACCATTGCTTACAGTATGGGTGGTCAGCCACATACTAACCTTTTAGTCAAGGAAATTATTTTGTTTAGTTCATTAATCTAAGTTGCAAGATACATACCATTTGAGATTCATATTAAATGCATTCCCACTAGCAGACAGGTATAAGTTCGCGCTTACAAATGCCCCATGTGGACTTATAAAATAAAAAAACTAATCTCAAATGAACATAAGCCCTGCAACTCTTGCCGACTTTTCCTCAAACAGAGATAAAATTTGCATTGTGAACCATTGCTTACAGTATGGGTGGTCAGCCACATACTAACCTTTTAGTCAAGGAAATTATTTTGTTTAGTTCTTTAATCTAAGTTGCAAAGATACATACCATTTGAGATTCATATTAAATGCATTCCCACAAGCAGACAGGTATAAGTTCGCGCTTACAAATGCCCCATGTGGACTTATAAAATAAAAAACTAATCTCAAATGAACATAAGCCCTGCAACTCTTGCCGACTTTTCCTCAAACAGAGATAAAATTTTCATTGTAAACCATTCTTACAGTATGGGTGGTCAGCCACATACTAACCTATAAGTCAAGGAAATTATTTTATTAAGTTCTATAATCTAAGTTGCAAAGATACATACCATTTGAGATTCATATTAAATGCATTCCCACAAGCAGACAGGTATAAGTTCGCGCTTACAAATGCCCCATGTGGACTTATAAAATAAAAAACTAATCTCAAATGAACATAAGCCCTGCAACTCTTGCCGACTTTTCCTCAAACAGAGATAAAATTTTCATGGTAAACCATTCTTACAGTATGGGTGGTCAGCCACATACTAACCTATAAGTCAAGGAAATTATTTTGTTTAGTTCTATAATCTAAGTTGCAAAGATACATACCAATCGAGATTCATATTAAATGCATTCCCACAAGCAGACATTTATAAGTTCACGCTTACACATAATGCATGTTGACTTACAACATAAAAACCCAATCTCAAATTAATATAAGCCCTGCAACTCTTGCCAATCTTCCCTGAAACACAGCTGAAATCTTCAAAGTGAACCATTTTTTAAACTATGGGTGGTCGATTTTCTTTTACAAAGGCTGCATGTTTTTATTTTACATGTTTTCCGAATTTTAACGCGAGGAAACTATGCGCAATATACACATTCACCAAATGTTAAGGGGTTGGGTTGCGTAGCAGCCAGGGGCAACGCCCCTAGTTTATTAAAATGTTTTAATTGTAAAGAAGAACGCAATTTTTAAACCTATTTTGCATGGACAGAAACAGGTATAAACATTGTGAATTGAATGAGAGGAATGCCCTGAGAGCTTAGTGCAGCCTGCAGAGAGCCTACCTCCAGGAAAGGACCTCGAGTGGCCCGTGTGGAAATCTCTGAACAGATTGAGGACCAATGTTGGAAGATCCCGGGCCAACATGTTGACCTGGGGATTTTTGGGATGAGAGGACTCTACACTATGTGAGTGTGGAGCTCAGCAAACTATGGAGCACCTACGGTGTTGTCCCTCCTGTCCGACAAGTTGCTCCATGGATGATCTCTTTGCGGGAAACCAAAGAGCTGTAGACATTGCTCGTTACTGGGCCAATACGGTGTGAAGCTGACACGAAGAAGAAGATTATGAATTGATAATGAATTATTGTAATATTTTACCGAATTATTATTAATTAACAATAACCCAGGAGTCACAAGGTTTGTGTTTATGTAAGGTTTTGTTTATTTTGAATGTACACAGATTATTGGTACAGATAAATGATAGGTTGGTATGAAGCTGACCTGGACCTATACTGTAAAAAATGATGCACTGTGCCAATGTCACCTATGTTTCAGGGAAGGTCGGTAAGAGTTGCAGGGCTTGTACATATGCTCATTTCAGATTGGTTTTTATATTGTAGGTAAACATGTAGCATTTTGTAGCGCAAACTTAAATGTGTCTGCAAGATTATAGATTATAGGCCCGCTCGAAAAGCTTCTCGTATGGTCTGGTATATGCGAGAATAAGCTCTAGTCATTCCATAAATTAAGACTGCGGTGTTTTGTAAGAGTGAGTACCCCATTAGTACCCGCGCCATTCAAAGTCAGTATGTAACAATTTTAAGTATTCTCCCACCCCCTCTCACCCAGTTCATACAACTCATGCGGAGTTGCTTCACTCGGTGAACAACATAACAACTTTTTTTTTCAAGTGGCTGAAGGCCTTCCCGATGAAGTTAATCAGCAATTTCAAGTG
Organism: Agapetus fuscipes; assembly: GCA_951799405.1. Lineage (NCBI taxonomy): Eukaryota > Metazoa > Arthropoda > Insecta > Trichoptera > Glossosomatidae > Agapetus > Agapetus fuscipes. The sequence goes on from OX637362.1 coordinate 12,812,271, forward strand.
TGGACCCAATGTACGCCAATTTTCAAATAAATTCAAGCGAGGTTTTGTTAAATTGAACCCAAAGTTGATCGCAGCAATATGATAGAGATAACAAAATAGGCAGGTTGAGCTTTTGAAAGGCTCGTCGGGCTCATTTCAGCTTACGCTGAAGGCTTGACGGTTCTTAAGGCTCGCGTAGAGAAGGCTTTTGTTTGATGTTGCTCAGCTACGGGCGAGGCTAAAAAGCTACGATCATTTCATACGGCACGTCTGTTACACTTGTAATCTTTTCACAGGGCATCGGTGTGGAGCTTTATTTTCACTTTTAATTAAATAAGAGCCACTCGACTATAAAGTACAACTTATGAATAATTTGTTGGGATAACAAAGAGGCATTACGAACCTGTATAACAAACGGGATAAAAACCTTAACGCAATAATTATGACAGTATCTAAGAAACTAAAAATCAAGAGGTATCTCTGAAAACAAATAAATACTCATTATGGGCTAAGGGGGCCAAGTGGGCTGATCATTGGAATAGAATAACGTTGGTTCGATCCCCACTTGGGTCATTTGACCATAGCTTTGACCCTGGTTCAACAGATGTAATTGGGTAGTTATAAATTAATACTTGATATTAATTTAAATTAATCATATTCATTATAAATTAATGAATTATTAATTGATGATATTAATACCTGTTTCTGGCCAGGCAGAATCTTTAATCTATAATTAAGACTATCAAATTACATCATCCAATCTTTAGACAAATCTTATAAGTGTGTTGGTATATTCATAGATCTCAAAAAAGCTTTTGATAGCATTTCGCATAAACAATTAATAAATAAATTAAATAATGTTGGTTTTAAAGATAATGCTCTCAGCTGGATAAAAAGCTATCTTCAAAAACGATCGCAAGTCGTCAAAATAAACGAAATATACAGCGAACCAGAATCAAGCGATTTTGGCATTCCACAAGGAACAGTATTAGGTCCACTATTATTCATAATATACGTCAATGATATATTCACTCAAAAACTTAATGGTAAAATTATATCATATGCCGATGACACTGTTATCATAATAGAAGATATAAATTGGAAGATGATTAGTGAAAAGGCAAATATGGACATGAACAAATTAAAACACTGGTTTGATCTAAATCTTCTAACACTAAATAGTGAAAAAACATGCATTGTCCCTTTCTCTACAAACAAAATTCAAACAAATCTGGAATTAAAAATAATTATCCACCAAAATAAATGCGATAAATCAAATTGTAACCAAATATGTTCAACACTTAATACAACAGACAAAATAAAATACTTGGGCGTATACATAGATCAACATTTAAATTGGAAAACACATACGTGTGAACTAATTAAAAGAATTAGGAAATGTATCTACATATTCATAAGACTACGAAATATTCTGGAAATTAATATCCTAAAAAGAGTTTACTACGCTACAGTTCAATCTTTATTGCAATATGGTATAATTGGATGGGGAGGATCATACTCTAATATAATAGACCCCATAAGGGTGGTCCAAAAACTAATAATTAAAATAATATTAAAAAAGCCCTCGACATATCCGTCAGAACTTTTATTCAAAATGTTCAATGTTCCCACTATAGACATCATATATAAAAAATATAGTATATTGCAAATTTTAAAAGATAAAAAAAGCCTTAAACTTCTAAATAGTCACTCAATAAGATATAAATATGATTTAAAAATTCCAAAATTTGAAAAAAAACATTCGCAAAACAGCTTTATCTATCATGGGGTAATTAATTTTAACAATTTACCGCCAGATATTAAAGGAATACAAAATTTGATTACATTTAAGACTAAAATAAAAGCATACTTTAGTGAACAAAGCAGAGAAATGCTTAACTTCGATTAGAGCAAAATTCATTATTGTTTATGTTTTTGATTTTTGTTTATTTTCTCTTTTCTATTGCTTTTTCTTTTTCCATTTTTAAGTACGCTTAACATTAAATTGTATCCTTTGTATTTATATTTGTATTTAATCATGACTAATTTTATATTTCGCTGCTATTCTTTTTTTTTTCTTTTCTGATTCATACTATTGTTTGTTCTTATTTTAGTTTTTTCTTACATTTGCTTTCCTTTTCATTATCCTGACACATAATTTTTTGTATTATTATTTGTATTTAAGTAAAATGTTTTAAGCTCGATTAAGGCATCCCTCATCTAACACAAGAGCGAAGTCTCTTTTTGATGAGGTACTGTTTTCTTGTTAAAAAAATATGTATATTTTGTAATTTGTATAATATGTTAATAATATTTAACTAAATATGTGTAGCTAAAAAAAAAAAAAAAAATGTAACTAGTATCCCGCCCTGCATGCGCACAAGCATTCTGCTTTCAGCATGAGGGTAAGCAAAAAAAAAAAAAAAGTAATCTAAGATGCAAGGATATATTCATTCAAAGCTCTCAGATGTATGTCCATAAACAAACACGTGTAGTTCGCGCTTACAAATGCTGATTATGTACTTGCAAATAAAATCCAAACTCAAATGAACATAAGCCCTGCAACTCTTGTCGACATTCCCTGAAACAGGGGTGACATTGGCAAAGTGAACCATTTTTTACTGTATGGGGGGTCAGCCTCATACCAACCTATAAGTCAAGGAAATAAGTATAAGTCAGAATAGGTTGGTGAATTGCATTCCTCTGTGAAATAAAACTTAGTTTTTTAATAACAGTTCATAATTATTTTATTTGGGAATCAAATATTTAAAAACACAGTTTTGAAGTAGCTGAAATGTGATGAAAATGATAGAGATTCAAACTCTCTGGTCTGTAGCAGGAAAAATATTGCAACGTTTATGTCGGATATTGGTAGTTGTGTCAATTCCTTCACTAATAGGTAATAGGTTGGTATGAGGCTGAAACTGTAAACAATGGTTCACTTTGCCAATGTCACCCCTGTTTCAGTGAAGGTTGGCAAGAGTTGCAGGGCTTACGCTCATTTAAGATTGGGTTTTTATATTGTACGTCCAAGTGCGGCTTGTGTTAGCGCGAGCTTATACATGTCTGCTTGTGGAAATGCATTTAATATGAATCTCAAATGATGAATGATGAATGTTGAGGCTAACAAGGACACACCATTCAAACTGAGATGCTGCAGCTTACAACAGGGATTTGATGCTTTTGTTAAACCGTTAGCAAAGGCTTTTTTTCAGCCGAAACGCAAGCTTCATCTCCACGCTGTCATCTGTTTCTATGTTCTTATATTTTTTTTCAATGCTTTTTTACATGACTGGTCACGTATTGCACCCTCCGCGTGACCGGGCTGGAATTATGATTTAAGTATTATTATCATTATATATCTTTGCCACTTAGATTTAGATTAGTTGTTTTGATAATTATTTAGTTCCTTGACTTATAGGTTGGTATGCGGCTGACCACCCATGCTGTAAAAATGGTTCACTTTGCCAATGTCACCCCTGTTACAGGGAAGGACGGCAAGAGTTGCAGGGTGTATGTCCATTTGAGATTGGTTTTTATGTTGTAGGCTCACATGAGGCACGTGCAAGCGTGAACTTGTACGTGTCTTGGTTGTGAGATTGCATGTAATGTGAATCTCAAATGTAACATATCTTTGCAACTTAGATTAGATTAGATTAGATTAGATAATTAGAATAATAATAAGTCTGCAAGGTGATTATTGCTGTTATTTGAGATTGATAATAAGTTGTATTCGAGCTCACGGCATTAAATGCAAACACTCTACCACAACGCAACTACAAAAAAAATGCTACTAAGCTACACATATAGTGTAACTTATTGCCTACGTTATCCCCGAAGGGGTCGCATGTGGCGAATCGAGACCTATTTATTTTTTACGGGTAACGGGACCGGCCTCACACCAACCACTTTCAGTTGAAGTGGGGGTTTCCCATCTTCGGGAGGGGGGGCTGGTTCTCATTTCTTGTGAAGGCTGAGTAAACCTTGAGTATGAACCCTTGCTCTCGGCATGGTATGCAAGCATGCTACCAATTGAGCTATCGACCTGTTCACGAGCTTGATCGTCGTCGCTACAAAGCGCCAATTCTCAAACAAAATCCAGTTGCTGTAAGGCTGGATATACTTTTGGTGACCGGTCCAGGTTTGGTACAGGTTTGGGAATTTTATAACCCAGCGAAGAGCAAATTTAAAAATATAAATGGTATATTTTTTGAGCTCCCCCAGGATTCAAACCCGCATCCTTCCATTCAGATTCCGAAGTGTTGCCACTGAACTACGGACCGGTCTGTCACCAACTACCAACTATGCTATCGACTGAAAATTATAGATGGGTGGTAATGCAAAATTCTGGGAGTCGTTCATAATGATAGAAGGAAAGTTGTAATAGTCGGTATTGCATATTCTATTGAGCCGCCGCTGACAATGGGCTCTCTAGGAGGAACTCTTCCGAACACAGTGCGCGACTATAACGAGGTATCGTTCTCGAGTGGAGGGCCAACTTGTCGGCTTGCTGAATTATAACGATGTGGGAAAGTTACATGAAAAGACTGTTATTCAAATCCCCTACTCCTTAAGACCTTATTCATTAGATAGTTTATAACTTATTTAGCTAAACTACACATATAGTGCTATTCTTTCCAGGGTTTTTCAAGAGGGGTTGCATATAGCAAGAATAACCGTTTTACTTTTACAGGTAAGAAGGCCGGACTTACGCCAACCTGTACACCTCTGCGGCACTACAACATAGAGTCTCTAGAATCTAGGGAGTCTCCCGCACAGGATATCTTAAAAAAAATATATATATATAAATCAAGGAACATATCCACAAAAAAATGCATTTTATAAATAAACTAATAATGACCGGTCCGTAGGCCAGTGGTAGCACTAAGGACTCGTAAATGTAAGGTTGTGGGTTCGAATCCCTCAAAAAATATATCATTTATTTTTTTAAATATCCTCTTCGCTGGGTTAACAAAATCATAAAACTTTTACCAAAGATCGGTGACTACAGATCCGTGCAGGCTTACAACAACTACCTATGTCTTAGTTAAGTATTGGCGATATGTAGTGACGAACAAGCTTGTAAACGACACCTCTGCGGCACTACAACAAGTGTCATAGACCCTTAGAGTCTCTAAAATCTTGGGAGTCTTCTGCACAGGATTTCTTAAAAAAAATTAAGATTTGTTATAATGAAGTGTATTCCAAAAACAAATTGATCAGATTTCCATCTGCTGTGAGTATAGAAGCAAGATGTGTACCTGTAGCCAATATTCCATTTTCCCTAGCGCGCCGTTACGTTAACAATCTGTGCTTTGTGCAAGTTTTCATACGAGGTGGAAGTTGTCAGAATTGTTCACCAATTGTTGTGCATAATTGACAAATTCCCGTTCGATACGTGCCGGAATGCCGTGGAAGTGCCATGTAGACGATGATTTATGTACAGAGCACGGACTGATGGAATTCCAATTGGATGCTGAAATTATTAAGCAACTTGGGTGTTTAGTTGAAGACTCGCGCTTTATTGTGCATTCATTAATAATAGTGACAAAATGTAGGGATGCTATTGTGAACATTCCTTAGGCCCGGTAGTTTCATCGTTAGCATATGCGCCTAATAGCATAAAAATGACTTACATAGTATAGCTTAAAATCTTAAAAACGGTATTTTGAAATATGCTTTAGCAAGAAAACAATATAATAGCAACGATATTTTTGCTAGCCAATTTTGCGGAGCATACGTTTTATGCTTTAGCTAATTCCAATATGGCGTCTTTTCTCATCTGTTATTTACAGCGGCTATGTAGTTTTGAGACGAATTTTCGCAATTATTCCCTTAGAAAACATACAATATTTACTTAAATTTTTTCATGAAAAGCATCGGTTCAGATGTCGAAAGAATTACTGGTTATATTATTTTACTAAATAACATATAAAAGAGCATTCTCGAAGTGTGCAGTGTGTTTTGTGGACCGAACGGAGCCGAACGGTCACGGAAGCGGCCAAACTGTGCCGTGTGACCTAATGGGGCCGTCGGTCATCAGTTTCCGGCAAGATGTCAACCGATTCAGACGTCGGCGACCAAGCACCAAGCGGTGCAAGAAGGGGCATTATAATGAAGCTCCCTCCTCCCCATCTGCTTGGATTTCCTGCCAGCAAGGCATCCGCCTTGTGAACCAGAGGCATAGGAGACATAGTGCATAGGAGCGCCCACCCAGGGGCTCCAACGTGTGGAGGCGTCCGCCTCGTGAGCCGCCGCTAGCCTGGAGCGCTGCCCCAGGCCATTCAGTTCGGAACTCCAGTCAACAGAGTAGGGAGTGTTTTAGTGACAAGTTCAGGTCGAGCCATTCCCTTATTTCCCTTTTTCTCCCATATTAGTAAAGTAAATAAACCCTTATTTGTTCATTTTAAACTTATCTTTTACTATAAAGCCTTCCCAAAATACAAGTAAGCAACTCAAGGAAAGAACCCCACGCCCTGAGAGTGATGCTGATGAGAGCTAGCCGTATGTAAGTATCCTGGAGATACCTTCAATTGTAAACATAACAGTTTGCATGTGCAAATCAAAAATATTTTGTCTCGAAATATTTGGTAGGAAAGCGGAAGAATTCACTGGGCACAACATTTGAAATTATTGGCAAGCAAATCAAAACGGATTTTACGAATCTATATACAACACAGTTTATTAAACCCGTTTTTAAATGTTTCGCTAAATGTCTTACGCACTTATAATTTAAAATAATATTAAAACATTAATCTCCCGCATTAATCATATCACAGGGCGCCATTGTTGACGCACGGCATGTGACAGTTGACAGTTGTAAAAAAAACTACCATAGACAAAAAAAATATTAAATTCGTGGCTGTTTACCATATTATTTATGTGGCCAAATGCATTATTTGAGGTTTTTTTTACATTATTCAAGTTTTGTCACGATGGTAGCAATGCAATTACTTCGGGTATCTTCGGTGTATACTAAAGATAGCCTATAGGCAAAATGGGAATCAAAATACTGTTTTGGTGTTACTATAGCATATGTCGGGCGTAAAATATGCTATTTAAACTACTTCAGCTTAAAATGTGAAAATACTGGCCCTTAGCATCAAGCCGAAATATATAAATGTATATTTTATTTTATTTTTATTTTTACAGTTCATTTGCCATATTTCTTCTTTTCTAACGCTTAATCTTGCGAGTGACTGTTGTCATGTTATTATGTTTGTATTTTAATAATAAATTTCCTTAAATATGCGCGCGCTTGTCGCATTCGGAGAAAAGCCGAAGACGCCCGACCAACTTCGGCTTGCCTCGGCAAGCGTTCATGTGATAGGCAGTCTAGGACAAATCGTGGCAGGGCGTGGAAGTATTTTTTTTAACGCGCGCCAGTTGCGGAGTAAATATTTGTGCACAACCGAGTACCGTGCGATGGAAGTGACAGTGCAACGTTATGGTTTTAAACGAGTACCGTACACAAAATAAGAAAAGCTATGTGTGTGATCTGTGCTAGTGCTCAATGAAAACTACGTATCCCTGTCATCCAGGCTGACGAGAACTCCAACCAGCCATCATCGCAAGGTCAAGCCATATTTTATTTTCTTTCAAACTTTATATTGTTATAATTCTTGGTTCTCTTTTAATTTAACTGTAATTATTTATTTTTATTAAACAGAATATACTTTATACGGTTTGGTTCACAAAACAATTGACAATCACTGATTAATAGATTAACGTTGGTTCGATCCCCGCTTGGATCATTTGACCACAGCTTTGAGCCTGGTTCCACAGACATCATTGGGTGTCTGCTTGTGAACATGCATTAAATTTGAGTACGGTACACAAAGCGCTGCATAAAGTGGTGCCAGATTACTTGCAGGAGCTGATATTACCGAAGAGTCTGAGCAAGAGGGGGCTCACTCTGCGATCTGCCGACAGTGCTCTTACATCTGTCAGCACACAATGCAGAAAAAAAAGCACAGTGTTTAGAGACCGCGCTTTTGCCGTTGCGGGAACGTCCACTTGGAACCAGCTGCCTCCTGAAGTGAGCGCCAAGGAATGGATCGAGAGCTTCAAGAAGGGAATGAAGACCCATTTGTTCACCGCCGCGTCAAGCCTGAAAGCGCCCTTGCAGTGACAGTAGTCACGAAACGGCACTTTAAAAATCATCATCATCATGAGCCTGAAATTTCATTATATAATATGTAAAACCTACATTATAAATAGAATTACTTTATTTTAAACTCAACTGTCCGTTCAACATTTTTTACATCGTTTTTCACTTAAAATGTAAATTTTCTGAAAAAATAAATAATCAAGCCATTTTCTGACAATAAAAAGGCTAATGGCATTACGCAGAAAAAAGAGGAAATAGGCCACAAAAGGCAAACTTCCCCCCACATATGGGTAGGCATGGGTCCAAATGAAATTCGGTTCTTTGATAACGTAGCATGTCATATGCATTTAGTTCTCCACTCAGCCTTATCTCAGACGAGGCGACGACTTGCCTCGAAATTTCACTCGGAAGAAATTGTGAACGCGTCCTAGGAATTTAACCAGTTCCACACTGGATGCAAATTTAATTTTTGAAAAATATGTATATATTTATATAAAAGGCGTCATTTTTGTGAGGAAAATAAAAGATTTTATGTTTTGGGAAGGCAAATGATAGTAAAATGTTTAGGTGTGTTTTAATAAGAAATTTATTTCAAAAAATTTCGTTCTGTAAACTAATATTTTTAGAGAAATACAAAATAATAAATAAACCCATTGACAGGTTAACCAGTGTCCGTACTTAAGTTTGACCGGATCCGTGTATGATAGGACAAATATTTTATTGTTAATATTTTCAAAATTAATAATGAAGAAATAAAAATCAAAGATTCTCTTTGCGAGCGTATTTTCTCGAATGCGTTTGTTTTTTATTTCACCACTATTCAAAAAACAATATATTTGATTTGTTTTTGTATTTTTGCGTAATATTTTAAATTTATCATTACAATGTGAACCCATATAACTTTCATACATTATTTAAAATATACAAAATTAAAAAAAAAAAACGCATATTGATACGATTTCTCCTCTTGTGATTTATTGTTTTAATGTAAAGATGTCTTATCCAATAAAAGTTCTTTGAATTTAAAAAAATATACATAAGACTGAAATAGTACATATAAATCGCAAAAAAATTTCTTGGATGGACCATTTCTATCTGAGAAATCATTAGTAACAAATACATCTAAGTGTAAGAATAGTATTGAATTTGAATAAAACAAGAAGGTTGTTTCTGTAAATTTTAATAGATAACGAAAGTATTGTAAGATTTTAAAAAATACAAAAATACGCAAATCAATAAAATTAATTAATTTTTTTAACACTAAACTTATCACGTTTAAGGTAATTACGCAATACAACGTTCATGCAGAGTTCACAATAAGGCTTTATCTGCATTGAAAACTTTTTCGCCTTGTGTCGTGTCCTGGCGCAGAATACGTAGTTAAATTTTATTTTAATATTTCTGCCCCATTTTAACGTGCAATGTGAATCGCATTGAGTTTTTATCAGTTGAATATTTTTCATCGCAGCTTTAAAAGTTTCAAACTTGTTGCGGTCGGGACAACTTCCCTATTTCGTTTTTTCATTCAATTGATTTTTTTTCATTAAAAAAATAGCTCTGTGAGGAGAAGAGGAAAAAGAAGAGTAAAAATAGAACTTTATAATTTGTAATCTGCAAATATTTAAGGCGCACATAAAATGCATGCCCACATAAATGCGCATGTAGGTTCGCACCTACAAATTCTACAAACGAATTCTTGCAAACTCAATTTTAATGAAATATTAATTAAAAATTACCAAATGACATCTGTTGAACCTGGGTTAAAGTTATCGTGGAGGACACGGCGCAGGCGGGGCTAGAACTGGCGTTTTTTTCAGTAGCGCGTATTTAAGTATTATCCGCTCGACTATCAAAGCAACAAGTTATAATATAAAAATTAAATTAGTAAAATAAACAACAGGAAAGAAAAAAACCATATACTTGATCTGTACGATCGACAGCTCAGTTGTTAGATTATTTGTTTCTATAGTAAGAGGGCTACGGTTCAACAAGTATTGAGTGCGCAATTGACTTTCCTACGATTTTGGTTTTCCTCATCAAAATATACAGTTCTTGGGCGATCAATTGTTCGTCTACCCAAGATTTTTGAGGTAGGTATAAGTTGCAGGGTTCATTTGAAGTTTGAATTTTAATTTGTCAGTACGCTCCCCTAGTTCTTGTTTGCAGTATAGACCAATTTTGTCAAATATGACTTTTTAATGCAGTTGTCTTAAGAATCAAATTTTACACAATCTGAGCTAAGAAAAAACGTAAAACTCGATAATGTGAGAGTTGTTTTGAATAATTTTAAATCAGTTTCCTGTTTTCATAAGACACATTGGTCCAGTACACATGCAAACATTGCTCATGTAAAATTAGCTTAATGGTCTATACGGCAAACAAGAACTAAGGCAGCGAGTACACATGCAGCATTTGTAAATGCAAATTTACACGTGTCTGTTTTTTGGGGATAAATTTAAAATGTTAATATTATATCTTTTCAACTTAGATTATAGATTAAAAGATCAAAAAACTTATTTTTACGCCAAATAATTTTTTAAAGTTTCATCTCCATAAAAAGCGCACTTTAGTTTGATATGAAAAGAAAAAGTTAGAGTGTTGGTGTCTCTACTCGATATGTACTGTGGACCATATTACTTTGTATCCACTTGCAGCTCAGGCGGGCTCTACTGGCGGAATAGTTTTCATACTGTCGAGATTAGATAGCAATATCGCAGATGGCGCAACAAAACTACTGAATGCGATACTGGAAATGTTTCTTCAGAGACTTCCAACCCAATAACATATGCTTGATTTTTTAATTCCGGGTTTTGACCGTGGTCCATATTTTTTGCTTTTTTTTTTCCTTTTTTTTCTTTGTTGCTACTTCTTCAGCTGACGTTTCGTCTCCTCTGTGGGTGACTTCTTCGGAACTTCACTTCTGAGGTCTGAACAAGAGGAGGCGTGCTTTTATTTGCTAACATTAACATATGTTTCAAAACGTTCACTTTTGCCATTGCCCCTACGTTTCAGCAAATGGCGACTTTTTTTTCCGCGTTATCTCCGAAAGGATCGTATCTGGCGAGTGAACCTATTTATTTTTACAGGTCAGGGAGCCAGCCTTACGCCAACCACTTCAGTAAAGTTGGGGATTTCTTTCCCAGTTTCCGAGGGGGCTGGTACTCATTTCTTTTGAAGGCTGAGTAAACCTTTCCGGTTTCTTATTTAAAGTTTAAATTAAAAACACAGAAACGGAAAATCATTTCTGACATCCTCGGCGGGATTCGAACCCGAGCCCACGGCATAGAATGCAAGCACTCTACCAACTGAGCTATCAACTGGACTGTTGTTATAAATTTGCACAAAAGTTTTCGGGGAAACATTCATCTTCAAGTTTAAAATAATATGTATGTTTGTAATTAATGAACAACTATTTTATTTTAACTTAATATTTCTTTTAATATGTGTATTATCCGATGCTCTTTCACTTTAATAGCACCATTGAGAAAACAAAAATAATAAATATAAATGTCTAGAAGCATCACGAAAGTAGGTACCTAATAAAACTTTGTATTTGTTCAAGATAATTAAGGGTTGAATCGAATATTCTGGATAAATCCAGCTAGTGATATTATGTGACGATTCTCCATGTTTCTAGAATGGTCTTTTTATTCTGCATAAATTAGGACCAAAATCCCTTAGCAGATCAGAAATAAATCAATCGTTGCGTTGTAGGTACTGTTCAAATGTATGTAAAAGCTTTTTCGGAACCGGAAGTGTGTAAAATTATTTGTTTAATGCAAATAAATAAAATAAAATCCGCTAAGAAAACAAAACATTATTTTTACTTTGTTTTTGGGATTTTGAGTTTCAGAGTTGAGTCCACCTGGCTTCTAGCACCAATACCTTCGTTTAATATTGTATAATAGGTAATACCACCTCCATACAAGAGAAGCCTTATCTGTAAAAGGCTTCAAGCTTTTATTTTTTTACACCTTTAGACTCTATTGAACGCTTATAGCTTTTTAATTTAAAAAAATCTCGTTTGATTTCACTTTTGATTTGGAAAAAAACGTTGAGAATTGTAAGGATTGACTTTGTGTTTCAATAAGGATATTTTGGGCACAAAAAAACAGCATTATTTTATCTTTGAGTACGTATGGGTTTAAATTTATTATATTTCTAGTTTATTTAAAATTTATTTATTCTTTGACTTAAAGGTTGGTGTGCGGCAAAAACCCATCCTATAAAAAATGGTTCACGTTGCCAATGTTACCTCAGTTGCAGGTCGGCAAAAGTTGAAGGGTTCATGTTAATGTGAGGTTTGGATTGGAATTTGTTAGTACACATGCAGTATTTGTGGGCATGAATTTTAAATGTTTATATATCTTGGCAACTTTGATTATGGATTATGGTAATGTGAGTCTGGTCCGCAGTGTAGTGGTTACGGTTCGCACTCGTAAATGGGAGATTGTGGGTTCGAATCTTGGTGGAGCACAAAAAATATACCTCTTGTATCCTCTTGATAATGACGCAAATAAGTCGAAAGTACTTGAGGTGGAAATAAAAACTCAATTTGTGAAAATAAAACTCTGTGTTTTTTATAATTATTTATAAAAATGAATTTTCACTGTGTGAATACACAAACTTTAAAAAGTCTAAAAAATATACCATTTATTTTCAACTATGCTCTTCGCAGGGTAACAAAATTCATATACTTTTACCAAAGATCGGTCACCAAACATCCATCCATCATTACAGCAACTGGGTATTGCTTGAGAACTGGCTCTTCTAAGCGACAATCAAGCTCGCACAAAGTCCGGTTAATAGCTCAGTTGGCAATGCTTGCATTCCATGCAAAGAGCTCGGGTTCAATCCCCACCGAGGGAGTCAGAAATGATTTCCCGTTTCGGTGTCTATTTAAAAAATAAAATACCGGCAAGGTATATTCAACCATCACAAGCAATCAGAACCAGCGCTTTCGGGAGCTGGGAAACCCCCACTTCAACTGAAGAGGGAGGCCGTACAAATTACCCTTAAAATTATATAGGTCCCGAAACTAACAAGAACTTACACTGTATGTGTAGCTGAGCTGCGTTGCGTTTTTACGTATGGAGATCCATACGTGATATCTACCAATATGATTTATATTTGCTACATCTCCTGTTGTATAGTCAAAAACAGCTTAACGTTATTCTTTTTTTGTATAATTCAATTGGAAAAACAAAGTTTGATTTCACTTTTATTTATTTTTTTCGCTCAAACGTTTCCGCATAATAAGGCATCTTCAGGAGCATATTTGTTAACGTAAAAACATTTGAAAAATCAGTTTACATCAAAGCTTAGTCATTTTGATAATAGGTATCAGTCTTTTGAATTTAAACAATAGGATGGCTTAATGCTCATAATTGTTCTGAAACAGCACGTGTGATGAAAACTCGGAAAGTATTTTGTCTGTTCTAGGAAAAACTTTGAAGGCCCATCAATCAAGCACGATATTGGATCCCATGGCAGGTTTTCAAAGTAAAATTGAAGTGATAACAGTGGCTGTGTTTTTGGGGTATAATAATTGTTTCATATTATACCTCTCATGATTTAAAATATTATTATGATTTGACTGGGTTCTCTTTTAATTAAACTGCAATTATTTATTATAACATAATTTATTTTACACGGTTTGGTTAACAATTAACAAGAATCGACAATCACTACTGATTGGTCTTTCACGGCGAAATGCTTGAAACTACTACCCACTCTCGTGATGCCCCATTGCAGTTCCTTTATATAGGAACAAAATAGATCTTTCTTACATATTCCAGATCATTTGATCTTTCGCTCATACCAGACCACCGTTCGTGTACCTTACTACTACCATTATGGATCATACTGGACTGCTCTACACACACTATTGTACCTGTACAGGCGTATCTCAAGGTTTACTCAGCCTTCACAAGAAGTGAGAACCAGCCCCCCCGGGAGCTGGGAAACCCCCACTTCAACTGAAAGTGGTTGTTGTGAGGCCGGCCCCCTTACCTGTAAAAATAAATAGGTCCCGAAGCGCCATATGCGACCCCTTCGGGGATAACGCAGGCAAGAAGTTACACTATATGTGTAGCTTAGTTGCGTTGCGTTGCCATAGAAAAACAGAAATTATGGGGAAAATGTTTCGTATGTCATGCTATATTCCTTGATTAAAAAATTGGTATGAGATTGACTCCCATGCTATAAAAACATGGTTCGATTTTACCAATGCTACCCTGGTTGAAGGGAAAGACAGCAATAGTTGCAAGGTTTATGTCCATGGGAGGTGTGATTGAATTTGTATGTACCATTTTTTTGTGTTTTTTGACAAAAAAGTTTGCAAGAACCTGATCCCAGTGCTATAAAAACTTGGCTCACTTTTACCAATGCAATTCCGGTTTTAGTGAAACATGACATGTGAGGTTTGATTTATTTTAGAAGCAAGCATGCGGCATTTGTAAGCGTAGACTTTCACGTGTCTAATTAAGGGTTTGTATTGATATTCATTTGCATTTGCAACTTTCACGTGTATCCAGAGTCATAATAAAAGAAGAGCTTGTATGAAGAAGGTTATGACTCTGGAGGAAATGAAAGAAGTATGCAAGGATAGAAAGAAATGGCAGTTGATCTGGGATGTCGGCGGCTAGGGTTTGTTAAAGTGAAATTGGTTTTATGATTTAGTTTTTTTTATGTCCATGTATATATTGTTGTTTATTGATTTTAAAAATGTAATTTGTCATGTATGTTCCTTGACTTATAGGTTGTTATGCGGCTGACCACCCATAATATAAAAAATTGGTTCACTTTGCCAATGTCACCCCTGTTTCAGGGAAGGACGGCAAGAGTTGCAAGGCTTATGTTCATTTGAGATTGGGTTTTTATATTGTAGGTCCACATGCGGCATGTGTTAGCGCGAAATTATTCATATCTGCTTGTGGGAAAGCATTTAATTTAAATCTTAAATGATATATATCTTTGCAGCTTAGATTAGATTAGATTAGATTAGACGTGTGAAATTAAGGGCTTGCATTAATTTTAACATTCATTAACATTAACATTCATTTGCAACTAAGATTAAAGATAACATACATAATAGGTATGCCCTTGTTAATAAAACTATAAACGGAACATTGTAAATTACATCCATTAATTTCTCCACTCAAAGCATTCAAATTATCGATTCTTTGATTGTTTCCATCAAACAATAACCTCCAAGTTTCTCCTTTTCGCTCATGATGATAGCATGTCTGATTTATCACACTGACAACACGCTTTTCATAAGCAATAAAAACAATGAAAAAAGCACCATCAAAGCTGACGCTACGAGCGCCTAAAAGAGCTTTTTTTATGGCGTCAGGAAGGCTGCGTACAAGCACCGGAAACCATGATCTATGGCCTCCAGACACGAAAGCTCCTACCAGGTCAATGTGGAGCTTTTGAAGGAATATTGCGCCACAGACAAACGATGAGCTTTCTTATGATTTGACTATCGAATTGTTTAACTAGGTTAACCGACAAATGGTTTCCATTTCGAAAATAACAATTGAAAATGGAATATATTGTTTTCAAGTCCATTTTTAAAACGAATATCACGCAATACAAGCTCTTTGACCGGTCCGTAGTTCAGTGGTAACACTTCGTAAGTACTCAGAATGAAAAGTTGTGGGTTCGAATCCCGGCGGAGCACAAAAAATATACAATTTATATTTTCAAATTTGCCCTTTGCTGGGTTGAAAAATTCATAAACCTATCCCAATGACCGGTCATCAAAGGTCCATCCAGCCTTACAGCAACTGGGTCTAGCTTGAGAATTGTCGCTTTGTAGCGACGACGACCAAGCTCGTAAAAATGTCGATAGCTCGGTAGAATGCTTGCATTCCATGCTGAGAGCAAGGGTTCGATCTCAAGGTTTACTCAGCCTTCACAAGAAATGAGAACCAGCCCCGCCGCCGGGAGCTGGGAAACCCCCACTTCAACTGAAAGTGGTTGTTGTGAGGCCGGTCCGCTTACCCGTAAAAATAAATAGGTCCCGAATCGCCATTTTTTTTTTTTTTTTAAGAAATCCTGTGCGGGAGACTCCCTAGATTCTAGAGACTCTAGGGGTCTATGACACTTTTTGTAGTGCCGCAGAGGTGTACGAGCTTGGTCGTCGCTACAAAGCGCCAATACTCAAGCAAGACCCAGTTGCTGTAAGGCTGGATGCACCTTTGGTGACCTGTCATTGGTAAAGGTTTATGAATTTTTCAACCCAGCGAAGAGCACATTCGAAATATAAATGGTATATTTTTTTGTGCTCCCCCGGGATCCGAATCCACACCTTCCATTTACGAGTCCGAAGTGTTGCCACTACGGACCGGTCCAAGATGCCAACGACACGCGGTGTACCTGATCGGTTACCCATCCAAGCCCTGACCACGCCCAATGTTGCTTAACTTCGGTGATCTATGGGAACCGGTGCTTTCAACATGGCTAACGTCGTTGACAAATGCGACTTCTTATGGGATAACCAAGGCCACACTAGAGAGACGGCCTTGGGGATAACGCAGGCAAGAAGTTACACTATATGTGTAGCTTAGTTGCACCCCCGTCTGGATTCCTACCAATCATTATTTTACGTGTTTAGTTTGTTACTTTACGCGCTCGTGAGTGAGAGCGGGGAGACGTACTCCGCGTCACTGTCAATTTACCTGTTCTAGCTTTGTGATGCTCCACATTATTGACTGCCTTAATGAACTTGACAAATTATCAACGCAAACTTTGCAGATAGATAAACGTGCAGTACCCTTAGTACGAGTTGGCACGGCTTGTTACCCTGTAAATTTTAAATATATTGAGTTTAGTGGACCCATAATGATGGTAAGGTGAAAATTTTGAGAATATTTTTTTAATGTATAATTTTTTATTAGTTTTTTGACTTGCAGATTAGTATCATGCTGACAATCCATCTACAATCAAAGTTGCAAATATAATATATTAACGAGAATTCATATTAAACGCATGCCCACAAACAGATGCGTGCAAGAACGCTCTTACAAATTGATGCATGTGTAGGTACTTACAAATTAAAATTAATACTTCAAATGAACGTAGCCCCTCCAATTTTTGACGATCTTCTCCTTAAACGGGGGTAACATTGGCAATGTGAAACAATTTTTGTCACTGAGTCATGGGTGGTGACTCTTCTACCAACCTACAAGTCAAGGAGCCAACCTTTAAGTCAAGGAACCCGCATATAAGTCAAGGACATCCATACTATAAAAAATGGTTCACAGTTGCTGTAAGGCTGGAAGGGCCCTTGGTGACCGGTGTTTGGTACAGTACCCTTAGTACGAGTTGAAAAACTTGAGAAAAGTAAAGTTTACGGAAAATATTAAAGAGTGATTTCTCCCAAAATCTGCCGTTTTTGTTTCTTACACTTTGTGGTCTTAGCAAAAGAGTTACAGTGATGTAGAAAATCAAGTTCAAACAAACAAAAACGGCAGATTTTGGGGGAAATCACTCTTTAATAATTGCCGTAAACTTAACAATACTCAAGTTTTGCAACTCGTACTAGGGGTACAGATGTGTGTATACAATACATACAATACTCTTGTCATTTGACTTTGTGAGTTAACTATATAATACCGCCCGTCAAAGGTTAAACTGAAAAAGTTTGTATATAAGTTTTACCGGTCCGTACTCTAGTGGTTAACATTTCTGATTCGTTAATGGAAGATTTTGGGTATGAATTCAGGCAGAGCACAACAAACATACCATTTGTATTTTAAATTTTTGCTCTTCGCATTTTTGTTTTTGCTCTTCGCTGGGTTGAAAAGTTCATAAACCTTTACCAAAAGGTCCATCCAGCTTTACAGCAACTGGATAATGCTTGATAATTGGCGCTTTTTATAGCGACGACCAATCTCGCAGAGGGATCTTATAGTCTGAAACACACAAACAGTGACCAAATTAATCAGCTTATATTATTATTATTACTTTTACACGTATTCCATCTTCTAATCTAAGTTGCAAAGATGTATCAACATTAAGGATTCAAATTTAATCAAACCCGTTATCAGATATACTGTGAATATTTGCATTTACATATACCTACTGCATGCATACTTACAAAATAAAAACCCAACTCTCAAATGAACATAAGCCCTGCAACTCTATTCGCTCTTCCCTGAAAACAGGTTAAACATTAGCAAAGTGAATCTTTTTTTACGCATTGAGTGGTTTGCCTCATACCAACCTATAAGTCAAGCAATTCCACTATGTACAAAGTCTAACCATTTGACTTTCAGAGGCAACTATAGTGAATATAAGCTTCCTTGACTTATTGGTTGATATGAGGTTGACCACCCATACTGTAAAAATTGGCTTACTTTACTAATGCCACCCCTGTTTCAGCGAAGGTCAGCAAAATTTGCAGGGTGTATGTTCATTTGATGTTTGGATTTGGAAATTTTTAATTATATTTCATGTACAAGGATAATTTATTTGAAAGGTAGGTACATATTATAATTAAAGGGAGCCGTTTTTGTGTGTGCCACACCATGGCCACACCTCAAGAGCCCTCTGAAATTACGGACAATTTTTTTTGTGAAGATACTGTTATGTAAATAGGCAATGTTAATATTGAAATAGGTATAGGTATTAGTTATAGGAATGCTTTATTGTATTGGTGGGTAGGATTGATAATTGTTTGTAAATAGAGAAGTCTCTAGACTAAGTACTTCGAGAAGCTTCGAGCAAAAAATGTTCCGGAGTGTTCTACTCTCACAGTATAAAAGAGTGCAAGTTGCTTGCACTAGTCAGTCTTATCGTGAACTCCACCAATACAATAAACAAATTCGACCAGTGAACTGAAACCAGTGTAATGAAATAAATCCAAGTGTTAAAAATAAATGTAAATTTTAAAATTAATATGAAGTGTGAAATAAATAACTGTAAAAGAAGACCAGTTTTGTGAATTGAAAGACTTTCGAACCCCAAGAACACAATACGTTCTTAGTTTTACTTTACACTTTTAAAGATACCAACAGTTTTTGCCTTCCTCACACTTCCAGTCTTTTGGGCCCGCAAAGCTCCCGCTTTGCAAGCGTGAATTTACACATTCCTGCTTGTGGACATGCATTTAATATGACTTGTAAATGTTAATATATCTTTGTAATCTTAGATTTTAGATGACTATTTATACTTTTGTATAGACCAGTCCGTAGTTCAGTGGTAACACTTCGGACGCTGAATGAAAGGTTGTGGGTTCGAATCCCGGCGGAGCACAAAAAATAGACCATTTACATTTTCAAATTTGCTCTCCGCTGGGTTGAAAAATTCGTATACCTTTATCAATGACCGGTCACCAAAGGTCCATCCAGCCTTACAGCAACTGGGTCTTGCCTGAGAATTGGCTCTTTGTAGCGACGATGACCAAGCTCGTAAAAAGGTCGATAGCTCAATTGGTAGAAAGCTTGCATTCCATGCCGAGAGCAAGGGTTTGATCTCAAGGTTTACTCAGCCTTCACCAGAAATGAGAACCAGCCCCCCCCCCCCGGGAGCTGGGAAACCCCCACTTCAACTGAAAGTGGTTGGTGTGAGGCCGGCCCCCTTACCCGTAAAAATAAATAGCTCCCGAATCGCCACATACGACATGTGGATAACGCAGGCAAAAAGTTACACTATAAGTGTAGCTTAATTGCGTATAGCCGGCCCTGTGCTGTGGAATGCCCTACAAGGAGCCGTAGAGAATGCAAATGCATTTAAGTCAGGATTGAAGACATGTTTGTTTCGGAGATGTTACAGTTGAACAGTGCCCTTGCAGTGATTTTTCACAAAACGGCACTAAAAATATTGTCTTATTATTATATCTATAGAATATAGAAGAAGAAAAATATGTACTTATTAGTGTCTTCATTTAAGACGATAATCATTTGCGGCACGATGTTTCCTTTTGTCGCGCAACATTGTCGCCGGCGCGGCCTCAGTATGGCGGGCACGTCACCAAGTTACGGCCAATTTGCATCTCATTCCGGCCAGGTTACGGCCCCTAACCTGAAAGCAATTAGCTCGACTTACCCGCCGAGGAGGGGCGGAAGTGCGGAAATGAAAGCGTGTGAGAAGGCCTCATCTCACTTCATGAAAACATCATCTTGAAATTGTAACGTTTAGGTTGGAGTTACGGTCGTTTGACATGTTCACAATAATAACAACTACAGTAATAAAAATAGCTTCCTTGAGTGATAGGTTGGTATGCGGCTGACCACCCATGCTGCAAAAAATGGTTCTCTTTGCCAATGTCACCCCTGTTTCAAAGAAGGGATGGCAGGAGTCGCAGGGTGTATGTCCATTTGAGATTCGGGTTTTTATATTGTAGGTCCACATGCGGCATGTGTAAACGTGAAATAAGGCATGTCTGCTTGTGGGAATGTATTTAATATGAATCTCAAATGATACATATCTTTGCAGCTTAGATTTAGATTTAGATTTTTAGACAGCAGTGGCGAAGGGTGCCATACAAGCCGGTTCCCATCGGCTTTCCTTTTAAAATGATATTACAAAGTAGTTTTAAAAATATAGGCACAAAGTTAAAAAATACATTTAAAACCAAAGAAAGAATACGTATTTTTTCCCCACTGAAACCATGCAGTCTACTTTCTTATCATTTTTGCCTCATTTTAAACGGGCAACCGGTCTGTCCGGTTAGTCCGGTCGATAGCTCAGGTGGTAGAGTGCTTGCATTCCATGCCTAAAGCTCGGGTTCGAATCCCACCGAGGGTGTCAGAAATGATTTCCCGTTTCGGTGTTTATTTCAAACCCCAAAATAAAATACCGGCAATGTTTACTCAGCCTTCACAAGAAATGAGTACCAGCACTCTCGGGAGCTGGGAAACCTCCACTTCAACTGAAGTGGTTGGCGTAAGGCCGGCCCCCTTACCTGAAAAATAAATAGGTTCAACTCGCCACATGCGACCCCTTCGGGGATAACGCGGCAAGAAGTTACACTATATGTGTAGCTTAGTTGCGTTTTAGTTGCGTAACCGATGGAAATCGGCTTGTATGGCACCCTTCGCCACTACTACACTTCCTACCACTTCCTTAACTTATAGGTTGGTATGCGGCTGACCAGCCATGTTGTAACAAATGGTTCACTTTGCCAATGTCACCCCTGTTTCAGTAAAGGACGGCAAGATTCGCAGGGTGTATGTAAATTTGAGATTTGGGTTTTTATGTTGTAGGTTCACATGCAGCATGCGCAAGCGCAAACTTGTACGTGTCTGCTTGTGAGAATGCATATAATGTACATCCACAATATGACATATCTTTGCAACTTAGATTAGATTAGACACTGTTAAAATTTATAACTCGGATGTTCGACAAACCGTTATAAGACAACTTAAATTATTCTCAACGCCTCGTTAGCGACGCAGCCAACGTCGTCAGGAGACACCTTCTCTGCACGGTGGCTGAATGAACATATCCTTACGTTTCAGTCTCGTAAATTGAAGGTTGAAGGTTCAAAATCCTGTGAAGCACAAAAAAGTATGTCATCAATATTTCCAAATATGTTCTTTCACAGAGACCGGTCCCCAAAGGTCCATCCAGCCTTAAATCAAGTGGGTCTTGCTTGAGAATCGGCGCTTTGTAGCGACGACAAAGCTCGTAAAAAGTCCAGTCGATAGTTCATTTGGTAGAATGCTTGCATTCTATGCCGAGAGCTGTGGTTGGATATCCATCGATGGTGTTAGAAATGATTTTCCGTTTCGGTGTTAATTTCAAACCCCAAAATAAATCATCGGCAAGGTTTACTCAGTTTTTACAAGAAATAAGTTCTAGCTCCCTCAAGAGCTGGAAAACTCCGACTTTAAATGAAGTGGTTAGCGTAAGGATGGCCCCCTTACCTGTAAAAAATAATAGTTTCTACTCACCACATGCGATATCGTTGGGGTAAAACGCGGCAAGAAGTTACACTTCATGTGTAGCTTAGTTGAGTTGCGTTTAGCAAACATCTTAGCCTTACGTCTAGGCATCTGGTCTACGACTTTGTAGCTTCGTAGGCCCGGAGCAAGGATCTCGTAGCACCGTCTACATCAGGCGTTTTTAAACTTTTTTTCCGATTAAGAATACTTTTTATTGTATTGTTTTAACATGGAGAAACTTAAAGTTGTGTGAATAGACCTATTCTTGTTTTTGAAAACTCAATCGCACTTAATCTTTCATTTTTTAAAGCGGAGAAAAAAAAAATGCAAACCGAAGAAGAAAGGGGTTTGAAATTTACTTAATTTATTGTTTTTCCGCCAAGTGTCTTCAACAAGTGTCATAGAGCTCTCAATTTCCTGAAATCTGGAGAGTCATTCACGGAGTAACTCTTTTAAAAATTGAAAGAAGAAAACAACCAAGGTAGGCTCTGATCATCTCAGTGGTTTTTGTCACAAAAAAACAACCAACGTAGCCTTAATCAATAAATTGATTTTTATGTTTTTTAAACAAAACTAATTTCTGATTAAAACTTTGTTTTATTTTTACACACGATATTGATTTATTTGAATTATAATTAACAAATGTTTTCGACCTATATGGTCATCTATAAATAATAAAATAAATAATAAACTAACTAATCAATAAATATCAAAAGAAAACAACCTTAGGTGGGATTTGATCAAAAAACACCACTAAAGTGGTCTATATCCAAAAGAAAACAACCAGAGTGGTCCATGGTTCAAAAATATTTGAAATCACTGATTTAGAGAGAGCTTTTCACTCAGGCGGAGCTTATTTATTCAAAGCTTTTTTTACATTCAACTACTCTGAGCTTGCTTTAATTTTAACGTTGTTTAGTCTGCGAAATTCACCGTGAACAAAATGAGTACACACATCTGCGAGTTTCTTGTGTGTTTATGGTTAAAAGGTTTCAATATACGTGCAAGCGAACGCAAGCTCAATTAACTTTGGGTTTACCTTTTTTTTTTAAATCTTGAAAAAAAAATTACATAGATTTTTTAGGCGTACACGGCCAGCTGACGAACATTTTTTTTTTTGCAAGTGTAACTGCTCCTGATGCCTTTTTGTGGCGAAAATATTTGACCAAATTTTTTTTTTTTTAAAAGTCAACTAAACCCGTGATTTTTTTTTTTTAATATACTTAATTGACTTTCACTGTGTGAACCACCTAATAAATAAAAATAATTAGGTAGATTCAGTCGAAGTACAAGCCCTAAAGAAGTCAGTCGTATGTCACTGACGAAACGTAGCAGCCTTCCAAAAAGAAAAAAGAATAAAGCAGCCTACAATTATTGAACATGGTCTACAGGCCCGAAAAGATGGATTCTACATCATTATCATCATCAATTAGGTAGATTGTTTATTGAACAACTGTTCTCAAAAAATCAGTTATAATTATTTACATAATATCCCTTCTATAATATACTAAGTTGCAGAGATATGTTCATATCCTAGGCTCATATTGAATGTATGCACACAAGCAGGCACATTAAAGATCGCGCTTACACATGTTGCATGTGCATAAACTTAATAAACCAACCTCACATAAACATAAACTTTGCAACTCCTGCCACCTTTTTTGAAACCGGGATGCCATTGGCAAAAGTGAGCCAAGTATTTAGAGCATGGTGGGTCAGCTTCATACCATTCTATCGGTCAAGGTATCAAAATTCGTGAATCAAAAAGGTGAAGAATGGAATCTGCAGAGTGAGAATAAGAGAAGAGTATGTATGAAAAAGGAGATGAATATTGAGGAAATGAAAGTGGTTTGCAAGGACAGAAAAAAGTGGAGGCGCATCTGCGGAGGTACCGGCCACCCCTAGTGGAACGGCGGCAGGATACAGTACAGTACAGGAAAAAGGTGAAGACGACACTCGTAGTGAGTAATTGAGTTTTCATATGCTTTCTAGATTTACGCAATCACAGGGAGTCGATGAAATATCTTATACTCGCTGTAAAATTCACATCAGGTGTCAGCTAATTTGTACCTACTACTCGCTTCCCTTATTTCGTCCTCTTAGTACTTGTTTGGCTTATCTAACATTTGTTTTAAATATGACCTTTTAATTGAATTGTCTTAAGAATCACATTCTACACAATTTGAGCTAAGAACAAAACGTAAATCACGATAATGTGGGAGTTTTCAAAAAAATGTTTTTAATAAAAACTCCAGTTTTCATAAGACACATTGTTCTGTTACTGTAACTGTATCCTGCCACCGTTCCACTAGAGGTGGCCGGTACCTCCGCAGATGCGTCTCTACTTTTTACTGTCTTTGCTTACCTTTTTCATCTCTTCAACATTCATCACTTTCTTCATACATACTCTTCTCTTATTCTCACTCTGCAGGTTCCGTTGTCTCGCAATCTCACCTATTTGGTCTATCCATTCCTTCCTAGGTCTTTCCCTTTCACGCTTTCCTCTGACATTTCCTCTGTCCAGTTTCAGTATTCATTTAAAAATTTCTCATGTGAAAATACTTCTGATGGACATGAGACAAGAAACAATTTGTCAACGACAATACCATGTTGAAAGCACCGGTTCTCATCAGATCACCGAAGTTAAGCAACATTGGGCGCGGATGCTACTTGGATGGGTGACCGCTAGGTACACCGCGGGTTGTTGGCATTTCTTAAACCGGTCCGTAGTCCAGTGGCAACACTTCGGACTCGTAAATGGAGGGGTGGATTCGAATCTCGCGCGGAGCACAAAAAATATACCATTTATGTTTCCAAATGTGCTCTTCGCTGTGTTGAAAAATTCATAAACCTTTACCAAAGACCGGTCACGGAAAGGTCCATCCAACCTTACAACAACTGGGTCTTGCTTGAGAATTGGCGCTTTCTACAGCAATGACCGAGCTCGCAGAGGGCTTTTGAGGTGTGATAAACACAAAAAACAGCGCTCAGAAAGTAAATCATCCTAATATTATTATTATTATAAACAATGTTCATGTGAAAATACCTCTGATGGACATAGGGTAAAGAACCACTAAGAGGATGCTTTGTGACCCCCCCAGTATCCTTGGCCCGAGACCTTGAAGGTCTGTTCTGAGCTGTTCTTGTCTCTGTTGCTCCTGCAGGTCTAAGCTGCGTTAATAAATCAGTCGCTTTTATCTGCGATGGAAACACAAAATAGCTTTTATTCAAACTGACGATCTGCCAGAGACGCTAAAGATAGACCTTAGCGTTTTTTATCATCACGCGTTTTATAAATTGCCAGAAAGGTATTTTTGTACCTTTTTATTTTAGAATTTTTGATCTGTCGGGCTTCCCTCTTTTGATAAAGAATACCAAGGCTGGAAGTCTCATCCCACTTTAATTCTTAGCTACCAAATATCGATAATATTTGTATAAAGACTAATCAGCTGTTACCTTGCGGTTATCTTGGATTTACAGGTCTTCATACAAATATTACCGATAATCGGTAGGTAAGAATTACCGTGGTGATGAGACTTCCAGCCCAGGGGTGGAAGTCTTGAAGACCGTCGGTAGATCTTGCTGTACCTATTTGAAGATAGTATGGAATAAAACATTGGGATGCCTGAACAACTGATCGTTGTTCAATATAAAATAGATCAGCTGTTGGTATACCTCCAGGAAAGAACCTCGAGTGGCCCGTGTGGAAATCCATGAACAGATTGAGGACCAATGTTGGAAGAGCCCGGGCCAACGTGCTGACCTGGGGATTTCTGGGACGGGAGGACTCTACACTATGTGAGTGTGGAGCTCAGCAAACAATGGAGCACCTGCGGTGTTGTCTCTCCTGTCCAACAAGCTGCTCCATGGATGATCTCTTTGCGGGAAACCGAAGAGCTGTAGACATTGCTCGTTACTGGGCCAATACGGTGTGAAGCTGACACGAAGAAGAAGACCGCCAAGTAAAATTTTGTCCTATCTTCAAATAGATACGGTAAGAATTATTGACGGTCGTTAAGATTTCCACCCCAGCTGTTCTTCCATATTTTATGTTAAGGGCCTGGTAGACGCTAACTGTAATGTACTTTATCCTGCCGCCGTTCCACTAGGGGTGGCCGGTACATCCGCAGATGCGCCTCCACTTTTTTCTTTCCTCACAAACCACTTTCATTTCCTCAATATTCATCACCTTTTTCATACATATTCTTCTCTTATTCTTACTCATACTTGTCTTCTTGTCTTGTATCCTGCCGCCATTCCTCTAGGGGTGGCCGGTACCCCACACAAGTGCCTCCACTTGACTCTGTCCTTGCATACTTCTTTCATCTCATCTAATTTCTTCACTCTTTTCATGCATGCTCTTCTCTTGTTTCCACTCTGTGGAATCCATTCATTCGCAATCTCACTTATCTGATCAATCCATTCTTTCCTAAATCTTTCCCTTCCACGCTTACCTATTACATTCCCTTTATACATTCTTTTTGTCAGTTGGTATTCATTCATCATTTCAATATGTCCAAACCATCGCATCACACTTCTTTGAACTTTCACTTTCACGCTTTCTTTTACTCCGCATTCATTCAGAACCCATTCGTTTCTCACTCTATCTTTCAGTGTTTTTCGTTCGTAACAATATATTATCTTAGATTTTGATCTGTATGCAGCCATTTTCCCGAAGCGTTGTCAATGCTGTTCTCTCGTTTCGCATATGGCAGACGACGTTAACCCTTTCGTTTCTCAGAAATACGAGTTGAGGAAGCATATGGGGGAGGTTGTTAGGGGGGGAGGTAGGTTCTCATGGGGGGGAGGAGAGGGTGGACTAACGAGGGTGGGGGAGGTGCGTCATTAGAACAAATCAATGAGAATCAAAATGCGTACTAAACTTGCGACACGGAGAAGACAAATTATTGACGTACAAATTATATTAATCCTGTGCGGGGGACTCCCTAGATTCTAGAGACTCTAGGGGTCTATGACACTTCACTGCCTTAGTTCTTGTTTACCGTATAGACCATTCAGCTAATTTTACATCAGCAATGTACTGTTTGCATGTGTACTGGAACAATGTGTCTGATGAAAACAGGAAATTGATTTTAAAAATATTTAAAACAACTCTCACATCATCGAGTTTTACGTTTTTTCTTAGCTCAGATTGTGTAGAATTTGATTTTTAAGACAACAGCATTAAAAAGTCATGTTTGACGGAATTGGTCTATACGGCAAACAAGAACTGGGGAAGCGGTACTACAACACGTCTTGTTGTAGTGCCGCAGAGGTGTTTACAAGCTTCGTCGTCGCTACAAAGCGCCAATACTCAAGCAAGATCCAGTTGCTGTAAGGCTGGATGGACTTTTAGTGACCGGTCTTTAATAAAGGTTTTTATGATTCTTTTCAACCCAGCGAAGAGCATATTTGGAAATATAAATGGTATATGTTTTGTGCTCCGCCGGGATCCAAATCCACAACCTTCCATTTACGAGTCCGAAGTGTAGGCACTGGACTACGGACCGGTCCAATTGTTCTGTATATAATCTATATTCTATGTAAGAAAGATACATTTACACTAAAAAATCTTATTTAATTCATGCCCACAAAGAGACACGTCTAAATGTATGCTAAAACATGCTGCATGGATACTAACAATTTGAAAATCCAAACCTCAAATCAATATAAACCTTGCACCACTTGCTGACCTTCCCTGAAACAGGTTTGACATCGGAAGAGTGAACCATTTTTCACATTCACCTAATAACTTTATTCAAAACCAACATCAATCGCCACTTCCTTGCAGCACCTCACTATAGAAGCAACAATTCAAGCAACACCTCAGCGACACCCTTCCAGGGTGACATAGACCCCCAAGACTTTCAAGAATTGGGGAGCCTCCCGCACAGGATTCTTTAAAAAAATTACGTTGAACCACTGTTATTGCAGGCATTTTCATCTACTGTAACTGTAACTGTAACTGTAACTGTAACTCTGTCGCCATTCCGCTAGGGGTGGCCAGAGCCTCTGCAGAGTTGCCTCCATTTTTTCCTATCCTTACATACCTCTTTCAATTCATTCATATCCATCACCTTTTTCATGCATTTTCTTCTTTTACGCTCACTTTGTATATCCCATTCTTTCACAATCTCCTCAATCTGATCACTCCATACTTTTCTCGGTCGTCCCTTCCCTCTTTTTCCTTTCACACTTTCTTTGTATACATACTTTGTCAGTCTATCATCATTCATTCTTTCCACATGTCCAAACCATCTCATCACATTCTTTTGTACCTTAACTTTCACATCCTCTTTCAAATTACATTCTTTTTTTACCCATTTATTCCTAACTCTATCCCTCAGAGTTTTTCCTGTCATGCTTCTCAAATGCTTCATTTCCACCGTACATACTTTACTCATTTCGCTATCGTTCACTGTCCATGCTTCACTTCCATACAACAAAGTCGGTAACAATATGCCATTGCGTACCGCCCTTCTCAGATCCATCGTCAATCGCTTGTTCTTTGCTATTCTTCCTATTGCACCGACCACTTGTTTTCCCTTGCACACCCTATTCTCAAGTGCTCTTGTCATCTTTGCACAAAAAATACAATAATAATAATGTAATATCCATACCTTTCTCGGTCTTTCTTTACCACGTCATCCCTCTATTCTTGCAACATATACTTTCTTCGTCAGTCTTTCATTACTGATTCTCTCCATATGTCCAAACCATCGTAGCCATCAGATCTTGCATCACATTCTTCTTAAACAAGATCATTTCTCATCCTATCACTCCATTTTTTCGCAATCATACTTCTTAGAAAGTCTATTTCAACAGTATGGACTTTTCATCATTAAAAAAATATGGTTTTTCATCTGAATGTGACACTGAGGAGTGTTTATAATACCTGCTTCTCCGACAATTATACCTTTATTAGCTGAAGGGGTATTAACCCCACGCCGCGCCGTAGGTACTTAGAGAAAAAACCCGTAAAATATATGATCAGGCATAAACCCAGGAAAAGGGCTCCTCCAAATCACATAAAAACTGCGCACTGAGGTTACGACGAAACACTGATCAATAATCTGTAAATATATTATTATTTGAACGCAACCTGAAGGTCGTGCGTTCGATTCCTGCAAACAAACAAAAATTATAATTTAAGAAAACAAACGTCTTTAGCGGAGACCTGCCACTAAAAAAACGTCCAGCTTTGCTTTAATGGGATCTTGCTTGAGAATCGATACATTATGAATTGCACAACCAGTGTGTAAGGAGCTCTTGAGGTGTAATTCACTTTAAAAAAAAACATCATCAAAATAAATCTGCCCTCCATCCTGTTTTTTACATAAGACACTGCATTTTATGATAAAAAAGAAAAGTTTTGACATTGTAAGTATTTATTTTAAATTTAGAGTTTTTCTCATGATCATGGTGGGATAACACGTTGTTAACAAACTTCGTTTTTACTTTTGCATAATTAATTAAAAAAAAAAAATTAAGAATCGCTTAGTCAATGACACTGCAGAGTCATATAATATCCGAAACAAATGGGTGTGAAAATTGGACTTAAAATCATTTGCACTCGCCACAGTTCTCAGATTGTGCGGTAAAGCTTTCGTCAATATTTGACCGGCAATATAAAAGGCACGATCCAAATAATGAACCAATCACCCCTTGCGTCTATATTTAAAACGAAACATGCCTAAAAAATCCTTTCCCAATCATATATCACGTTGAACCAAGGTGTAACTCATCGTCAGGGGTTAGCTGAGATTTCCGTCTTGACCCACTTGGTTATGGTTCCTGCAACTCTTGCCGACCTTCCCTGAAACATGGGTGACATTGGCAAACTGAACCATTTTCTACAGCATGTGTGGTCAACTGCATACCAACCTATAAGTCAAGGAACGTACGCAACAAATTACATTTTTTAAATCAACAAAATTTTCAATAATTTCCAATAATGCTAAAAGTTATTCAGAACAATAAAGTTCGTGCTTCGAAACAAATAATAAACAATAATACTCGTAATAGATTAACACTAAAAAATATAAACAATAAACAGTTTCCTTAAGTCATAAATAAGGCCCTTTCCGATAGAAACAATAAAAACTGAAAAAAAAACTTTTTGTGTAGTTTTCATAATGGCATGTTCGCACCTTAAGAAAAAAACATCCCAACAAACATTTCACTGGTTTTATCAACGCTGAATAAATCAGCCCCGTTGCTGGCAAAAAAAAAGAAAAAACACCTCCTTCGGGGAGTGTGAAAAAGCCTCGCTGATCCCCATACAATGGCTGCATCGGATAAGAAAATGAGGCGAGGAACAGGGATGTCAGTGTAAAAAGTAGCTAAAGCCATGGAGGTAGTAATTCAATGGAGTGGTCAACGCAACTAAGCTACACGTATATTGTAACTTTTTGCAGTGTTATCCCCGAAGGAGTCGCATGTGGCGAGTTGAACCTTTTTATTTTTACAGGTAGCTTCAGTTAAAGTGGGCTTTCCCAGCTCCCGAGAGGGCTTGTACTCATTTCTTGTGAAGGCTCAGTAAACCTTGCCGGTATTTTATCGGCATGGAATGCAAGCACTCTACCAACTGAGCTATCGACCGGACGGAGTGGCTATGAATGTTATTTAGTTTTAATCGACATGGTGCATAGTCTTTGACACCATACATTTTTTTAAGTGTTCTCTCGCTCACGACAAGAAGACTCTAGGGGTCTATGACACTTGTTTTAGTGCCGCAGAGGTGTTGATGATGTGGCAGATGTCCTTATGCGGTTGCAGGGCCGTTAGCTGCGTTGTGCTGTGGTGTGTGTTGCGTTGCGTGTTGCGTTGCTTTGTTTTGAGACACTGGATTTTTGCATGATGAGTGGGTTAGCGCATTCTTAATTCTCACAGGATTGCTTTCTTATCTCATCTAGTTTTTTTGCATCGACGGGCGAGGAAGAGGAATGCCAGTGTAAAAAGCAGCTGGAGCAGATAAGTGACGATGAAAGTGCTTTATCTGGCGCGTAATAAAAACAAACGTCTGTCGTTTGTTCGGTGCGACTTTTGGCGGGATAAATGCCCATTTTGGCGCGTCCCTCGAGTAAAGAAAACACGGAGGCTTTGTGTGCAAGATGGTTATGTTTGAGAATTTTAAATTGGTAATGGTTCAAATGAGCTGTTTTTGTTTTGGGGGCTGCATTTTTTTTTTTTTTTTTAATACATTTGTAAAGATGTGAGGGTTTTTCCTCTGTCCTGCTGATTGACACAATTAATAATGTAACAGCCACTTTAATATGTTTACTTTTATTCCTTTCACAATGTATACACAATAAACCACAGCACAATAATATTAATTATTCTTAATTACACATGCTTGTGGCTCTCACGCCAGGCAAGCTTCTTCCCTCTTTCTGCATTCTTTTGTTTTCCTTTTTCCATTCAAATTTAAATACAATGTTCCATTCTACCAAACAAACAAACTCATCTCGTTACAAAGAGGAGTGCGATTCACCAACCTATTGTGCCTAGCCAGAAACAGGTATTTTTTTTTTATTTAAGTTGCAAGGATATATTCATTTAAATCATTAAAATGTATGCATACAAACAAACACGTGTAGTTCGCGCTTACAATTAATGCTGAATGTGTATTTACAAATAAAATCCAAACCTCAAATGAACATGAGCCCTACAACTTTTGCCGACCTTCCCTGACACAGGGGTGACGTTGGCAAAGTGAACCATTTTTTACAGTATTGGTGGTCAGCCTCATACCAACCTTCAAGTCAAGGAATACGAATAATTATGAGGTATTTATAACATCAATAAATAATTACGCAACTAAGCTACATATATAGTGTATCTTCTTGCCTGCGTTACCCCCGAAGTGGTCGCATGTGGTGATTCGGGACCTATTTATATTTACGGGTAAGGGAGCCGGCTTCACACCAACCCCTTTTAGTTGAAGTGGGGGTTTCCCAGCTCCCGGGGGGGGCTGGCTCTCATTTCTTGTAAAGGCTGAGTAAACCTTGAGATCTAACCCTTGCTCTCGGCATGGAATGCAAGCATTTTACAGATTAAGCTATCGACCTTTTTACGCGCTTGGTCGTCAATTCTCAAGCAAGACCCTGTTGGTGTAAGGCTGGATAAACCTTAAGTGACCGGTCGTTGGAAAAGGTACATTAATTTTTTCACCTAGCAAAGAGCATATTTGAAAATATAAATATATTTTTTTTTTTGCTCCGCCGGGATTCGAACCCGCAATCTTCTATTTACGAATCCGAAGTGTTACCGCTGGACTACGGACCGGTCATCATTGTATATTTTAGTGAATCATCAATAAATAGTTACCCAATGACATCTGTTGAACCAGGTTCAAAGTTATGGTCAAATGACCCAAGTGGGAATTGCACCAGCGTTATTTTATTCCAAATATGCTAGAAAGATCAGCTACTTAAAAACTCTCGGCCATAACACCGATATGTCCATCAGAGGTAATTTTATATCGAGCAATGTTTGTTTGTGTACTGGACCAATGTGTCTTATATAAACTGGATATTGATTTAAAAAATATTTAAAACAACTCTCATATTATCGCGTATTATATGTTTTTAACACCTCAAATGAACATAAACCCTGCAACTTGTGCCGACTTTCCCCGGAACAACGGTGAAATCGGCAAATAGAACCATTTTTTCAGTATTTGTGGTCAGTTTCATACCAACCTATAAGTCAAGGAATGTGTGTAATGTGTATACTGTGAAAATTCATTGTTAATTTGTTTTTACATAAGACTGTAAAGAATCAAGTAATCTTTTTTATGAAACACTTAGTATTAGGTCTACATTTATAGACCGAAAACGTTTGTTAATTTATTTATACATAAAAATAAGCGGGTGTAATAAAAACAGTACCTATTTAATAAAAAATATAACACTTGATTCTTTAAAAAATATGTATTTAAAAAAAATACTTTTGTTTGTTATCTATTAATAATAAAATTATTTTTCAACCGACATCAAATGTCATTCAGAGACAAAAGTTGTGTTTTATTAGCCTAAAATAATCTCGCATACAATTTTCCAATCAAAAAATGATTCGCAATCAAGATAAACAAAAATTATACAAAACTCAACCAACCATTATAATTAAATTAAATTCATAAAGGCGCCTATTCATTGCGGCATATTAAATGGAGGCTGTTTTTACAATACCTGCCCGATATCAAATATATTTACCTGTTCTGACGGGGACAGTAACAACTAAGGCAACGGAATGACGCTGTACTGTACTGCCACGCACCGTCCGACTAGAAATGGCCGACACCTCCGCAGATGCGTCTCCATTTTCTCTGTCGTTCCATATCTCTTATTGTCATCAACAAAAGTAATTTAACAAGAGTAATATTGGAAGTGTACTGGAGCAATGTGTTTTATGAATGCTGGTAGCTGATTTTGAAAATATTTTTTTAAAAACTCTCACATTATCGTGTTTTACGTTCTTTTCTCAGCTCAAACGCAACGCAACTAAGCTACACATATAGTGCAACTTTTTACCTGCGTTATCCCCGAAGGGGTCGCATGTACAGATTTGAGACCTTTTTTTATACGGGTAAGGGAGCCGGCCTCCCACCAACCACTTTCAGTTGAAGTGTGGGTTTCCCAGCTCCCGGTAGAAAGTAGAACAACCACTGGAGGATGATTCATCACTTTCCTCTGATCCTCACTCTGCATGTTCTAGTCCTTCGCAAAATCACGTATTTGATCCCCACTCAATCTTTGGTATATTCCTTGCACACTTTCTTCTGAAATTTTCATTGTACAATTTATTTTTAAGTCGTTCATCATCAATTTTTTTACGATGTTACATTGGTGGTATAGTCAAGCAGACAACTACACGCTGGAATTACAATATCAATGTATCATTTCTTGACTTAAAGTTTGTTTTGAGGCTGACTCTCATGCTGTGAAAACTTTGTTGACTTTTGTCAATGCCACTCCGGTTTCAGAGATGGGCGACAGGAGCAACAAATTATTTTCATATGAGGTTTTTTTTTTGTAATTACAATTGCAGCATACGTAAGCTCGAAGTACGCGTGTCTGCTTCTGAACTTGAATTAAATAGACGCCTGAAATGTCAACATGTCTTTGCAACTTAGATTATAGATTACAAAGTGCATCATTTTGAATACTTTCTCGTCTGAACTGCCTTCAACAAAGCACTGGCATATCGCTTTAAAATGCAGCCAAGTAATATTCAATGGAAAATGTTACTGCCAAACATTGAGTTATACTGTTACAGTTTAGTGGAGTCGAAACTATTTTGATGCAAGTATACACTTCATCTGTTTCAACCTACCTCAACACTTATCTTCGTTAGTTAGAAAGGGATGAATGATACGTGTGATCATGTCTACACTTAATCCGGTTTTCTTCGAATCCAGCATCAATCGCTACTTCCTCACAGCGCCTCACGACAGAAGCAACAATTTAAGCAACACCTCTGCGGCACCCTTCCAGGGTGACATAGACCCCCAAGACTTTCAAGAATTGGGGATCCTCCCGAACAGGATTCCTTAAAATAAAACTTTATTAACAGGCAAAAAGGACAGTCGTTAGAATTATTTTATACATTGGTTTCCTTGACTTATAGGTTGGTATGCGGCTGACCACCCATGCTTTAAAAATGGTTCACTTTGCCAGTGTCTTTGCTTATGTTAATTTGAGATTCAGGTTTTTATATTGTCACCCCTGTCTCAGTGAAGGACGGCAAGATTTGCAGGGTGTATGTCCATTTGAGATTTGGTTTTTGTGTTGTAGGTTCACATGAGGCATGTGCAAGCGCGAACTTGTACGTGTTTGGTTGTGAGATCGCATGTAATGTGAATCTCCAATGTAACATAATATATTTGTAACTTAGATTAGATTAGATTAGGTGTCATTACTAGAATTCCTTGTCAGCACACAAATTTTGAATTTTAGAATTTCGAAAAAAAACATGGCATTATTATAAATATAGTGTTAAAAAGCAAGAAAACGTAAGATTTCACTTGATTATGAAGAAATCTGTGGTGTTCGGTCGATAGCTTTGTTGTGCTTAGAGTGCTTGCATTCCATGCCTCGGGTTCGAATCCCACTCGGGTAAGAAATGGTTTCCCAATTGGTTTTTTATTTAAACCAAAAATTAAATACCAGCAAGGTTTACTCAGCTTTTACAAGAAATGAACATCGGCCCTCTCAGAAGCTGGAAAACCCTTACTTCAAGTGAAGTGATTGGTTAAATCCGAAACCCTTACTTTTAGAAATAAATAAGTTCCAATCGCCACTTGCGAATTCTTCGGTGAAAACGCAGCATGAACTTACACTATATGTGTAGCTTAGCAGTAGTACTTTCTTGGCAAGAACATCTAACGAGCCACGAGCATGCCTCAGACCTAGAGGTTCTTGTTTTGTCGTGCTGTTGTTTTTACTTCACGGAAAGGCCTTCAACCACTTGAGGCAGGATATAACTTTGCATGAGCGGCCATGTAGTGTGGGTCCTTCTAACACATACATACAGGATGGGTATGAGAAGGTTCGAGCAAAAAAGAGGTCCGATTAACAGGAGATCGATATAGTATTGTAACGAAATACACTGGTAGATGTTTATTGGTGTACGTGTGTTTTGAGAGAATGTTCTGGCCCAGACGATTGTAATTGTAAGGTGTGTATGTAGGTAGGAAATGGACTCTTCATTAAATAAATATGTCCAGAATCGTCTATACAACTGTGGTAGTGGAAGTTTCTAGGGCAGGCTGGAATGGCCCCTAGGTTCCGCTATAAGAAGGGCGACAATGGGCTGAAGCGAGTCAGTCTTCGAAGCACTCACACAGTGGAATATCTAGTTACTAGGGCGACCAATATGGTGTAAAATAAATGTAATCTGTACGAAATAAATAAGTGTGTTAAAATAAATTTGTTAGAATAAGTCTGTTAAAAATAAATCTATTGTAAGAAAGTCTGTGTAAATAAACTGTATGGCTAACTTGTGTTAAACTTGTGTTTTAATTAAAAGAACCCTCAGGAAAAACGTAACAGTGGTGTCAGGTGTGGGGTTTAAAACCAAGTACCAAGTAAAAACTGTGCTTGAGAGTATTGAAAAATATATCTGGACAACATAATAAAAACTAATGAATAAAAAAAAAAAGTTTTAAATAAAACTGATTAAACGTGAATTAAAAACGATCGTGTGGTTACCCGCTAAAAATTTGATTGAAGTGTGGATAGATAACGTGTTAATAATATTGTGTTAGTATTAGTAAATACTCATTAGCCGATCTGACGAAGCAAAGTAAATAATCATTATCTAATATCATTATTTGAAATTTAAAAATAAATATTAAAAGGCGGTACCTACCTACCGTCAGTATAATTAGATAAATTATTATTTTGCTAAAGTACGTATTTAAAATAACTTTATATATAAAACTCATAACCCGTATTAAATAAATTTGCAAATATTTTTGTTTTGAAGTTTGTTAAAATAAAAAAAATGGCTAAGGTGAACATCAAGGACCTCAAAGTCTATGAGCTTAAGAATGAGCTTCTGGAGAGGGACCTGGAGACCTCAGGAGGGAAGGCGGCCTTACAGGCACGCCTCATGGAGGCCTTGGAACAGTCAGGCGAAGACCCGGCATATTTTGTCATGGCGTCTGGAAGGGACCGCGAGCGAGCCGTGGAAGAGTTTAAAACAAAGATGGCTGCCAACTTCAAGAGCTTGAGGGAAGACCTAGCTGGTTGGAAGGAGGAGATGGCTAAAAACCTAGCCTTAAAAATGTCGGTGGACACTGATAGTGTAAAATTAAGTGATAATCAGGATGACAAAAAGGCCGATATGTCAACTGAGGATGAGTCATCTCAGAAGTTGGGGAAGGGAGACCTGAAGGCCAAAAACAACGGCCAGCTCAAGGCTGAGGACTCAGCTGACAGCAAAGATGACAAAGATGATGTCAAGTCGGCTGAAAACGGCAAGAGTGACACGGCCGAGGTGAAGGCTGACAAGGATGCGAAGGAGGAGACGGACGCCAAGGAGGAGGATGAGGACGCCAAGGACAAGAAGGGCAAGGCCAAGAAGGCCAACAGTGTGAAGAAGAAGCCCGCGCCCAAGAAGAAGGCGGAGGAGGCCGTGGAGGAGGCTCCCAAGAAGAAGAAGGCCGTGGAGCCGCCGGTGCCCGTGCCCGCGGGCCGGGGCATCCCCATCGACCACATCCCCGACGTGGAGGTGGCCATCTCCAGGTTCAAGATGGAGGACCTCAAGTTCCTGTACAATCAAATGTGCCGCACGAACCTTATCAAGCGCAACAAAAAGAAGTTCAAGGGCTACGAGTTTGAGAAGGACACGCCTGAGCACAAGGCCAAGCTGGAGGAGGTGCAGAAGCTGGAGCCCAAGCAGCTGCGGACGCTGTGCGAGAAGCTGGGCTTGGACAAGAGGGGCGCGCCCACGGAGCTGGCCAGCAGGGTGGTGGGCTTCCTGCTGCTGCCAAAGCAGGCCTCCTCGCACGCCAGGGGGCTGATGAAGGAGAGGCCGGTGACTGACCGCGGCGAGGCCACGGGAGGCAGGCCCAGAAGGTCCGCTGCTGCTATTCTCAAGAGAGGTTTCTCTAACGAGGAGTATGAAACAGATCCGGAAACCAAAGTGCGGGGACCCAAAGTCAGCAGGGATGATTTAGGGGATTCAGATGGCTCGTACAACCCGAGTGGCTCCGGACAGGAGGCGGACTCTGACTTTGACCCGTCAGTGAGGGAGGGGGGCGCTCCCTCCCGCAGGCGCCGTGCCCCCGCCCGCAGGGGCTCAGCCAAGCAGAGCAAGCAGAAGGGACGACCCAAGCATGGCGCGGCAGGAAGCCACTCAGCGAGTCAGAGGACGAGAGCGAGAGTGAGAACTTCGCTTCCGAGCAGGAGAGCGGCTCCGACGACCAAGGATTCTGATCCTTTGACGCAGGAGCCGGCGAGCAAGCGGAGCCGAGGAGCGGTGGCCGACCGGGGACGCAAGGCGGCGCCCCCAACCAAGGAAAGGTGCCCATGCCGGCCGCCAAGAGGAAAGCACCCCCCCCCACACCAGCCAGCAATGACGGGCAAAACCCTAAGGGGAAAATTCCGTGGAACGTCATTTTTCCTGACCACTAGATGCAACTGTGGGTCAAACTGCCCGTACCTTCTTAAAGAAAAGACTGTTCCGGGGCGGAACAGCCTAAGGGGGGGATAATGTAACGAAATACACTGGTAGATGTTTATTGGTGTACGTGTGTTTTGAGAGAATGTTCTGGCCCAGACGATTGTAATTGTAAGGTGTGTATGTAGGTAGGAAATGGACTCTTCATTAAATAAATATGTCCAGAATCGTCTATACAACTGTGGTAGTGGAAGTTTCTAGGGCAGGCTGGAATGGCCCCTAGGTTCCGCTATAAGAAGGGCGACAATGGGCTGAAGCGAGTCAGTCTTCGAAGCACTCACACAGTGGAATATCTAGTTACTAGGGCGACCAATATGGTGTAAAATAAATGTAATCTGTACGAAATAAATAAGTGTGTTAAAATAAATTTGTTAGAATAAGTCTGTTAAAAATAAATCTATTGTAAGAAAGTCTGTGTAAATAAACTGTATGGCTAACTTGTGTTAAACTTGTGTTTTAATTAAAAGAACCCTCAGGAAAAACGTAACAGTATATATTGTTAAGATTTTACTGGGGTTTTCTTTTAATTAAAATGCAATTATTTATTTTAACAGAATTCATTTTACACGGTTTGTTTCACAATTTACAACAATTAATAATCTCTGCGTATATTGGTCTACATGGCAAAATGCTTGGAGCGACTAATCGCTCTCCGCACCATTGAAGTCCCTGTATATAATTACAAAATTTGTATAGCGTATTTGCAAAGGTACATAAGAGATCTTTCTCGCATATTCCAGATCATTCTTCGATTTTTCGCTAACACCAGAACGCCATTCTATGCACTACCACCATCACGGACTACTCCCAGATAGTTCTACCCATACTATCGTATATACTTTGATTTCATAGTTCGTAACAGTATTATTTCCGTAATCGTCGGAGGTGTCGGATCCGTATATTCATCGGAGGTTTCAGTTTACGGATCCGACACCCGACAAGTGGGAACGAGCTCTAAGTTAGTTTCTTCTCCATAGATATTGTATCTCTGCTGCCAAATCACATATGAACATACCCACGCATATATGTTCATACAAAAGCAGGTAGGTACCTAAAATGTGCACCTCTATTCAACTGGCATTTTATATTCCGCACATACGACCAAATAATTAGGTCTATTCGGATTTCGCGGATTCTTTTTGACGGCATTTTTTTTTCGCGGAAAAAAATCCATTCGAACCGCACTCGACGAACGCATGCGGCGGCTTTTTTGATTATGGTTTGGGCACTACTACTTTTAAAAATAAATCATTCACATACTCCGTTGAAGCACATACAAATCTAGATTATATATATCTAAATTCCTTGATTTATAAGTTAATATGAGGCTGAGCACCCATACTGTAACAAAAATATTGCACTATGCCAATGTCACCTCTGTTTCAAGGAAGGTCGGCGAAAGTTGCAGTGCTTATGGTCATTTGCGGTTTGGATTTTATTTGTAAGTACACATTTAGCATTTGTAAGCGCGAACTACACGTGTTTGTTTGTGGGCATGCATTTGAGAACTTTAAATGAATATATCGTTGCAACTTAGATTATTATTATTTTTATATGAGGCTGAGCACCGATACTGTAAAAAAATGGTTTGCTTTGCCAATGTCACGTCTGTTTCAGGGTAGGTTGGCGAAAGTTGCAGCGCTGATGTTCATTTTAGATTGGGCTTTTGTATTGTAGGTTCACATGCGGGATGTTTAAGCGTGAACTCATACGTGTCTGTTTGTGGGAATGCACTTAATATAAATCTTAAATGTACTATATATCTTTGCAACTTAGATTATAGAATATATAAATGAAAAATAATGCATGCTATCTACAGTCCACAATTTCAGCTTTTTTAAAGAATCCTATGCTGGAGTCTCTCTAGAATTGACTAATGCAGTTTGTGTGTTTCGGAGAGTGGTAACTGATTCTCGGTGCCATATCTCGAGATGTGCTCTCAAAATTCAACAATAAAGTCATTTCCATGAAACTATAACAAACACATTTTATAAACTGTACTGTAACTATAACTCTGTCGCCATTCCGCTAGGGATGGCCAGAGCCTCTGCAGAGTTGCCTCCATTTTTTTTCTATCCTGACATATCTCTTTCAATTCCTTCATATACATCATCTTTTTCATGCATTTTCTTCTTTTACGCTCACTTTGTATATCCCATTCTTTCACAATCTCCTCAATCTGATCACTCCATACTTTTCTCGGTCGTCCCTTCCCTCTTTTTCCTTTCACTTTTTCTTTGTATGTCAAGTTTTTGTCAAGAAACGGATGTGGGAAGAGATGGAAACTCAGTTTTTGTTAAAGAACCATTTGCGAGAGATTTTCTAGATTTCAGACACTCTAGGGTTCTATGATCCTTGTTGTAGTGCTGCAGAGGTGGGTGTTGGTGATTCGGCGGTTGATGTCCTGATTTTTTGTAGCAGGGCTGTTAGCTGCGTAGTGTTTTGTTGTGTGCTGCGTTGTCTTTGTTTTGAGACAATTAAAGGAATTGGTGATTGATATCGGTTTATAAAACCAAACATGTAAAAAATTTAAGCTGGGCTTCACGGTACACAAAGCGCTGCATGGAGTGGCGCCAGAGTACTTGCAGGAGCTGATACTACCGAGGAGTCTGAGCGAGAGGGGGCTCACTCTGCGATCTGCCGACAGTGCTCTTACATCTGTCAGCACTCAATACAGAAAAAGATGGACAGTGTTCGGAGACCGCGCTTTCGCCGCTGCGGGACCGTCCACTTGAAACCAGCTGCCTCCTGAAGTGCGCGCCAAGGAAGGGATCAAGAGCTTCAAGAAGGGAATGAAGACCCATTTCTTCACCGCCGCGTCAAGCCTGAAAGCGCCCTTGCAGTGACAGTAGTCACAAAACGGCGCTATAAAAATCATCATCATCATCATCAATATAACTGGTAGTATATATTAAACAATTTCAAAACAAATAAATTACGGGATTTGATTCTTGCCGCTTTTCATTGAAACAATAATTTCATAATTAAAAACCTTGCAAAAATAATACGCCAGAAATTTAAAACTACAAAAGTATATAATTTTGCAACTAAAAAAGTGAGGATACAGGTATGTAGTAGGAAAAATCAGCCAAGTTATTAGAGACCATACATTTTTCTTCTAATCTAAGTTGCGAAGATATGTTACATTGGGAATTCACATTATATCCGTTCTCACAAGCAGACACGTACTACGTACGTTACTTTTAAACGTAAAAATAAAAAAATAAAAATTCCACGTTGAAAATTTTCGCATTTTCGTTGCAGAGCAAAATAAAAATTGTCAAACTTAATGTGATAATATTATAAATTGCAGCTGCACATTTTGCAGTCTATTTATTATTCGTGCAAAAAATTAACGAAAGCTCCTGAACGCAAATGAAAAACACTCAGCGCCGTTACTATGATAAAAAAGCTCTCCCACATTAACGGCGAGAGCTTTTGTTCCGCGGAGCTTCTGGCCGAAGCGTTAACGGCCGGCCATGTGATAGCTGAAAATTATATTCAATAATAGATTTTAAAAGTTCAAAAATAACACAGCCTTACAAATACCGTGCTTTTTTAAAAATACTTCGCAAACGCAGCTCGCAACTAAGCTACACATTTAGTGTGACAACCTGCCTTGTGATCCCCGAAGAGTTTCGCATGTGGCGAGTGGAATCTACATATATATTTTTACAGGTAAAGGGACTGGCCTTACGCCAACCTACTTCAGTTGAAGGGGGATTTTTCAGCTCTCGCGGGGCCTGATACTCATTTCTTGTGAAGGCTTAGTAAGCGTTGCCGGTATTTTATTTTAGTTTTTGAAACGGGATATAATTTCTGACACCCTCGGTGGGATTCAAACCCGGGCTCTCAACATTGAATGTGTCTGTTTTTCCTTCAGAAGTTGCATCATAAAATGTGCAGAAATTATGAGATACTCGCAGTTTACTTTATTAATTTGTAAGTTACTCGGCCATTGTAACAGCTCACTCTTAAAAATCTCCACAGCCTAATAAAGCGACGTCCCCTGTCACATTATTGTTTGATTTTGACGTCACTGTGCCAGTTAGTGGCGTCACGTCCCCGCACAAAGCACGTCAGCCGCAACAATGTGCGCGGGAGGGAGGTACGTCGTGCGAACGCCACCCAGAACCGACGGCCGGAGCCATAAATCATCATCACGGAACATGACTGTCAATATGCCGCGGTGGGAGGAGGAATTGGTGGGAAGTGATGCAGGAACCGTATCAAACCTTTCGTTTCTTTCTTGGCTCAGACATATCACTGGTCTGTTTGCGCCTTGGTGCCTCTCTCTTGCGATCTTCTTTTGGTGCCACTTCTATCCAAGATACAGGCTATTTTGACTTTTTCTGACCTGATGCTGACCACCCGTACTGTAAAAAAAGGTTCACTTTGCCAATGTCAACCCTGTGTTAGGTAAAGATTGCAAAAGTTGCAGGGGTTGTGTTCATTTGATCCAGAGTCAAAACCGCTATTTCAGAAATTTGATCCATCCATACTTTTCTCCGTCTTCCTCTACCACGACATCCGTCTATTCTTGCAACGTACATTTTCTTCATCAGTCTTTCATCACCCATTATCTCCATGTATCAAAAACTTTTTTTATTCTTCACTTTCACACTTTCTCTTGCACCACATTCTTCTCTTACAAGATCATTCCTCAC
Organism: Agapetus fuscipes; assembly: GCA_951799405.1. Taxonomy (NCBI): domain Eukaryota; kingdom Metazoa; phylum Arthropoda; class Insecta; order Trichoptera; family Glossosomatidae; genus Agapetus; species Agapetus fuscipes. The sequence continues at coordinate 12,855,113 of OX637362.1, forward strand.
CCTATGGCTGATGAATGAAAACCGATCCATAATCTAGTCGATACCCCAGTTCTTGTTGCTGTATAGACCAATTTTGTCAAATATGACCTTTTAATGCAGTTGTCTTAAGAATACAATTCTACACAATCTGAGCTAAGAAAAATACATATTTGTCTTCAAACGTGCGAGCTATTCAACATTTTTACATACGATTATCTGTGTTCGAAATTTTATTTCAGTTCTCGAGTGCCGTATATCCACTAATCGCTGGAGGCACATGCGTGACTGCGTCATCTACAATTGTAAGCCAATCACAGACGCGCGTGGGCATGACGTCACACCGACACATTGTTGTATGTTATATGTCATGCAACTCATGCGAAGTCGCTTCACTCGGTGATCTTCACTTGCAATGTTTTTTTGGTGGCAGAAGGCCTTCTCGTTGAAGTTAATCAGCTAAAGTTACTCTACTCAAGAAAAGAAAAGAAAATCCTCAAATTAGAGGCTAACGCATGACTCTAAGAAATCCCACCCTCCACAGAATGTCGAGGTTACTGAAGCTAATGTGCAATTGCTCCTGTAAAATTTGCTTAATGGTCTATACGGCCAACAAGAACTAAGGCAGCGCAGTGTCAACGCTCGTTAATAGAAAGTGCAACAGTCTTTATAAAAATGTGTTTCGGCTCTGGAAGCCTGTATTGTTCCAGCCGATAGACCGCGGGAGGAATAGAAGGGCGGTTTGTGTTCTTTTTTTCAGGAGGGGGAGATGGTTCGGTAAAAATGTAATGAATGATAAATGATTTACCTAGCGGGAACAATCCAGACATGCCCGATTACATTAGACTCTTCCATAGAACGCCTTTTATATTTCAAAAGCTCTTGTCATACTTAAAAACCTCAGGATCAGTCAGTGATTTTTTTTAGTTGTTCGGATATCAAAGCACTGTTTTTTCTTTCTTCCATTACTTTTTTTTTTAAATAGATTTGTGAAGAGGGATGCAATTTACCAACATATTCCGCCTGGCCAGAAACAGGTATAAATATCATCAATTAATAATTAATTATTGTATATTTAAATGAATTATTAATTAAATTACCCAATGATATCTGTTGAAACAGGATCAAAGTTATGGTCAAATGACGTAAGCGGGGATCGAACCAATTATTATTCTATTCCAAACACACTAGAAAGATCAGCCACTGGACTCCCTCGGTCATAAAACTGATAAAACATACATGCATAAATACGTACACCGACAAATATAATCAAAGATCAGCAATCATCATGGTTATTTTAATCTTCGATGCTGCGGTTTGAACAGGGACTTGGTGTTTTCGTTGAAAGCTATATTATACTATGTTTAAGAATACGTCACATCTAAATGCTACTAAGCTACACATAAAGAGTGACTTCTTGCCGGGCTTTCTCCAAAGGGGAAGCATGTAGCGAGTCGAACCTAATTACATTTGAAGCCAGACTTACACCAACCAGAAACGAGCACAAACGAATGAGTGCATACTGTAACTGTAACTCTAAGCCATTCCGCTAGGAGTGGCCACAGCCTCTACAGATTTTCCAACATTTTATCCTATCCTTGCATTTTTCACTTTCAATTCATTCATATCCATAACCTTTTCCATACATTTCGTTCTTTATATTCGCTTTGTATATCTCGTACACACGAAACAAAACAAGTTTTTTTAGAAGAGTCTCTTTGGTTGATATTTTTAAATACAATACTTTTTTTTTGTAAATGCACTCACACCGAAACAGATGACACTCAAAGCAAACGAGACCTGAAGCATTCGTTTGTTGAGGTAAGAGTGTTTTGCCCACAAAATAGGCCCTTGATGGCTTTACCTTGTTTAGCATTGTTGTTTGGGTCTAACGCTCGCATGATGTATCGCCGACATTTATTAAGTCAATTTTTTATTTGAAAATTAATACCTTCTCCCTGAACACCGTCATGTTATCACGCTTCTCTAAAAATTTGATGAGACGTTTTATCATACTGAGTGGAATAAAAAAACATATTTACTAAGTTACGGTGGCGAAGCGTGCCATACAAGCCGGTTCCCATCGGCTTCCCTTTTAAAAAGATGTAACAAAGTAGTTAAAAAATATAGGCACAAAGTAAAAAAATACATTTAAAACCAAAGAAAGAATACGTATTTTTTCCCCATTAAATCCATGCTGTAACTGTAACTCTGTCGCCATTCCGCTAGGGGTGGCCAGAGCCGCTGCAGAGCTGCCTCCATTTTTTCCTATCCTTTCATACCTCTTTCAATTCATTCATATCCATCACCATGCAGTCTACTTTATTATCATTTTTGCCTCATTTTAAACGAAAAACCGATGGGAATTTGCTTTTATGGCTCCCTTCGCCACTGCTAAGTTATCTACAATCGATAGTTCTGTTGGTAGAGTGCTTGCATTTCATGCCGAGAGCTCGAGTTCGAATCCGGTGGTCAGCCTCATATCAACATATAAACTTCAAAAAAACGCAACTAAGCCAAACATGTAGTGAGATTTCTTGCCTGCGTTATCCCCGAAGACATCGCATGTAGCGATTCGGGACCTATTTATTTTTACGGATATGATGACCTGCCTCACCCCCTTTCAGTGGGTTTCCCAGCTCCCGAGGGGGGGCTGGTTCTCATTTCTTGTGAAGGCTAAGTACACCTTGGGATCGAACCATTGCTCTCGGCATGGAATGCAAGCATTCTACGAACTGAGCTATCGACTAGACTTGTAACGAACTTGGTCGTCGATACAAAGCGCCAATTCTCAAGCAAGACGCAGTCGCTGAAATGCTGGATGGACCTTTAGTGACCGGTCTTTGGTGAAGGTATATATGCGTTTTTCACCCAGCGAAGAGAAAATTTGAAAATATAAATGGTACATTTTTTGTGCTCCACCGGGGTTCGAACCCACAACCTACCATTTACGAGTCCAAAGTTTTGCCACCGCACTTGGCACAAGTCGCACAAAATAATATATTTTTTTACAGTATCGGTGGTCAGCGTCCTACCAACCTATAAGTTGAGTCGTTGATTAAAATCAAAATAATTCCTTCCCCACTTCTCGGAAGATGAAGAAGCTCTCTCTCCGTGCCAAGATGGCGATGTTGGATGGAGCCTTCTCGACGTTAATTGAGATGGATCGAAGTTTAAAGGAATCCCGCTCTGAAGTGTAATCATTATTTATGCCCTGCCACCGTGATGGGAGCACAGTTTGCCGTTTTATATTTTGTGTGTGAACGAAACGGACGAGTGAGTTGTAAGATTTGTGGACAAGAAACTAGCTTACGGAATTGATACATTCGCAGCTAACGTCTGCAGGAGACACCATATCTGCTAGTAGATATGTTACATTAGAGATTCATATTATAATCGTCGGTGCTATGGCCGAGGGGGCCAAGTGGGCTGATTTTTCTAGCGTGTTTGGAATATAATGTCGGTGTTATAGCCGCGGGGATCAAGACAGGTTATTTGGAACCAGATAACGCTGGTTCGAATCCCGCGACGATAACTTCGACCCTGGTTCAACAGATGCCGTTGCATGCACACAAGCTTCTGCTTTCGCATGAAGACAACTGGCCAGGTAAAATAGGTTGGTGGATTGCATTCCTTTCCACAAATCTATTTTAAAAAAAAAAAAAAAAAAAAAAAAAAAAAAAAAAAAAAAAAAAAATAACGGTGGTTCAATCTCCGCCTGGGTCATTTGTCCATAACTTTGACCCTGGTTCAAGAGATTTTATTGGGCATTTATTAATAAATCCTTTATTATATTACCCTTCGTCGTCGTCATTCGTCGTCGAGTTTCGATTTTCAAAATCAATGCCATCACAGCAGATGAAACACATTCATGCTCTATAGCAAATTAATTTTTGTATATATGCTGCAATGCGGCGAGCTTACGCGTGTGTGTTTACAAATGTATGAAAACTTTTAGGAATTAATCTGTTTGTTCATACTAAAAATGTATGGAACAATATTGACATCTAGCGGCAAAACGTAAAAGTTTTTTTTACATTTTCTTTTATTTCATGCAAATTAAAAATAAAAAAAAAGCCAAATAAAAATGGATTTCAATCTGTAATCTAAGTTGCAAACATATATAACATTTGAGATTCATATTACATGCATTCTTACGAGCAGACATGTATAAGTTCTAATCTAATCTAATCTAAGCTGCAAAGATATATATCATTTAAGATTTATATTAAATGCATTCCCACAAGCAGATATGTATAAGTTCCCGCTTACATATGCTGCATGTGTACTTACAACATAACAGCCCATTCCAAATGAACATAAGCCCTGCAACTCTTGCCAACCTTCCCTGAAACAAAGGTGAATTTGCAAAGTAAACCATTTTTTAAAGTATGGGTGGTCAGCCTCATACCAACCTATAAGTCAAGAAAATTATTTTGTGTATTTCTTTACATAATCTAAGTTGCAAAGATACATACCATTTAAGATTCATATTAAATGCATTCCCACACGCAGACAGGTACAAGTTCACGCTTACAAATGCCCAATGTGGACTTGCAAAATAAAAAAACTAATCTCAAATGAACATAAGCCCTGCAACTTTTGCCGACTTTCCTCAAACAGAGATAAAATTTGCATGGTAAACCATTGCTTACAGTATGGGTGGTCAGCCACATACTAACCTTTTAGTCAAGGAAATTATTTTGTTTAGTTCTATAATCTAAGTTGCAAAGATACATACCATTTGAGATTCATATAAAATGCATTCCCACAAGCAGACAGGTACAAGTTCACGCTTACAAATGCCCAATGTGGACTTGCAAAATAAAAAAAACTAATCTCAAATGAACATAAGCCCTGCAACTCTAGCCGACTTTTCCTCAAACAGAGATAAAATTTGCATTGTGAACCATTGCTTACAGTATGGGTGGTCAGCCACATACTAACCTTTTAGTCAAGGAAATTATTTTGTTTAGTTCATTAATCTAAGTTGCAAGATACATACCATTTGAGATTCATATTAAATGCATTCCCACCAGCAGACAGGTACAAGTTCACGCTTACAAATGCCCAATGTGGACTTGCAAAATAATAAAAAAAAAAAAATCTCAAATGAACATAAGCCCTGCAACTCTTGCCGACTTTTCCTCAAACAGAGATAAAATTTGCATTGTGAACCATTGCTTACAGTATGGGTGGTCAGCCACATACTAACCTTTTAGTCAAGGAAATTATTTTGTTTAGTTCTATAATCTAAGTTGCAAAGATACATACCATTTGAGATTCATATAAAATGCATTCCCACAAGCAGACAGGTACAAGTTTACGCTTACAAATGCCCAATGTGGACTTGCAAAATAAAAAAAACTAATCTCAAATGAACATAAGCCCTGCAACTCTTGCCGACTTTTCCTCAAACAGAGATAAAATTTGCATTGTGAACAATTGCTTACAGTATGGGTGGTCAGCCACATACTAACCTTTTAGTCAAGGAAATTATTTTGTTTAGTTCATTAATCTAAGTTGCAAGATACATACCATTTGAGATTCATATTAAATGCATTCCCACTAGCAGACAGGTATAAGTTCGCGCTTACAAATGCCCCATGTGGACTTATAAAATAAAAAACTAATCTCAAATGAACATAAGCCCTGCAACTCTTGCCGACTTTTCCTCAAACAGAGATAAAATTTGCATTGTGAACCATTGCTTACAGTATGGGTGGTCAGCCACATACTAACCTTTTAGTCAAGGAAATTATTTTGTTTAGTTCTTTAATCTAAGTTGCAAAGATACATACCATTTGAGATTCATATTAAATGCATTCCCACAAGCAGACAGGTATAAGTTCGCGCTTACAAATGCCCCATGTGGACTTATAAAATAAAAAACTTATCTCAAATGAACATAAGCCCTGCAACTCTTGCCGACTTTTCCTCAAACAGAGATAAAATTTTCATTGTAAACCATTCTTACAGTATGGGTGGTCAGCCACATACTAACCTATAAGTCAAGGAAATTATTTTATTAAGTTCTATAATCTAAGTTGCAAAGATACATACCATTTGAGATTCATATTAAATGCATTCCCACAAGCAGACAGGTATAAGTTCGCGCTTACAAATGCCCCATGTGGACTTATAAAATAAAAAACTAATCTCAAATGAACATAAGCCCTGCAACTCTTGCCGACTTTTCCTCAAACAGAGATAAAATTTTCATGGTAAACCATTCTTACAGTATGGGTGGTCAGCCACATACTAACCTATAAGTCAAGGAAATTATTTTGTTAAGTTCTATAATCTAAGTTGCAAAGATACATACCAATCGAGATTCATATTAAATGCATTCCCACAAGCAGACATTTATAAGTTCACGCTTACACATAATGCATGTTGACTTACAACATAAAAACCCAATCTCAAATTAATATAAGCCCTGCAACTCTTGCCAATCTTCCCTGAAACACAGCTGAAATCTTCAAAGTGAACCATTTTTTAAACTATGGGTGGTCGATTTTCTTTTACAAAGGCTGCATGTTTTTATTTTACATGTTTTCCGAATTTTAACGCGAGGAAACTATGCGCAATATACACATTCACCAAATGTTAAGGGGTTGGGCTGCGTAGCAGCCAGGGGCAACGCCCCTAGTAATTATTAATTAATGATATTAATATCTGTTTCTGGCCAGACAGAATAGGTTGGTGTATTGCATTATTCTTCACAAGTCAAAAAAAAATGCATTCTCACAAGCAAACTTGAATCTTCAATATAAAAACCAAAAGCTCAAATGAACATACACCCTGCAACTCTGGTCAGAAACAGGTATTTATATCATAAATTAATTGCCCGACAGCTTCTGTTGAACCAAGGTCAAGGTTTTAGTCAAGGACATGATGGATTTCGAACTTGCGCTTGTTTCAATAAGGCAATTGCCAGTGCCAACGTCATATTCCCTAGATCATCTCAGCGAAATCTGTACCTTTTACCTTTTAACAGTGTGGTAAAACTTGTGTTATCATTGTTCTCTTTCTCACTAACGAAGATTTGTGTTGAGGCAGGTTGAAAAACATTTTAAGTGTAGAATTTTATCTTATCTAAGTTGTAAATATATGTAATATTGGAGATTCACATTATATGCATTTTCACAAGCAGACACACATAATTATATTTTAAATAATTATACTCGCGCTTAACACTATAAAAACCTAAATTTAAAATGATCACACACCTTGAAACTCTTACCGACCTTCCCTGACACAGGAGTGATATTGGCAAATTGAACCGTTTTCTACAGCATGGGTGGTCAGCTGCATACAAACCTTTGAGTCAAGGAACACACACAACAAATTGCATTTTTTAAAATCAACAAATAATAATATCGACTGTTAAAAGTCAAAATAATTTCAACTCCACTGTGTTATAACTCGATGGAACTGAAGGCCCAAGTAATTAGGAACAACAATTAATAACTGTTTATAGCCGGCTCGCAGCTCCATGGCAAAAATATAAATATAAAGGGGAATTTATCATTACGGCTATGACTTATTATACCAAGAACACTAACATCACCCGAAAAAGTTTTCAAGTTAATAAAAATATTTAATGTTTTTTTTTTAAAGAGGTTTTTCGGCCACTGACTCGACTTGTAGGTTGGTATGCGGCTGACCCCCCATGCTATAGAAAACAGTTCACTTTGCCAATGTCACCCCTGTTTCAGGGAAGGTCGGCAAGAGTTACAGGGTATATTGACATTTGAGATTTGGTTTTTATATTGTAGGTCCACATGCGACATGTGTGAGCGCGAAATTATGTGTGTCTGCTTGTGGAAATGCATTTAATATGTATCTCAAATGATGCATATCTTTGCAACTTAGATTTAGATGTAGTTACATTACTTTATGTCCGGTCTATAGCTTATCGCCGGTCGATAGATCAGTTGGTAGAGTGCTTGCATTCCATGCCGTGAGCTCGGGTTCGAATCCTGCCGAATCAGTCAGAAATGGTTTCCCGTTTCAGTGTTTATTTTAAACCCCAAAATAAAATACCGGCAAGGCTTACTCAGCCTTCACAATAAATAAGAACCAGCCCTCTCGGGAGCTGGGAATCCCCCACTTCAACTGAAGTGTCTGGCTTAAGGCTGGCCCCCTTACCTGTAAAAATAAATAGGTTCAACTCGCCACATGCGACCCCTTCGCGCGTAACGCAGCAAGAAGTTATTCTTTATGTTTAGCTTAGTTGCGTTCTCTTTTGCGTTGCGATAGCTCAGTTGATAGAGTGCCACCGAGGGTGTCAGAAATGATTTCCCGTTGCGGTGTTTGTTTCAAACCTAAAATAAAATACCGGCAAGGTTTACTCAGCGTTCACAAGATCTGAGTACCAGCTCCTTCGGGTGCTGGAAAAGCACAACTTTAACTAGTTGACGTAAGGCTGGCCTTCTTAACTGTGAAAATAAAAAGTTTCACTCACCAAATGCGACCCTCTGGGGAGAGCGTGGAGTTTCAAGTTTTCCCCAAGGGGTGTCATATTTATGTAGATTGGAACCTATTTATTTTTACAGGTAACGGGGCTGACCTTACACCAATCACTCCAGCAGAAGTGGGAGTTTTCCAGCTCCCGAGGTTGCTGGTGCTCATTAATTGTGAGCGCCGAGTAAATATTTCCGGTAATTTTATTTTGAGTTTGACTTATAGGTTGGTATGAGGCTGACCACCCATACTGTAAAAAATGGTTCACTTTGCCAATGTCACCCCTGTTTCAGGGAATGTCGGCAGGAGTTGCAGGGCTTATGTTCATTTGAGTTTGGATTTTATTTGTAAGTACACAATCAGCATTTGTAAGCGCGAACTACACGTGTTGGTTTGTGGGCATGCATCTGAGAGCTTTAAATGAATATATCCTTGCAACTTAGATTATAGATTATTATTATAGATATAAACACCGAAACGGGAAGTCATTCTTGACACCCTCAGTGAGATTTAAGCTCGAGCCCTCGGCATGGAATGAAAGCACTCTACCGACTAAAATATCGACCTTTTATATATATATATAAATATAATATTATTAAAGTCAGCCCTATGCTTCTATTCAACATATGAAATTATCATTTTCGAAATGTTTTTCGCAAGAATTGCAGTAACATTCAAACGCCAACACTAAAATTTCACTTTCAAATTTTCTCCAAACGCTAAGAGAGTAATATATCAGAATAGGGATTGGAAAACCATGGGTGAGAAGATCCGAATAACAAAGAAAACATTATTTTTGAATTTTTTCATTATTAGTATTTATTATTTTTGTCGTTATAACAACAACAATAAAAATTAAACGTGTTCAGTAATTTCAACAAATACAAAATACTGATGAAGGAAATGCCAATGCCACCCCGGTTTCAGGTAAAGGTGGCAGGAATTGCAAAATTTGTGTTCATGAGAGGTTCGGTTCATTTTGTATGGTCACATGTAGCATGTGTAGGTTCAAACTTACATGTTCCTGCATGTGTGCATGAATGAAATATGAGTCTTAAAAGATAACATATCTATGCAACTTATATTACAGATAAATAACAATTTAATTTATTGCAAATAAGAAAGAAAAAAAAACTGCAATAAATATATATATTTTTATATTTTGTATTGTTTGTGTATTAACACTGTGAAAATTCATAATGTTTAGTTTACAATTTTTTGAAGGAATTCAAAGAAAACACTGTTTATTTTCACTCAAATATATTTAAAAAGATTAGAATCTTTAAAATAAATTACAAACGCGTTTTCGACCTAGTAGGTCATCATCAGGTATGATTACAGCAAAAGGCACCTCATTAAATCCAGTCAATAGGTATAAATTATAGTCAGGTAGGTAAAAACATTGAGCAAAAAATTTTTTGTTTGTAAATTATATATAAAAAATATTTTTATTGGTAAATCTATAATTCAATTCAAATGAGATATGTTATACACAAACAAAATTGTATTTCTTTTTTTCAATTTTCTAGACACGCTTGGTTATATATATATTTTTTTACATTTCTTTTTTAACATTCACAAATAATTATTTCTTATTTTTAATTTAATTTAATTAATAATTATTTTTTACATTTCTATTTTAACATTCACAAATAATTATTTCTATATTTACGATCTATTAGATTTATTATTAGCTATTCTTTTAATTATTTAAAAAAAATACAACGAGGCGTTTTACCTTCTTATAAATGAAACTGGTAGGAAAACAAAATAAATCCCATTCTGTTTATTTAATACTCCAAACAAGATCTTATTTTTCTACCTCGCAAAAATAAAACCCTCATTCACAAGCATCTCTTCAAATAATCAACAGTTAATCCTTGGCTTATAATTTTGAGCGTTGTCTGTAGGCGCACCACTTTCACGTGCAAGAAGACCCCCTGGGGGTTTGCCAGGCATCGAGGAGGAGCGGAACCCCGCTTCTTTATGGACCCCCGGGGACGATTATGAAGTCTTTATGATAATAGGGGTGTACGTGCCGACAGCTACACCCCCCAACTTTCACACGCTTACCACCCCCGAAAATTTTACCCCTCCGGTTCTGTGAATTTCCCTTCAAATCTCATTCAAAAATTTCTGCACAAACCACCTGAAAAATTTTCCCCGAGTCCTTCAAATTTTTCCCCCAAGCCAACTAGAAATTTTGAAAACGCGTTTCCTCGAGTTTCCTAGAAATTTCTAACTTACACTCTAGAAAAAAAAACTATTAAACCTGTAGAAAAGATTCTCTGAAGTTGCTTAGATTGTTATCTCTATCCATAGTAACCAATCACCTGAAGATGAGCAATTCCCATGCTCATAAAAAAAATCCGTGAATCCAAGGAAAACTCTTACAAACTCTTTGAAAAACCATACTATCACAAGTTTGTCTCAAATGTCTTAGTAAATTCTCCAAAAGAGTCTAGACAAAATTTGCTTCATAAAAGAGTCTGGTCGAATTCTCTCCGAGTGTCTTGGCTAAATTTTCACAATGCTTCATTTTGCCAATGTCACCCATGTGTCAGGGAAGGTCGGCAAAAGTTGTAGGGCTTATGTTAGTTTGAGGTTTGGATTTTATTTGCAAGTACACATTCAGCATTTGTAAGCGCGAACTACACTTGTTTGTTTGTGGGCATATATTTGAGATCATTAAATGAATATATCCTTGCAACTTAGATTATTGATTATAGTCATGACATATTTTTATTCAAAGAATCTACGCAAATTCTCCGCAAAAGTCTCCGCAAGGGTTTCAGAAAATTCTACGTATCTTCCAGGGTCTAAATATTTTGGAAAGTATTCATCAAGCTTCTGGAAAAATTCTTGCGAGGGCCCTAAAAGGATCCTAAAAACCACCTGAAACCTTCCAAAAATTCTCTCTCGGACCACTGAAAAATCTTCTCCATGTTTTCTGGAAATAAAATCAAGCGCAGTGGAAAATTCTCCCAAAATTTGGAAATTTCTTCCAGTCTTCCCAAATGCTCCCCCCTCCAAAAGCTTCGTAGATAACAATGCCTGGTCCCGACTCCGATTAACATATTTTCCTAACGGAAATTTTATTCCACGCCAAGTGTATGTATATATTTCACTTTGCCTGGTCGTGGAATTTCTGCAAGATGTTTTTCTTGCCCTTTAGTATGTTATGAGAGATTTTTTATTCACACTTGCGAGATATAACTCACTTAGTTAAATTTTAAACAATTTAAGTACTGAATCGTCCTTGCATGTTTTTCATTTTTTATTACCTTTTTTATTTCGTAACCTTTTTTTCTAAATGTAACTCCTTAATAAGCTGGTATAAAGATGATCACCCATACTGTAAAAAATGGTTCATTTGTCAATGTCACCCCTGTTTTAAAGAAAGTCGGCAAAAGTTGCAGGGTTTATGTTCATTTGAAGTTTGGATTTTAATTTGTTAGTACACATTCACAATTTGTAAACGTGAATTTACACATGTTTGTTTGTGGGTATGCATTGACATGAGCTCTGAGTGTTTATATATCCTTGCAACTTAGATTATAGATTTTATTATTATAGAATCGTCCTTGCATATTTTTATTTTTTTAGTAGCTTTTTTTACTTTGCAACCTTTTTTTTCTAAATGTATGGGAAGCAGTTTTATGAAACAAGGCTTTTAAATTACTTTGTTAATCTGATCGGCATCAGACCGTAAACGAAGTTTTTAGAGGTTAATCTACAAATTTCCTGAAATTTTAAACTAAATCTGATAATTGATTGGGCCCGACATGGGAAGTAACTTCAACATCACATAACAAAAATCATGTTTTTATATTGACATACAACTTCACATGAAGCATTCCAAAAATATTAAACATGTTTCGTAAAAAATACACACAACATTTTTTTCAGCTTAGGAGTCTATAAAAAACAAATAACATATCGCCACCTAAAAGGTTTAGCTGAATAAGTGCTGATTCACTGATTCGACAAATCGCGCATACATAATTTTATTGGATGTTACTTCTCATAGACTTTTAACTTTTAAAGAGAGACTCTTTTCAAATTTCTTAACTACAGGATTTCACCCTTTTCTAGTGTTTTCTTTCATAGAAAATAGGATAAAAAGTGCATTTATATGAGAAACCTACGACAGCATAATATGTCACTTATTCAGATATGAAAACACTCACATACAATATATGTCAAATATTTTTTCAACATTCTCATGTAAGTATTTATCTTTTTCTCAGTTTGACCACTATAGAATTTAATTGTAAATTTTCAAATATAAAAAAAATCACAGTCAATAATGTTAACTTAATCTGTACTACTAACTGGTATAGTCTTATTGTTTGGATTGTTCAAAATACGTTATATATATACAGAAACAATGATATCCTTGATAATAGACCAATAACTTATGTCCTAATTGTTTCAGAACAATATCCAGTACTTGAAGTACCTAGTTTACGTAAAACTCAAAGTAAGAGTTCTTCCAAAAGTATATCAATACTAATACGCTGCATCATTTTCCATACATTTTTCAGTGAACGTTTTCGTTGAGTTAAGGTGCTCCATTTTATACTTGGGGTGCAAGGAGTAGCTGTATAACGGTTCTATGTTTGTAACGGATTCGTTATCTGGTATGGCGGCAAGTGTTTCGGCCAACAAACGGCCGTTATTCGTTAGGAGCCAGTCCGTTAGGAAACGGAAGGCCACTGCAAAGTAGGAAATATTGAACGCCTGCTCTACCTGAGATAGCAAACTCAATGTAGACTTTTGAAATTCACAAACAGTAAAATAGTAATGGTTTTAGTTAAGATTTCGGCTGCGTTGCCGTTGTTAATACCTCCATCTATTAATTATATACCTCATTATCATAACGTTACCTTAGTGCTTGTTTGTCCTATCTCCAACAAAGGTGATTTCATATGAGCAGTGTTTGTATTTGTACTGGACCTATGTTTCTTATGAATGCTGAAAATGTCATCTTGGAATCGAATCCGTACTTAACATTTTTTTTATAATGTCAATAGTGTTTGAGAAAGTATGGAAAAACTGAAACTACTTAATGAATTAAATTTTAATTCAATCAAAGAACACAGTTTTTCCATATTTACTCAAAAAATATTGACATTATAAAAAAATGTTAAGTACGGAAGGTAAACAATGTGTAGTTCTGTAATTAAAAAGCAAAACAAAAATTACGAAATATAGCACACACGAAAAAAAGCTAAAAATGTTCAAAAAACGCGTTTTTTTAAATATTTTTTTGTGGTAGCAATTTTTAAGTTATATATTTTGTTCAAGCTTTATAATTAAGATAAAAAATAAATAAACATGTTTCATTTTTTTCATTACTGTAACTAATTTGCAAAGACCGTAAAGTGTAAGAAACATAAACGGCAGATTTAGCTTTATAACGCGCCTTAACAGTTTTGCGCGTTTCCCCTGTAGGGACACGTTCATACTGCTCAGAGCTTAACAGTACCGGAAGGGAAGGCTGATCATGATCGCCTAAAGGAAGGAAAACGTGCGGTCAAAGATGTGCCTCAAGGGCAACCAGATCTAGGAACGAAAACAACCTGAATCTAGCTAGACAAGTCCAAACTGAGTCCAAAGCCGTTAAAGATAAAAGCACAAAGGATACAATTAATTGTTGATTTTTGACTTGTAGGTTGGTATAAGGCTGATCACACATGCTTTAAAAGAATGTTCACTTTGCTTATGCCCCTTTTGTTCAAGGGAATGTCGGAAAACGTTGCAGGGTTTAATGTGTTTATTTGAGGTTTGGATTTTAATTAATTGTGAGTACCTACACATGCAGCATTTGTAATCGCTAATTTACACGTGTCTGTTTGTGAGCATGCATTTGATATGAATTTAAAATGTATATATTTTTTTATTTGAATTGTAATATTTGAAAATATTTTATTGTTGTCAACAGTGCTTTCCCAAAACTTTTGTAACTTAATTATAGACATCTGTCATTGGTGATCTTATGTTTCTGTAAAATGTGTTGTGTTGTATAAATTCTTAATAATTATAAATGTAAGTTGAAAGGTACAAAATAATGTGATGAGATGGTTTGGGCATGTGGAAAGAATGAATGATGACAGACTGACAAATACAGAGGAAATGTGGAAGCAAAAAGAGGTAAGGGAAGACCGAGAATAGTATGGTGTGATTAGATTGAGGAGGTTGTGAAAGAATGGGATATACAAAGTGAGCGTAAAAGAAAAAAATGCATGAAAAAGGTGATGGATATGAATGAACTGAAAGAGTTGTGTAAGGATAGGAAGAAATAGAGGCAGCTCTGCAGAAGCTCTGGCCTCCCCTAGCGGAATGGTTACTGAGTTACGGTTACAGTTAAATGTACTAAATTCGAAAAGACAGTGCCTAACTGTGGCAGATCTTCAAAACTTATAATGCGTTGATACTTATTTTCGTGTATATATTTTTTTACTTCCTTGCATCTCATAATATTATGTAGTTGTCAGTTTATTTATATTTTGTAAAAAAATAATTAAAATCTGAAACTCTATAAAAATTTAAACTGTTCATTTTCCTTACGTCTTCATACAAAGGTATATCAATTGTAAAAACAATAAAGTGCATTTCCAGATCTCAACTCTTTCAACAGAGTTTCATACAAAAAAGCGAAAAAATAAAAAAATAAAAAAACTCCTTCATGAAAACTTTTCACATATTTTCTTCGCCAACAGGAAAAAAAGGTCAATTTAAAATTACGCTCGGTTAGTGGCGGGAGTTTTTTTTTTCTTTTTTTTTTTACAACGTATTGGTGCGGGTCGGATTCAAAAGTTTGAGAAGCGCTGGCTTATTTGTATGCAAGGGACCCAGTGCAGGCAGCGAGAGGATAGCTCACGGCGGTTCTCAAACTTCTTGCGAGACGCGGTTAAGAAGAGGAAGAAGAAGTTTTGGCGGTAACTGCCCACCCGTCCGCCCCCCGTGGTTCTGGAGTTTCTTAGAACGTTGCTTGAACGCCTTGAGTGTTGTTTTAAAGAATGAAGTAAAGTTGGCCCGAGAAAAAATGCGCTTGTATTGCAAAATATGTAATATTTTTAATGTCATCTTGAGAAAATCTTTTTAAAAAAAATCTATTCAAATTGTATCATAAGCCCATAGCTCCGGTCGGTAGCTCAGTTGGTAGAGTGCTTGAATTCCATGCCGTGAGCTCGGGTTCGAACCCCACCGAGGGTGTCAGAAATGGTTTCCCGTTTCGGTGTCTATTTCAAACCCTAAAATAAAATACCGTCAAGGCTTACTCAGCGTTCTCAAGAAATGAGAATCAGTCCCCCCGGGAGTTGGGAAACCCCCACTTCAACTGAAGTTGTTAGCGTAAGGCCGGCCCCCTTACCTGTACAAATAAATAGGTACAACTTGCCACATGCGACCCCTTCGGGGATAACGCGGCAAAAAGCTACACTATATCTGTAGCTTTTAGTTGCGTTGCAAATACAAGCTTAAGATTTCGGTATTTTATATTTCAAAACATTTACAGTTTTCTGTAAAAATCATGAATTGGTATTTTTATTTTTAATAAAACTTATTTTCTCTTATCTGTAATCTAAGTTTCAACGATATTTAACATTATGAATTCCTACTTTACATTATATGTATTCCCATTAGCAGACACGTATATGTTACTGTAACTGTAACTGTAACTCTGTCGCCATTCCACTAGGGGTGGCCAGAGCCTCTGCAGAGATGCTTCCATTTTTTCCTATCCTGACATACCTCTTTCAATTCCTTCATATCCATCACCTTGGTCATGCATTTCATGAAAAAGTTTGGTAATTGTTAGGTTTAGGTTAGAAGTACGGTCGTTTGACATATTTACAATAATTATAACTATTAACTACACAGTTAAAATTAATTCAAAAAAATTAACGAAAGAGGATGTCATCATGCAGAGAGGGTGTCTTCTGAAGACGTTAGCTATATCGCTAACGAAACGTCGAGAATAATGTAACTTTTCTGACAACATTTTGTCCAATATCCGATAAATTCATTTTAAAACTATGTAGTTATCTAATCTAATCTAAAATAAGTTGCAAAATATAAGTAACATTAGAGATTCACATTAAATACATTTTCACAAAACAGACATGTTTAAGTTCGCGCTTAAACATGCCGCATGTAGTCCTTCAATATAAAAACCCGCATCTCAAATGAACATACACCCTGCAAATCCTGCCCACCTTCCCTAAAACAGGGGTAACATTGGCAAAGTGAACCATTTTCTGCAGCATGGGTGGTCAGCCGCATACCAACCTATAAGTCAAGGAACATACACAACAAATAACATTTTTAAAATCAACAAATTATAACATGAATGGACATCAAAACTAACAGAAAACAAATAAATTGAAAAGGGTTTTTTATGACATAATTTAAAGTTCTACAAATAGCAGTCGTTTTTGGAATATTTAGAACCCCTGGCGTTGCAAAGGAGTCACCCGTTCATTTACTTGCATGGCAGCCAGCTTCAGAAAGTCCGCTCTACTTTTGCACTAAGAGTATGATTTTAAAAAAGCTCTGATCAGTTCTGTCAGGTTGCAGGAGCGAGGGGAAAGCGCAAACAACGTGGCTATCAGCTTACCGAGCGTGTATGGGGAATAATAAATGCTTCCTCTCTTACAGTTTTGCAACAAACATAGCAACTAAGCCAAGAAAAAGAAGAAGAGAGAAAACAAAATATTAATTAATTGTACATTGAAGCTTTCACGGCCGGTTCTTGTTGACACAACAATCAATTTCAGCAGATCCTGTAAGAAGATCACAGCGACTAGCCAAACGCTGATAATGCCCATCGGAGCAATGGGCGAAACTGTCCGGAAAGAATCTACCAGACCACGGCTACATAGCCCGAAAAAAGTTATTGTTATGGCAATATGAATTAATATTTTACGAACATTTGCATTTATGTCAATATGTTTTTACCTACTCGGGTATACATTTTTTTTGTTAGTAATCCTGTGCGGGAGACTTCCTAGATTTAAGAGACTCTAGAGGTCTATGACGCTTGTTGAAGTGATGCAGAGGTGTTGTTTACGAGCTTGGTTGTCGCTACAAAGCGCCAATACTCAAGCGAGACCCAGTTGCTGTAAGGCTGGATAGTCCTTTCGTGACCGGTCTTTGGTAAAGGAATATGAATTTTTAAACCAGCGAAGAGCGTTTTTGATTTTTTTTTTCTTTTTTTTTGTGCTCCGCCAGGATTCAGCCCACAGCATTCCATTTACGAGTCAAAAGTGTTAACCACTAGTCTACAGACCGGTCTTCTTCTTCTAGTAAGTGAACTCATTGTGAATGATTACTGATGACAAAAGATGTTCACACTTTTGCAGTAGTGTAGGAAAAAAGTGCATTGTACAAGTGGACAAGAGTGACACTATATGTGTAGCTTAGTTGCGTGTTACATCTAATTTTAAATTATGATGAAAAGCGAATGAATGGAATATCCAGAGGCATTATAAAAGGAGAGCTTGTATGAAGAAGGTTATAAGTCTGGAGGAAATGAAAGAAGTATGTTAGGACGACAGAAAGAAGTGACGGTTGATCTGTAATGTTGGCGTATAAGGCTAGGGTTTTCATCTTTATACATACCTATTATTAGTTGTTTTTTTTAAACATGTAATTTGTTCTGTATGTTCCGATTTGCAGGGTGTTAGTTCATTTGAGATTTGGGATTGTACAGGGATATTGTAAGTCCACATGCGGCATGTTTAAGCTTGAACTCATACGTGTCTGCTTGTGAAAATGCATTTAATGTGAATCCCCAATGTTAGGTACATATCTTTGCAACTTAGATTAGATTTAACATGTGTGGCTTAGCTACGTTATACCAACTTATTTCAATTACAATGAAAATAAATTGCAGTAAGATATCAAAACTGTCAATACAGGGACCCGCTATAAAAACGGCACTCAAAAGCAAAACGACGCGGTTTCCGAAGGTCGGAAGTTCTCTACCAACTCCGCATACAAAAAGACGCCAACACTCACAGTGAATAAACTTTACAGGCTAATTAGTAGACTACCCCAGCAAAGGCACAAAGTGTAATAATTTTATTTCATAAACACCCCTTCGGTTGTTATGTCTGTGTACGAGGTTGTTACGTGATGGGAGAAGCAGAAGTGGGATGTTGTGAAATGCCTAGCCTGTAAATAGTCATTTCAAAATTTACCTCCCCTCAAAGAAAAATGCAACTTAACAACACATATTTTGTAACTTTTTGCTTGCTTTATCCTCGAAGGTGATTCGGGACCAGTTTATTTTTACGGGTAAGGGGGCCGGCCTCACACAAACCACTTTCAGTTGAAGTGAGGCATTTCCAGCTCCCGAAGAAGGCTGGTTCTCGTTTCTTGTAAAGACTGAGTAGTCCAGTGGCGAAGGGTGCCATACAACTCGATTCCCATCGGTTTCCCTTTGAAAATGAGGCAAAACTTATAATAAAGTACACTGAATGGTTTCAATGGGGAAAAAATACGTATTGTTGGTTTGGTTTTATTTGTATTTTTTTACTTTGTGCCTATATTTTTAACTACTTCGTTGCCTCATTTTAAAAGGGAAACCGATGGGAATCGAGTTGTATGGCACCCTTCGCAACTAGTGAGTACACCTTGCCGATATTTATTGTTGGTTTGAAATAGACACAGAAACATTGAAAATACCAGACCTAAGTGTGTATTGGGAACAGCTAATTTATATAATCTATAATCTAAGCTACAAAGATGTGTTAACATTTAAGGCTCATATTTAATGCATGCCCACAGACAGGCACATGTAGGTTCGCGCCTACACATTCAGCATGTGTGCACACTAGGTTGGAGCGTGCTTGTATGGAGTTTTTTTTTTTTTTCGAATTTAAAAAAGGCGGGGTGCGAAATCGGTGCTCTGGTACATACATATTAAGCACAGAAAATTTGGATTCAATATCTTATCTGCAAATTGTGCCCCAAAGCCCTTGAAATATCACAAATATTCAAAAAAGTGGGTAGTGCAATAACTGGTTTCGTATAAATTCTAACCATAAATTATACAATTTCTCACTTGCTGTTGACTAACGATAAACACAACTAAAGAATAATAGTGAAAAAATCCTAAAAAAACATGTGTTTACCCGCGAAATATCGTTGTCGATTAAGTAATTTTTCGCGCAAATTTGCTATGTTCAAAACAGGGAAAACTTGTCGGGTGGAGATCAACCATCCACGTCTGGCAGTCCAGTAGTTGTAGTAAACTCGGATACAGCTACTACAGCTACTGCTATAGCAAGCAAGCAACTCAATAAACTTAATTTGCCAGTTGTAGCCAGAACACTGGATCGTTATGGCGTTTCCGATCGGGCAGGAGCTGCCATCGTGTCTGCTGCATTACAAGATATCGGATTGGTGACTGAAGATGATTGCAAGAATGTTGTAGATCGCAGTAAGATCCGCCGAGCCCGTACTCAAACTAGGAACGTGCAGATTTCCACTCAGCTTGACCTAGGGCAGTCCATTTGTATCTCGTTTGACGGACAAAAGGATAAAACGTTAGTCATGGAAGGCAAGCGCAGAATATTGGTAATAGAAGAACACATCACTCTTTTAAAAGAACCTGGGTCACAATACATTGGCCACATTATATGCAAGTCAAGCGATGCTAAAACTATTGCCAACAAAGTTTTAGCTTATTTTGTAGCGAAATCGATCAATACAACTACAATCACAGCCATCGGATGCGACGGTACTGCCGTTAATACTGGAATTCATTCAAGTATCATACGCCTTATAGAAAAAAACATTTAAACGACCGCTCCAGTGGCTAGTGTGTCAGTTACATGCGAATGAATTGAGCTTGCGTCACCTTTTTGAATCTATCGATGGGACGACAACAGGACCCAAGAGCTTCAGCGGTCAGCTGGGAAAACAGCTGAAAAACTGCGAATACCTCCCAGTAGTTGATTTTATACCAATAACATGCAACCTGCCAGACATTACAAAAGTTTACGGGGATATAAGCACAGACCAGCTATATTTGTTGGAAATTTGTCAAGCTATTAGTGCAGGACATTGTGATGAAAACTTGGCTAAGAGGTCTCCAGGAAAAATATGTCATTCGCGTTGGTTGACGACAGCCAACTCACTTCTCAGGCTATACATTTCTACCAATAATCCGATTGAAAAACAGATGACTGTGACTGAATTCGTCTTGTAGGTTTACGCACCGATGTGGTTCCACATTAAAACAAAACCTTTGTGCGTTTACGGGGCAAAACACCTACACAAAACCATTTAAATTGACTCGGTATCTTCCAACACACTTGAAAGAAATTGTCGACCCCGTGATACAAAGGAATGGTTATTTCGGTCACTGCGAAAATGTACTAATTGCAATGTTGAACGACGAGAGAAGCCACATCCGAGAACTAGCTGTCAGGCGAATTGTGAAGATCAGGGAACAAACGTCGGGGTTCGCTCCTATCCGAGTCTTCAAGGTGCCAAGCTTGAACTTCAACGCAGAGCAATATTATGACCTGATTGAATGGGACAAAGTTTCTGAACCACCAGTCCTGAAACAAATTAGCACCGAATTATTGAAGGATGCCATCGTCAATCCAGATATAGTGGAAACTCAGATTTTGATACTCTTTCGCCAAATGCCCTGTCACACTCAAGCAACTGAAAGATGCATCAAACTTGTGACTGAAGCGTGCTCTGCTGTATGTGGCCCCAAAAGACGGGAAGGAAGGATAAACAATAAGTTGGAATCCTGTACAATTATGCCGATTTTCAATACCAAGAGAGAATACAAAACTAAGTCATTTTTAGAAATTTACCGTATTTTCAACCATTTAAAAAAAAAAATTCTTGTGTTATTTGTGTAAACTGTTTCCTTTTATTCTTTTATTGGTAGTCAACAAATAATATTAATATCTAAAATATGTAAAAATACTTATAGTTTTTTTTTTACTGATTTTAATTTGAACCCCTGTTTTTGGACTTTTTTGTTTTTTTCAGTGGCTTTGTGGCACAATTTCCACTGAAAATATTGAAATCTTGTAATAGTGTCTTTGTTCGTATCCCTATGGAGCACCAATTCCCCACTCCGCCCAAATCAAAATCCCAAAAAAAAGTTCACGCTCCACCTTAGTGCACACAAACAGCAAAATAAAAAAAACTTCACATGAACATAAACCTTGCAACTGCTACCACCTGAAACCGGGTGAGATTGGCAAAAGTGAAACAATCTTAACACCACCCCGGTTGGCCTCATACCAACCTATCAGTCAAGGAATTTTATTATGGAAAAAGTGTTAAGCTAGGTATTTGATAAAACTCTTGATTTTTTTTCTTTTGTTCAGGCATCTCGTGAAGCGCCCAGGCACACCACGATGTGCCTGGTTCTGCACTGGTCTACGATACGAACAAAGGATAGCCAGGGGTGGGGACGGAAGGTTTACGAGCGACAATTGTAATAATATCCGTGACCACTTGGTATTCTTCCACTGCGCACTTTGGCCACCCATACTAAATAAACTATTCCAAAGTCTTGGTAACCATTAACACGTCTGGTTGTTTCGCAAAATACCATGTTATAATAATAATAATAATATTAGGATGATTTATTTGGTGAGCGCTGTTTTTGTGTGTCTCACACCTCAAGAGCCCTCTGCGAGCTTGGTCGTCACAAGCAAAACCCAGTTGTTGTAAGGTTGGATGGACCTTTCAGTGATCGGTCTTTGGTAAAGGTTTATGAATTTTTCAACCCAGCGAAGAGCACATTTGGAAATATAAATGGTATACTTTTGTGCTCCGCCGGGATTTGAATCCATAACCTTTCATTTACGAGTCCTAAGTGTTGCCACTGGACTACGGACCGGTCCAAGAAGCGTACCAGGAGCGTGCATCCCATACAGGCACACGCGCCGTAAGGTAGGCAATATATGGTAAAAACGCATTTAAGCTTGATAACGAGATTTAAACTTCAAAACTTAAGTTCAATTGGAGCCAGTTTGAATGGCATTGTAATGATTGCCAATATTTTGGCGCGGGGCTTGTCACTTCGGTAATTCTCGGTTTTAGTCAACTCGAACTGGAGTATTTTGAATAATAGTTCAAGTAATAGTGAACTAAAATATTACTAAACTTGAATATACCTGGCCTTACAGATTCCACTATCTTTATAATCTATAATCTAAGTTAGATATATACTTGTATATTAATATTCAAAACTCATATAAAATGCATGCCCACAAACAGACACGTGTAAGTTCAAGCTTACAAATGCCGAATGTCTATTGAGATTAAAAATGCCCTGGTTTTTATAAATCGGATGATAGATAACTCACTATTTGACTAGTCCTTAACTAATTTTGGGGATTTTTATGATGTTTTTTTTTGCCAACCGCACATGTGAAACTTCAATTGGTGTTTTGAAAGTAGGGCTTGTTTGCATTAGGTTGTTTTTAGGGTTGTGAGAAACTAAGAGGTCCTGCCCGGACATTAACTGAGGAAAGTATTGGTTGTGAGTCCTTATTATGAGACCAGGACCTCTATAACGGAAAATATTTCTGACATTCAATGCAAGGTTGTTATTTTTATTGATTCATAAAAATATATAATATCAGTGAAATGAAGCTAGACAATTACTTGTAATGAGTATAGTTTATAATGATAAATAAATGTCGAATCTAAATCGCTTACTACTGTAACGAATATGTAGTTGTATGTCTGTGTGAGTGAGTAATAAAGTCTGTTGAATCTCTCTACAAAAAACTAAATATTAGTGTTATGTTATTTAAAATAACATATAAAAAACAATCTCAAAGTGTACAGTATGTGTCGTGGGCCGAACAGAGCCGAACGGTCACGGAAGCAGCCGGACTGCGCCGTGGGATCTGATCGGGCTGTCGATTATCGCTCGGCAGTCCTGGGCATGCCTAAGAATCTTCCATATAAACGATATTGACCACAAGCTTCCTTACAATACCAGTAGATAATGCTTTATTGGTTCTTGTCCACAATAATAGTAGGAAACTACTGTTTGGTATTACCGATATTCCCTTGACAGCCAAAATGGCGCCCACAGATAACGCTTGCTTGGCGTGGGGTCGTAAGTTTTTAACCGTTGAATGCTGTTTTTGGCTGTTTTCACAGGCGTTAAATTGTACTTTGTGCGTGAAAATGGTGTATTGGTGGCCTGGTGCCGGACAACGTATTTCCGTCGTAACCTCAAAAAAAATTCGTTCACAAATATAAGACAGCTTTAAAGTACAAAAAACCTTCATATTTTTGTTACGTTCCAGCTAAAAAATACTAATGCCTCTAAATAAACTTTAATTGACATCAAACTTTCAAAATGATTTACATTATTTTAACCTAATTTGCCAAAACCTTAATTACCTTAATTTAGCTTAAAACCAAAATGTAGTTCGGTGTATTATTTAAGAATGTATATTTGTGTAAACTTGTATATTTTATTTTAAAAGATATAAATTTTTAAAACAAAAAAAAAACTTTTATTTGACATGACCTCACCATTAGTTTCCTATAATATCAAAAATATCTGAAATAAATTTTAGGTATAAGTGATATTATACATTCTATAATATTATCAAAAGCTTCCATATAAAACTCATAGGTGGCTAAGATTCGGGCATTCCCCTTTTTTTTATTCAGTGGGATCTCTATAAACCTATAATACTCTGTGGTCCTGGGCCAGACGTCGTCGACAAAGCACCAAGTACCCAAGCAACGAAGCTCCCTCCCCTTCTACTTGGAGCATCCGCCATCCAAGGCACCCGCCTTGTAGACCAGAGACGGGTGCATAGGAGCGCCCACCCAGGCGTCCGCCTCGTGAGCCGCCGCTAGTCAACAGAGTAGGGAGTGTTGTAGTGACAAAGAGCAGGTCAGGCCATTCCCTTATTTCCTCTTTTCCTCCCATATTATTAAAGTAAATAAACCCTTATTTGTTCATGTTAAACTTATCTTTTACTATAAAGCCCTTCCCAAGATACAAGTGAGCAATACCAAAGAAAGAACCCCACGCCCTGAGAGTGATGCTGATGAAATTAGCCGGATGTAAGTATCCTGGAGATACCTTTCAATCTAAGCATAACATTAGGTATATAATAATCTACAATCTAAGTTACTAAGATGTATCTAATCTAATCGAATCTAAGCTGCAAGGATGTATATCACTTAAGATTTTCTGAATTTGATGTATTAACACTCAAAACTCCATATCAAACGCATGCTCACAGACTGACTCGTGTAATTTCACGCTTACAAATGCTGAATGTGTACTTAAAAATTAAAATCCAAATGAATATAAGCCCTGCAACTTTTAACGATCTACCTTGGAATAAGGGTGACATTGGTAAAGTGAACTATTTTTTACAGCATGGGTGGTCAGCCTCATACCAACCTAGAAGTCAAGAACGCTTTTTCTATTTAGCCTTAGCACAAAACCATATTAAAAGCATTTTATTCCTGTTACTCAGAATCTATTTCAGTGCTTCTTAACTAAAATTTATCCTCAGTCTGTTTCAATTGATGGGTATAACTAACAAAACTTAGCTCCGTCCCGCGAAGAAGTCATAAAAATAGATTTTTACTGGAAAATAAAACTTTCCTGCTAGAAAGCTGAGCCTGCAACTAAGTTGCGTGAATTGATGCTTCTGAGAATCAGATTAAAGAAACCTACGTGTATGAAATATGCGCTAGACTATCACTATTCTAAAGCTGATCAATGGATAATCCTTTTATATTTTTAAGGGTTTTCCTGTTGAATATTCTCACAGTGAAAGTTCATTGTCTTCTTCTCTTGTTTCAATCCTGGGATTGGCTTGCAGCAATTTTTTTCACTCTTCTCCCCCATTCTTCCCTGTCTTGTGCGGCTCTTTTAAGGTCTGCATATGATTCATTGTATGTTTTTATAAATTTTATTATCGGTCCTTTGCAGTCCGTGTATACAGGTACAGAAGGGATCATTCTTGCATATTCCAGATTATTCCATCTCTCGCTCATACCAGAACGCCGTTTTATGTATCTTACTAATAGCATCGTTGATCACACTGGACTGTTCTACACACACTATTGTACCTGTACAGGCGCACGAAGGTACTTCGAATTCATAGTTCGTAACACTACCACCACCATACTAGAGACAGATTGGTCTACACACTATGTATTGTTATGTTAATACTCGTATGTGTACCTCCGGAGAGGTTCCAATATACTTGCATACTCCCGGCTAGCTATCATCAACATCATTAACTTCTCTCAAGGCGTGAAACTCATTCTCCGGTATTGCCATCTTCAATCTTGGAAAGGGTTGTAAATTAAAACATGATTTAAAGGAAACAACAATAGGTTTTAAGTGTTTTAAGGCTTTCATGGCCGGCTTCAGATGATGTTGATGATGATGATGTCTCCATCCTTCCGGGCTTGTAGACCATGTTCAATATTGTAGGCTGCTTATTCCTTTTTTCTCTTTTTGTAAGTGACGAAACGTAGCAGCCTTACAAAAAGAGAAAAAAGAATAAGCAGCCTACAATATTGAACATGGTCCACAAGCCCGAAAGGATGTAGACATCATCATCATCAACATCAACAATAGGTTTATTCAACATTTAATAAGGGACTGGAAATGGGAAACAATAAATGGCCAGACCTGCTTCAGAAAGCCTACACCTCACTTCACATCACTCTTCTGTTGACTGGAGTGGAGAAAAATAACATATCAGTATGCATGTACAAACGCACGTAGATACTCCAAGTTCGTAACAGTATTTTCTAATTATAGTATTTTTGATAAAATCGATTACAAATTACTGTGGCTTTCTTATCAGATGGCACTCCCCTGCCATGATGGCGTGAACTACAATTCAGTATGGGGTGTGCGGGATAAGAAACAGCTATGCATGGCGCTCTCCGTGCACGTACCGCTTCATTTGTCATCAGAAATTGGATACTACGGGCATGACCCTGTTCATTTCTATGGAAAATTGGATCTTGCGGTTTTGCGCAATAGTCACAGCCAGTTTTACCGAAAACGAACGGTCGAGTGAAAAAAACTTTGAAAATAATAATAATAATGTTACAAACGTATGCGTTCGTGAGGTTTGCTTGTGTGTGTGTGTGTGTCCGCCTCTAGTATAGTCTACTCGCTGCCTTAGTTCTTGTTTATCGTATACGCCATTGAGAAAATTTTACATTAGCAATGTTTGCATATGTACTGGACCAATGTGTCTTATGAAAACAAGAAATTTATTTAAAAAATATTTAAAAGAACTCTCACATTATCGAGTTTTACGGGTTTTCTTAGCTCAGATTGTGTACAATTTTATTCATAAGACAACTGCATGAAAAAGTATTTTTTTTGACAAGATTGGCGTATACGATTAACAAGAACTGAGGGAGCGTACTGTGAGTTTTTTGTGTAAATGTACCTAGGCACATAGTTTGTTAGTGTGTAACTGGAATAGTGTCAAACAGCTAGTATAATGATTAAATAGAAGATAATAGAGTGTTATAGTACAGTCCACTTTAGAATAATCTCGAATAAGCAAGAATCGTCACTTTCGTACCTTTATATTGGAGCCGCAATTGTGTGCAGTCAGAACATTGTGTAAAATAAATCTTGAAAAATTAAGAAATTTCAGTTTGATCAAAAGTCCCCTAATCTACAGAAGAAAGAAAAAAATCGAAAGAATTAAAATCCTTACAATAATTATACTGTTAAGATTTTTTTATTTGGCCAGCGGTTTTTTGTGTGAATCACACCAATTAGACCACCGCACCGGTCCGTAGTCAAGTGATAACTTTTCTGACTCATAAATGGAAGGTCGTGGGTTCTAATACAGCCTTACAATTCCCGAATCACCACATGTGACTCCTTTAAGGATAATGCAGGTAGGAAGTTGCGCTATATGAGTAGCTTAGTTCCTTAAGGGCCCTCTACATTAACATAAACCTTGCAAATCCTGCCACCTTTCCCTGAAAACGGGGTGGTATTGGCAAAAATGAAACCATTTTTACAGCACGGGGGGTCAGCCTCATACGCAACTAAGCTACACATATAGTATAACTTCTTGCCGAGTTATCCCCGAAGGTGTCGCATATAGTGAGTGAACCTATTTATTTTTACAGGTATGGGGGCCGGCCTTACGTCTACCCCTTCAGTGAAGTGGGGGGTTTTCCAGCTCCCGAGGGGGCTGGTATTCATTTCTTGTGAAGGCTGAGCTTACCGGTTTTTTTTATTAAGGGTTTGAGAACACCAAAACGGGAAATCATTTCCGACACCCTCAGCGGGATTCGAACCCGAGCTCACGGCATATAATGCAAGCTCTCTACCAACTGAGCTATCGACCGGATGACCGGATGAAAATAAATATCAGGTTTTGCCGAAGCGTCCCAGTTTCTGATATCAGAGATCTGGGCACAACAGTGCCAATGATGAAATATAACAAAGAGACGTGCGAATGGAATACTCAAATTTTATGTTATGTGTACAATGCAAAATTATTGTCCCATTACCGTTTCAATACGGCATCGATTCACTTTTATCTCGCTCCGATAAACGCCATCCCAGCGCGACAGAAAGAGACGTCTGCTTTTCCGATGGGGCAGATAACGGCTCTATCTGGCTACTGAAATTGAGGTCGAAATTCTAAAGTGAACATTATTTTCTTCTTCTTTTACTTTCTGACATTGACGACCTTTTGGGAGAAGGTCGTTTTGTTTTAAGGCAGCACGAAACAACTCCTCTACTTGTCTTGTGTTGTATCCTGCCGCCATTCCTCTAGGGGTGGCCGGTACCTCCACACAAGTGCCTCCACTTTGTCATTGCATTAATCTTTCATCGCATCTAGTTATATCACTTTTTTCATGCACGCTCTTCTCTTGTTTCCACTCTGTAAATTCCATTCATTCGCAATCTCACTTATCTGATCAATCCATTCTTTCCTAAATCATTCCCTTCCCCGCTTACCTTTAACATTCCCTTTATACACTTTTTTTGTCAGTCTGTCTTTATTCATCCTTTCAATATGCCCAAACCATCGCATCACACTTCTTTGAACTTTCACTGTCACGCTTTCTTTTACTCCGCATTCATTCAGAACCCATTCGTTTCTCACTCAAATCTTTCAGTGTTTTTCCTGTCGTACTTCTCAAATGAGCCATTTCTACGGTACATACCTTATTTACTTCTTTTTCATTCCTCTACGATATGCCTAATTGAGTTTCCTTGACTTATCGTCCCCTTCTTCTTCTTGTGCCACTTCTAACGAAGATCGGCGATCATCATAGCTATTTTGGCTCGAAATAGGGACTTGGTGCTTCTGCCGAACCACTGTCGCAGGTTCTTCAGCCACGATGTCCTTCGGCGTCCCTGAGATCTTCTCCCCTCAATCTTACCCTGAATGATAAGATGAAGGAGACGGTACTTCTCATTTCTCATTTCTCATTTCTCCTTAGTGCTTGTTTGTCTTATGCCCATCCTAGGTAATTTCACAGGAGCAATGTTTGTATGTGTACTGAACCAATTTGTCTTATGAAAACTGGAAATTGGTTTAAAAAATATTTAAAACAACTCTCACATTATCGCCGTTGAGCAGACACGTGTACGCACTAGTAAAATTAATATTCGGAGAATAAATTAAATGTTGAATACTCTGTAAACTTATATGTACCTACTTTAATTTGTATGAAAGTTAAAATCAAAATTTATTGTTCCCATGGGAAAAAAGCTAGAAAGGATTTCGCCGAAAATTTTTAGCATTCAATAATTTGTGCAACCAACTCAAAAAGCCTTCAAGTCCATATTTGTATTATTTTTCATCATCTCATACAATACAAAAATTATACCGTTTGTATCATCAGATGGTGTTATTTATCCTGAAACTCTTATTCGCTTAAGAGTAATATATTATGCACGCCCACAAGCCGCTCACACATTATCCACCTAGTGATATTTTCAAAAATGAACTTGAAAATAAATTGTCTTAACAATCACATTTTAAACAATCTGAGCTAAGAAAAAAAACAGAAAACACTTTCAGAGTTATTTAAAATATTTTTAAATGCAACTTACAGCATTCATAAAACAATTAGGTCCAGTGCACATATAAAAACTGCTCAGGGAAATTACGTTCATTGGAGATATAAAAAACAAGCACTTAGGTGACGATATGCTACATGTTCATTAAAAAATAAAACCCAAATATCAAATGAACAAAACATTTGGTACTATAGCCGACTTTCCCTGAAACATGTCTTCATGTCGAAACTTTAAGCTCTTGAAAGAAAGCTTTACAGAAAAGGGATCAGCCCCATTCTAATCTATAAGCAATGAAACACTGATAGTCATTACCATTATTCAAATGAATAAACATGAACTGCCATTCCTTAAAAGCTCTACAAAGAGCCATTGAAAGGAGGATGCTGTGAATCACTCTCAGAGACATGGTTCCAAACTTCGTAGACATAGATCGTAGATTCGTAGACACGCTGGTGTCACTGATGTCAAATAGCTAGTGGCCTGATTAACGTGGCGCTAGGTTGGTCACGTCACAAAGTAAGACCATGACAGATAGCCGAAAAAATCGTTAAATGGTGGCCCAGGATGTCTAAGTGGGGAGTCGGGAGACCCCAATTGAGGTGCTTGGACTACAACAAAAGAACTGAAGGCATAGGATGGCTGACACAGTAGCCGATGGGCAAATAAAGAGAGGATTGAAGAAGGCCTACGTCCAGGTGTGGACTGAGAAAGACTGAGAAAGAAGAAGAAGAAAAGCTCTACAATAATTTATTTTTTATTGTTTGCAAGGAGCGTTATTTTCAGGACTTGGTCCATATCACTGCTCACCTTTCAGATTTCTACAGCGTCATATTTTCCTCTGTATACGAGGCTGGTTCCATAACAGAGACGTGTGCCCACCAAGGTATGCGACAAGCATAATCAAAGTTGTCGTCAACATTTAGGTCAACAAAATTTTAAAAATATTTTTGGCTTCGTAATTTAATTAAACGACAAAGAAACAGGAATGATGATTATTGAGATCAAAAGTAGGTGTTTTGGCCGAGGGTCCTAAGTGGGCTAATCTTTCTGTGCGTGTTTGGAATATAACAACGTTGGTTCGATCCCCGCCTGAGTCATTTGAGCATAACTTTGACTCTTGTTCAACAGATGTTATTGGGTAATTATTTATTAATAATTCATTTAAAGCAACAATAATAAATTATTAATTAATGATATTAATACCTGTTACTGGCCAGGCAGAATACGTTGGTAAATTGCATTCCTCTTCACAAATCTATTTAAAAAAAAGAGTGTATGTGTGTGTGTGTGTGTGTGATGTCATTTAAAGTTGATATGTTTGTTTAACATTGTGCAAAGCTGGTCTGTAGTCTAGTAATTAACGCTACAGACTCCAAAAAATCTCTGGGATGTGTAGGGTATCGGCTCAAGAAGCTAACGCTTATGAGTTGGTAACAAATCCCGCGAATAGAAGTTCCTCTGCTCAATTCTATAAGGATGACGCATTTGATGGCAGGAAACCCAAACAGGAGGTGAAACATTCATTTCCATGTCCTACATCATGCACCGCCAAGGCTTTGCTACGACGCGTTATTACTTCTTGATATCTAGCTGAAGACTGACGAGCAAAGGCCGAATCAACACTCGTTTGAGCAAAACAAGACCTCGCACTGCACCCCCATGTCTCGCTGAGCTATGCTCTGTCGATGGGACTTCAAAAAGACCACTACGCTCTGCCCTTACTGCTGTCAACAAGGTTATAGTGCCCAATAGAGCAAACACATCAAACTTTGCAGACAGAAGCTTTGCGGTGGCCGGGCCGGTGGCCTGGAACAATTTACCCATCGGTGTTCGCGCGAACCAGCCTACCACCACCTTCAGAAAGGAACTGAAGACACTACTTTTCTCCAGAAGCCATGGCGCCCTTGAGATGGTCCTGGACCATTAAATGGCGCCACAGGAAAGAAATCATCCATCATCATCATCATCATCATCATCGGCAATTTCCGGCAGTCCTTCGGTTCAGTCCTTCGCTAGTGCGCGGTCAGCTCAGTCTGCTATAAGTGTAACTCACTCTACTACGCAGATTTTACAAAGTTGTTAAACCCTTTTAACACATTTAATAACATAACATTAAATATTTTACAAAACAGACAGTTCGCTGCCTTAGTTTCTTGTTTGCCGTATAGACCATTAAGCTAATTTTACATGAACAATGTTTGCATGTGTACTGGACCAATGTGTCTTATGAAAACAGGAAATTGATTTTAAAAATATTTAAAACAACTCTCACATTATCGAGTTTTACGTGTTTTCTTAGCTCAGATTGTGTAGAATTTGGTTCTTAAGACAACTGCATTAAAAAGTCATTTTTGACAAAATTGGTCTATACGGCAAACAACAACTGGGGGAACGAGTTTGAAACAAAAAAAAAATACGGTCCGGTCGAGAGCTCAGGTAGAAGAGTGCTTGCATTCTACCCCGTGAGCATGGGTTCGAATCCCGCCGAGGGTGTCAGAAATGATTTCCCGTTTCGGCGTTTATTTGAAACCCTATAATAAATTACTTGACTCAGCCTTTACAAGAAATAAGTACCAGCCCCCTCGGAAGCTGGGAAACCCCCACTTCAACCGAAGTGGTTGTCGTAAGGCCGGCCCCCTTACCTGTAAAAATAAATAGGTTTTACTCGCCTCATGCGAAACCCTTCGGGGATAACGCGGCAAGAAGTTACACCATATGTGTAGCTTCTAATCTTATCTAAGTTGCAAAGATATGTTACATTGGAGATTCACATTACATGCATTCTCACAACCAGACATGTACAAGTTTGCGCTTGCACATGCCTCATGTGAACCTACAACATAAAAACCAAACCTCAAATGGACATACACCCTGCCACTCTTGCCGTCCTTCCCTGGAACAGGGGTGACATTGGCAAAGTGAACCATTTTTACAGCATGGGTGGTCAGCCGCACACCAACCTATAAGTCAAGGAACATACACGACAAATTACATGTTTTAAATCAATAAATAATAATATATATGGACATCAAAAACTAAAACATAAAACAAATTTCACTTTAATAAACCCTAGCCGCCAACATTACAGATCAACCGCCATTTCCGTAGCTTAGTTGCGTTTTTTCCGAAGAAAGGTTTGTTATAACAGTATTTTTCTCCTACCACTCTTCATACCATTATTTTTGATTCAATGACACTTGACTCTGTCCCATGTGACTCCAGTCCTACCGCGACATGAAAAATAGTATTAAACATACATACCGGACTGTGTTTGGCCACCCCCAGAGTGCACCTGGTGACCAGTCTGTAAATTATTTATTTATCAGAGAGAGAGCTTCTCGCACACTCCAATAAGCTTTGGATATGATTCTATCTGCCCTTGTATCCTCCAAGGGATGCAATCCAATAAATACATATTTTTTTCATGTAATTTGCAGGTGTTTTTCGAGTACATGAGTGAACTAACTCAAATGTACTAAAGTCAAAATTGAAGTACAGTGAAAGACTTGATAAAAAAACATTACCTTTTGTGTGTGTTTTTTCTTTTCAATATGTTATTATGTTGATTTATGTTTTTAAAAAAAAAATATATTGATTAACAGTTTTATTTTCACACACGATATTGATTTTATCCCCCTATAATATAAAATGCAACGGCCTCCCCATACAAAATAGTTGTGCGTTAATGGCATTCAAACTGAAGAACTCCTGAACAGATGCACGTCATATTCACAACAAATATTGTTCAGGACTTGGGATGTGCTTCCTCATCATTAGTAGATTTTAAATTGTTGTTTTTTAAATAAATAAACATGATCAATCACAACACCTTTTTATGTAAAACCTATGCGAGAAACAAAACTCATTTTGACATTCGAATTTCAAATAAATTGCCAGCACTTCAAAGTTGCCATCGTTGCCATTGCCAAGTCGATTTTTTTTCGGTTGAATTCCGTTGAGTACCTACCTATATTCTTTATTTATTTCAAAATTATACTTCAACCAGTTATAACATGTATTTTTTAGAAATAATGACGATCGATTAGGTCAACTTTTTATATGAAACCGTACTTATTGCGGCATTTAATTTTTTTAAAGTATTATTACAATATACAATCTAAGTTGCATAGACGCATTAACATTTATAATTCATATTCAATGCACTCCTCTTCGGAGACACGAGTGAGTTTGCGCTTACAAATGCTGCATGTGTATTTACAAATAAAAATTTCAGCCTCTCATGACCATAAGCCCTGCAACTTTTGCTGACCTTTTCAGAAACAGGGGACACATTTGTTAAGTGAACCCATTTATGCGATATGGGTGGTAAGCCTCATACTAACCCTTAAGTCAAGGAATTTGAGTTTGAAAAATCCTTAAACAACGGTAATCTTAATTTATAATCTAAAGTTGCAAAAAAAGTTATTTGATGATTCAAATTGAATGCACGCCCACAAACTGGTAAATGTCATTTCACGCTAACATATAGTTGTGGCGCTTGATTTTTTTTAAATATTAGAAAATATAATCTAAGTTGCACAGATACAATAACTTTTATAATTCATATTCAATGCATGCCCCCCTGGAGACACGAGTGGGTACGCGCTTATTAATGCTGCATGTGAACTTACAAATTAAAAATAAGGCCTCTAATGAACATAAATCCTGCAACTTTGGTCAACCTTTTCAAAAACAGGGGGAACATTTGTCAAGTGAACCATTTTTTTCGATATGGGTATTCAGGCTCATATTTACCTATAAGTCAAGGATTTGAGTTTGAAAAATCCTTCAACAACGTTAAATTTAATTTATAATCTAAAGTTGCAAAAAAAGTTATTTGATGATTCAAATTGAATGCACGCCCACAAACTGGCAAATGTTCTTTCACGCTAACATATAGTTGTGGCGCTTGATTTTTTTAAATATTAGAATATATAATCTAAGTTGCACAGATACAATAACTTTAATAATTCATATTCGAGACACGAGTGGGCTCGCACTTATAAATGCTGCATGTGAACTTACAAATTAAAATTAAGGCCTCCAATGAACATAAGCCCTGCAACTTTTGCCAACCTTTTCAAAAACAGGGGGAACATTTGTCAAGTGAACCATTTTTTGCGAGATGGGTATTCAGGCTCATACTTAACTATAAGTCAAGGATTTGAGTTTGAAAAATCCTTCAACAACGTTAAATTTCATTTATAATCTAAAGTTGCAAAAAAAAGTTATTTGATGATTCAAATTGAATGCACGCCCACAAACTGGCAAATGTCATTTCACGCTAACATATAGTTGTGGCACTTGATTTTTTTAAAATATAAGAATATATAATCTAAGTTGCACAGATACAATAACTTTTATAATTCATATTCAATGCATGCCCCCCTAGAGACACGAGTGGGTACGCGCTTATTAATGCTGCATGTGAACTTACAAATTAAAAATAAGGCCTCTAATGAACATAAATCCTGCAACTTTGGCCAACCTTTTCATAAACAGGGGGAACATTTGTCAAGTGAACCATTTTTTTCGATATGGGTATTCAGGCTCATACTTACCTATAAGTCAAGGATTTGAGTTTGAAAAATCCTTCAACAACGTTAAATTTAATTTATAATCTAAAGTTGCACAAAAAGTTATTTGATGATTCAAATTGAATGCACGCCCACAAACTGGCAAATGTTCTTTCACGCTAACATGTAGTTGTGGCGCTTGATTTTTTTTAATATTAGAATATATAATCTAAGTTGCACAGATACAATAACTTTAATAATTCATATTCGAGACACGAGTGGGTTCGCACTTATAAATGCTGCATGTGAACTTACAAATTAAAATTAAGGCCTCCAATGAACATAAGCCCTGCAACTTTTGCCAACCTTTTCAAAAACAGGGGGAACATTTGTCAAGTGAACCATTTTTTGCGAGATGGGTATTCAGGCTCATACTTACCTATAAGTCAAGGATTTGAGTTTGAAAAATCCTTCAACAACGTTAAATTTCATTTATAATCTAAAGTTGCAAAAAAAGTTATTTGATGATTCAAATTGAATGCACGCCCACAAACTGGCAAATGTCATTTCACGCTAACATATAGTTGTGGCACTTGATTTTTTTTAAATATAAGAATATATAATCTAAGTTGCACAGATACAATAACTTTTATAATTCATATTCAATGCATGCCCCCCTGGAGACACGAGTGGGTACGCGCTTATTAATGCTGCATGTGAACTTACAAATTAAAAATAAGGCCTCTAATGAACATAAATCCTGCAACTTTGGCCAACCTTTTCAAAAACAGGGGGAACATTTGTCAAGTGAACCATTTTTTTCGATATGGGTATTCAGGCTCATACTTACCTATAAGTCAAGGATTTGAGTTTGAAAAATCCTTCAACAACGTTAAATTTAATTTATAATCTAAAGTTGCAAAAAAAGTTATTTGATGATTCAAATTGAATGCACGCCCACAAACTGGCAAATGTTCTTTCACGCTAACAAATAGTTGTGGCGCTTGATTTTTTTTAATATTAGAATATATAATCTAAGTTGCACAGATACAATAACTTTAATAATTCATATTCGAGACACGAGTGGGTTCGCACTTATAAATGCTGCATGTGAACTTACAAATTAAAATTAAGGCCTCCAATGAACATAAGCCCTGCAACTTTTGCCAACCTTTTCAAAAACAGGGGGAACATTTGTCAAGTGAACCATTTTTTGCGAGATGGGTATTCAGGCTCATACTTACCTATAAGTCAAGGATTTGAGTTTGAAAAATCCTTCAACAACGTTAAATTTCATTTATAATCTAAAGTTGCAAAAAAAGTTATTTGATGATTCAAATTGAATGCACGCCCACAAACTGGCAAATGTCATTTCACGCTAACATATAGTTGTGGCACTTGATTTTTTTTAAATATTAGAATATATAATCTAAGTTGCACAGATACAAAAACTTTTATAATTCATATTCAATGCATGCCCCCCTGGAGACATGAGTGGGTTCACGCTTACAAATGCTGCATGTTAACTTACAAATTAAAATTAAGGCCTCTAATGAACATAAGCCCTGCAACTTTTGCCAACCTTTTCAAAAACAGGGGAAACATTTGTCAAGTGAACCATTTTTTGCGATATGGGTATTCAAGCTCATACTTAACTATCCG
The DNA here is from genome assembly GCA_951799405.1 of Agapetus fuscipes. Taxonomy (NCBI): domain Eukaryota; kingdom Metazoa; phylum Arthropoda; class Insecta; order Trichoptera; family Glossosomatidae; genus Agapetus; species Agapetus fuscipes. Next base: position 12,891,809 of record OX637362.1, read on the forward strand.
TCAAGGATTTGAGTTTAAAAAATCCTTCGCAAACGCAACTAAGCTACACATATAGTGTAACTTCTTGCCTGCGTTATCCCCGAAGGGGTCGCATGTGGCGCTTCGGGACCTATTTATTTTTACAGGTAAGGGGGCCGGCCTCACACCAACCACTTTCAGTTGAAGTGGGGGTTTCCCAGCTCCCGGGGGGGCTGGTTCTCATTTCTTGTGAAGGCTGAGTAAACCTTTGAGATCGAACCCTTGCTCTCGGCATGGAATGCAAGCATTCTACCAATTGAGCTATCGACCGTTTTACGAGCTTGATCGTCGTCGCTACAAAGCGCCAATTCTCAAGCAAGACCCAGTTGCTGTAAGGCTGGATAGACCTTTGCTTCAACAATGTTAAATTTAATTTATAATCTAAAGTTGCAAAAAAAGTTATTTGATGATTCAAATTGAATGCACGCCCACAAACTGGCAAATGTCATTTCACGCTAACATTTAATTGTGGCACTTGATGTTTTTAATTTTAGAATATAAATCTAAGTTGCATACATACATTTTATAATTCATATTCAATGCATGCTCCCAAGCAGACATGAGTGACTTTGCGCTTACAAATGCTGCATGTGTAATTACAAATAAAAATTTCAGTCTCTCATAACCATAAGCCATGCAACTTTTGCCGACCTATTCAGAAACAGGGGGAACATTAGTTAAGTGAACCCATTTATGCGATATGGGTGGTAAGCCTCATACTAACCCTTAGGTCAAGGAATTTGGGTTTGAAAAATCCTTAAACAACGGTTATCTTAATTTATAATCTTAAGTTGCTTTTGTTTCTTTTGTTATGCGGCTGACCACCCATAATATAAAAATTGGTTCACTTTGCCAATGTCACCCCTGTTTCAGGGAAGGACGGCAAGAGTTGCAAGGCTTATGTTCATTTGAGATTGGGTTTTTATATTGTAGGTCCACATGCGGCATGTGTTAGCGCGAAATTATACATATCTGCTTGTGGGAATGCATTTAGTATAAATCTTGAATGATATATATCTTTGCAGCTTAGATTAGATTAGATTAGATTAGAAGTTGCAAAAAGAGTTTTGATGATTCAAATACAATGCACACCCACAAGCTGGCAAATGTTCTTTCACGCTAACATATAATTGTGGCACTTGATGTTTTTAATTTTAGAATATAAATCTAAGTTGCATACATACATTTTATAATTCATATTGAATGCATGCCCCCAAGCAGACATGAGTGAGTTTGCCCTTACAAACGCTGCATGTGTAATTACAAATAAAAATTTCAGCCTCTCTTGACCATAAGCCCTGCAATTTTGCCGACCTTTTCAGGAACAGAGAAACATTCGTTCAGTGAACATTTTTTTAGGTATGGGAGGTCAGCCTCATACCTCATGCTTCATACAAGATACTCAGAACATGAAAGAACTAAATAACCCTTTTACCGCAATTTTTTTTTCAGATTACTTCTTAAAGCATTTAATTACTATGAAGGAGGTGTGAGGAAAAATTATTGCGAAGCCAGACTTACACTGCCCGAAGGGCCTAGCAGACAACCGTGCGCAGCACGGTCAGTCTGCTAGTTTTAATTATAATTTACAAAAATTTTCGACCTACACGGTCATCTTGAGGTAGGATTATTATGATGTTTCTTGACTTATAGATTTGTCAATGTCACCCCTTTTACAGGGAAGTTCGGCAAGAGTTGCGGGGCTTATATTCTTTTGATATTGGGTTTTATATTGTAGGCTTACATGCGGCATATTTAAGCGCGAACTTAAACGTTTCTGCTTATGGAAATATATTTAATATAAATTCTAAATGTAATATATCTTTACAACTTAGATTATTGAGAGATTATAGATTGCATTCTTCTTCAAAAAACAAATATTAAAAATAAAAAAGTTCAGTTTTTTGTCATTAAAAGAATGACGAATTTATAGCAGTATTTCTGATGTCTCTAGACCTTCTCAGGCAAACGTGTAAAATATATCCAGAACAATGCAGGTTCACATTGTTCCACAAAAATTTCATTAGATTCACAACGCAACCTTGGCGTCCTTCTAATAGGATTAACTTTACTACCGCCTTCTTGAGTATGTTCTCTAGCTCAAACATAAAAATATACGTTACAACTTCACCATTGCGTTTTACCAAAAAATACATGGAGATTGAAATAGCTCCTCTAGTGAGCAGCGTTTAAGTTTTAGTGTAATGATATTGTTGAGTGCAAACGTAAAGTTTTAGAGCGGCGTAGAAAGAAGAAAAATGTTTAAAAAATACAAGAGCACATCTAGTGAGTTTTTGTGTTTAATACAGTTTTTTTTACGATGGTGAATAATTTACCCAATGCTTTATACTTGGGGTAGTTCAAGGATGGGAAGAATTATTTTTTGGATCACAGGTTACGTGCTTCCGAAAAACAAAGTTCTCACAGGTCTCAAGAAATTAGAGAGAAAACACTAACGCGAGCTTTTTTAAGGAGTAAAACTCAACAAGTAGAGATTTAGGCTGTTTATTACAGTGAAATACAACCTTTATTATAATCTCATCTAATCTAATCTAAGTTGCAAAGATATGTTACATTGGAGTTTCACATTACATGCATTCTCACAACCAGACACGCACAAGTTTGCGCTTGCACATGCCTCATGTGAACCTACAACATAAAAACCAAATCTCAAATGGACATACACTCTGCAACTCTTGCCGTCCTTCCCTGTAACAGGGGTGGCATTAGCAAAGTGAACCATTTTTACAGCATGGGTGGTCAGCCGCATACCAACATATAAGTCAAGGAACATACACAACAAATTACATTTATTTGAATTATACGTGGAGAAAATAAGTTTGTTTGAGGCTGGACACCTAAATGAATCCAAATTTCAATATACAGGGGAAGAAAAGTAAAAGAGGAAAAACGAAGAATTTCGTTTTTGTCCAATTTCAATTCATTTTAATTTCAATTTACAGTACCAGTAAGGTTAACTTGACTTTCACAAGAAATGAGACTTTAATGTCTCGAAAAAATTTAACCTCTTATTTAAAAAAAAAAAATGTGTTGTCGTAAGGATGCCCCCATTACCTGTAAAAGTAAACAATGTTTACACACGTAAGTTGACGACAACGCAAAAAACAGCTCACATATGTGTTTGTTCTTTGAATTTTGTTTTTTTTTTTTTTTTTTAAGAAATCCTGGGCGGGAGACTCCCTAGATTCTAAATACTCTAGGGGTCTATGACACTTGTTGTAGTGCCGCAGAGGTGTACGAGCTTGGTCGTCGCTACAAAGCGCCAATACTCAAGCAAGACCCAGTTGCTGTAAGGCTGGATGGACCTTTGGTGACCGGTCATTGGTAAAGGTTTATGAATTTTTCAACCCAGCGAAGAGCACATTCGAAATATAAATGGGATATGTTTGTGCTCCGCCGGGATCCGAATCCACAACCTTCCATTTACAAGTCCGAAGTGTTGCCACTACGGACTACGGACCGGTCCAAGATGCCAACGACACGCGGTGTACCTGAGCGGTTACCCATCCAAGCACTGACCACGCCCAATGTTGCTTAACTTCGGTGATCTATGGGAACCGGTGCTTTCAACATGGCTAACGTCGTTGACAATGTTTACAATTAACAGTGTTAGTATAATCAATGTTTTCTCTGAGTAATCGTGAAAATACTGGTCGATGACTCAGTTAGTAGAGTGCTTGCATTCCATGCCGAAAGCTCGTGTTCGAATCGCACCGAGGGTGTCAGAAATGATTTCCCGTTTTGGTGTTTATTCCAAACCCAAAATAAAATACCGGCAAAGTTTACCCAGCCTTCACAAGAAATGAGTGCCAGTCCCATCGGGAGCTGGGATACCCCCATTTCAGCTGAAGTGGTCGGCGCAAGGCTGCCCCCTTATCTGTACAAATAAGTAGTTTTCACTCGCCACATGCGAACCCTTCGGGGTGAACGCGGCAAAAAGTTACACTTTATATGCTGCTTATTCACGTGACATTCAAAATTTTTGGACGGCGATAAAAAAGAAGGTCACAAAATTTTGTAAAGTTGCAAAAAAAAACAACAACAGAGAAAAGAAACAAAAAAAAAACATAACTAGGTCAGTTGTCCGCGTCTGATTTATCATACAGAAAGCAATCTCATTAAAAGCTCTTCCCCATCTTCTCCTGGACCAAGATTTTCACGGAGAAAGTAAAAAAAAAATCTGGCACCAGAACGCTGCCTCCTTCAATTTAATAGGCGCACTTTTTTTCACTTTTCGAGGACCCTGGTAAAATGACAGAGATTAAAAAAAAAATCTCACAATTAGTGCTTTCAAGACGGGATGAACCTGTTGGGACGGTCTTTTTTTCCTTAAATTAATTAATTGGCTCAGCGGAGGCTTTACTTTGTATTTTTAGAGGCTTTTAAATAACAATTAATTAGACGGAAGCTTATCAACTCGGTTTGATGGATACTAAATACTTTTTTTGTTGGGCTACGATTTCAGTTAAAAGAAAAATTATTTGTCCTTCCTCTTTGTAAGAATGACAGACCATGTCAAAAAATGTGTGTTAAAAACACATGTAAGGATTGAACCGGATATTTTTTATGCCTGATTTATTTTAAGAAAACATATATATTATCGATCGTGTGAAGTTTGATGATGATTAGATTTTTTTTGCCGTGTTTATTTTTTTGCGTAAAGCATCTTTTGTAATAAAACACGCCGAGCACTGCGACTGATTTATTATAGATCGTCTTATAAAATTCCGGCAAGGTTTAATCAGCGTTAACAAAAAATGAAATCCAGCCTTCTCCGGAGCTCCACTTCAGTGTTGACGCAAGGCGACCCTTACCTGTAAAAATAAATAAAAAGTTCCGCGCGCCACATGCAACTTCTTCGAGGGAAAACGCGGTGAGAAGTTATACTGTATGTGTAGCTTAGTAGTCTAACGTGTTTTCTTGCTAAGGCTCATTTGTTTCAAACATATTTTTTGTGATATATTTTTCAGAGTAAATCTATTCACACAGTGAAAGTCCATTGTATTATTATTTAAAAATTCAATTGGATAAAACAGAGTTTAAATTCGCTTTTTATTAAAATAGAGTTTTAATTCACTTTTTATAAGAACAGAGTTTTAATAAACTTTTTATATACTTATCTGTTTTATCCCATTGAATTTTTAAATAGGTATTATTTTTTGTCACTTAAAAATGTAAAAAATCTACGTCTACGCATTTCATCTCTTCATCTTTTCCACTCGATTTAAAGTTTAGTGAGTTTAAAGTTAAAGTTGAATCATCTGAGTCGTTATGTTTTATAATACTTGAGCCTTTAAAACGTTCAATTTTCATTTCGTTTTTTTTTTTATGAAAGCATTTCAAAACGCTTAGAATACGAAAAAAAGAATCAAGGTAAGTAAATTGAAGCTCGCATGAAATAAATAAAAACTTAATTTAAAAAAAAAAAAAAAACAAATTCAGCCGAAAAACCTCCAATAAAATGTCAACAGGTTTTAATGATGTACATAATGTACGAGAGAAAAATGTTAATATCTCAGACACTTTAAGGCTTTCGCGCCCCCTCCCCCATCCTGCCCTCTCGGAAAATGGGAAAAACGTCTCTAATGAGACTTATATAACTTTTCCGCGATAATCGTATTTTTATGAGTAAATTTTTAAAGAATACTTCGTTAGGCGCCACTTGTCAATGCTCTCTGTCCCGCTCTCTCCCTGATTTTCTTCAATTTTCCCTCTCGCTCTAAATGAAGACTAGAGATTAAGTGCGAGACGCCAAATAAAAACTGTTTTATTCCATGTAGATAAACTCTGTTAATAATACTTTTTAAAGATTTTGTAGGGTTTGTGTATTCACACAGTGAAAATTCATTTTTTTTAAATAAAGCTATTTTTTGTTTAACGTAGTTTATTTTCACAATAATATTTAATATCTCGAGTACTTTAGTAGTAGTTCCCCCCTGCTCATTGCTCCTCTCCGCAATCCGCCATAACCCAATCCCCTTAATTTTGGTTTTATTCTTTGTCATTTTGTTGTTATTATTGTTATTTGTCTTTTTGTGTTGACTCAATAATTTTATTTGTGCTTTAAATATTTTATTTTATTTTATTTATTTTTTGACCCTCGGATGTTTGAATTAATTTATTGTAATTATTATATATTATTTTATGTTTTCTTTCTTTTAATTTTTGACTGTTGTATTTAATTTTAATTAAGTTCATATTTATTGTACCTATACCTACCTATTTATTTGAATTTATATAATTTTGATCTATGGTTTGTTCTTAATAATTTTAATTTTTTATACATCACTCTTGATAATGGCCTGAATATTGAAGGTCGAAAGTACTCGAGATATTAAATATTATTGTGAAAATAAACTACGTTAAACAAAAAATAGCTTTATTTTAATAAAATAATACTTTTTAACATGGTTTCATGACAACTTTTTTGTTTGTTAAGAAATCCTGTGCGGGAGACTCCCTAGATTCTAGGGACTCTACGAGCCCGCTCCCACTTGTCGGGTGTCGGACCGTATATTAATCGGAGGTTCCAGTGGCAGAATATTTTTGGACAAAGTCGGTTTCCGACAAGTGTGAATAGCTCCATACATGTTCTGCCACTGGAACCTCCGATTAATATACGGATCCGACACCCGACAAATGGGGACGGGCTCTTACGGGGCTATACTTTGACATTTTAGTCGTCGGTTGAGCCCACGCTTTGACTAACTAATCATGTATTTGTATGAAGACCTGTCAATCCAAGATGGCCGCAAGTGAGAAAATGATTTGTTTTCATACAAATAGGTATAACAAAATTTGGTAGGTAAGAATGGCCGTGCTGATAAAACTCCAGCGCAGGCACCATTAGTTGTCAAAGCGTGGGCTCAACCGAAGACTAAAATGTATAAAATAGCCCCCGTAAGTATGGCACTTGGTGTAGTGCCGCCGAGGTGTTTACGAGCTTGGTCGTCGCTACGAAGCGCCAATACTCAATAAAGACCCAGTTGCTGTAAGGCTGGATGGACCTTTTAGTGACCGGTCGTTGGTAAAGGTTTTCTGATTTTTGTCAACCCAGCGAAGAGCATATTTGAAAATGTAAATGGTAAATATTTTTTGTGCTCCGCTGGGATTCGAACCCACAACCTTTCATTCATGAGTCCGAAGTGTTACCACTGGACTACGGACCGGTCTTTGTTAAAACTGGACTACGAACCGTCGGCACTAGAATTTGCGTTATTGAAACAAGCGCAAGTTCGAACCCCGCGTGCGCTGTGTCCTATTGACAAAAACTGTGACTCTGGTTCAACAGACATCATTGAGTAAGTCATATCTTATAATTCATGAAATAATTAAACATTATTTATCAATTCAGTATGTTTCCTGTTTCTTCGAGTACAAAAATAAACGTTTTCATGAAAGAGTACAAGAAGAAAAGTTTCATGGACGAGCAAAAGAAGAAAAGTTTCATAAACGAGTAGGTACAAGAAGAAAAGTTTCATAGACGAGTAAAAGAAGAAAAGTTTCATAGACGAGTAAAAGAAGAAAAGTTTCATAAACGAGTACAAGAAGAAAAGTTTCATAGACGAGTAAAAGAAGAAAAGTTTCATGGACGAGTAAAAGAAGAAAAGTTTCATAAACGAGTACAAGAAGAAAAGTTTCATAGACGAGTAAAAGAAGAAAAGTTTCATAAACGAGTACAAGAAGAAAAATTTCATAGACGAGTAAAAGAAGAAAAGTTTCATAAACGAGTAAAAGAAGAAACGTTTTTTGAAGGATTAGAGGAAGACACGTTTCATGAAGGAGTAAAAGAAGAATACTTTGAAGAAGAAAGAGTGAAATATAATCATGATAATTGCCCCAGAATCCGGCAATCAGTGCAAGGGAGATGACAGATCGTGCCGCCTCTCTCTAATTGGCCCTATTAGCAAATTGTCCCGGGAAATTCTCCAAAAATAATGGTCAGGACGAAAGAAAACACTTCTTGTATTTTTTTTCTAATTTTTTCCTATTACACTTTTTACCTTTTTACTTTTTCGCTCTCTCTCGTAATTAAAGCCTCGAAAATGCTTTTTTTAATTTTTATGAAAAAAAAAAAACATTTGCGTATTCAAATTTTCGCATTTTTTGTGGCTTCTTTTAATAATTGTTTAAGTAAGTTAATTTCTCTTTATTTTTGTGTGGGCAATTTTTGGTATTTATTTTTAAAGTCAAAATCTAATATCAAAATTGTAAAGATTTATAATCAATGCAATCCCACAATCTGGTAATGTTATTTCAAGCGAATATAATATCGTTATGTTTTTATAGGGTTCAGGATCTTCTTTACAGGATATTTATTTTTTACAATTCACATTTATTTCACAGATGGTTTGTGTTCACTTATACTGTATTTTGTGTTTAAAAGTAGAGTGTCGTATGAAGACTGCCTCCTGCAAGCCGTTCGCGGCTTTTTATACTCCAGCGATAGAAGTTACTAGAAGTCATTTTTTCTGGAACAGTCTTCCAAAAACTTTGAGTACATTATTATGTACATCTCTTTACCTTAGGTACTTTTAATAATTAATCCTACTTATATACAACTCTCATTAGCTATAAATGATATACCTACCTTCCTAAATATTTATATGTATTTGCTAATTACACAACAGTATGCTGTGTGTGTACTTACAATAAAAAGAAAATCTCAAATGAACATAAGCCTTGCAATTCTCACCCTGAACAGTCAGGGTCAAAGAACCCATACTTGTTAAAACCGGTTCACTTAGCCAACGCAATCTCTTGTTCAGGAAAGAGCTGTAAAAATTGCATGGTTTTTGTTTATTTTAATTTATTTTTGTAAATTACACCGGTTTGCTTTGGGTATGCTTTAAATACAAAACGTTCATTTATCTGTGCCACTTATGTAGTTTATACATTGAAAAATATGTAATCGATAAGCATCCCTTTTTAATGTAAATCACACCTTAAGATCCCTCAATAATAACACCTAAGATGGTGCTTTAATCTTTAATCTAAGTTGCAAAGATATATTAGATTTGAGATTCATCTTAAACGCATTCCCACAAGCTGACACGTATAATTTCGAGCTTAAACATGCCGCATGTGGACTTAAAATATAACAAACATAAATCTTAACTTAACGTAAGCCCTGCAACTCTTGTTGAACTTCCTTGAAACAGGGGTAACTTTGGCAAAGTGAACCCCTTTTTTTATAGTAGAGGTGGTCAACCACATACCAACCTTTAAATCAAGGTTTTAAGTTATTGTAGTAAAAAAAGCCATACATTTCTCGTTCACAATAAAAATCAGTCTTTAAAAAAGCTTATTTTTCAACTGTTTTGATTTCATTGTATTGAATCTATATTATTGTTATTAAGAATTCGAATTTTAGTATTTAATTTATTTCATTGTTATAAAATATATTGATAATTGTATTTGGATACTTTGAAGCAGCCACACAAAAGAAAAGCCTTAAATGTTTGCAGCCAATCAGAAACACAATCTATTTAAGGCAAAACAATGCAAAATGTTTAAGACTAATGGAGAATTTCAGAAAACGCTAAAGCATTAAGTTTAATGTTATAATTCTATACCTTAGAGCATTAACCACGGAAGTCCACTTTTTACGTTTTTGAGTTAATGATGCATAAATTATTATAATTAGCTGTTCTATAAGTTGTAAAAATATTAGAGTCCTCGGACTCATAGTTACTGAGATATCAAGTGTAATAAATATGGGATGCACATAAAAGCGCGAGCATAAACCACGGAAGTTCCACATACGTTGTTCACATTACTTCACATTAAATAAATATTGATAAAATAACATCAACAGTTTTTACAGATTAAAAATATCTCGTCTAGTTTAGAAGTTATGATGGTTTAAAAAAGTGCACATTTTCACTAAAACTCGCCTCCTGCACATTTTACTAAATATGACTACGTACCGTTGTTTATGCTCTAAGGCATGGGTCGGCAACCTGCGGCCCGCGGGCTGCATGCGGCCCTTGAGGCCCGCAAGATATTTGCTGCAACGCATGTGCCGGATACACATACACAATGCAGTGAAAAAAAATACAACAAATGTCATAAAAATGGACAAAAAGCGTTTTATTTTTATACATTAAAATATTTGTAGACAAATATTTTAGGCAATGACTTGTGCTCCAAACGTAGGGGCGGATCTTAGACTCGAAAGATGGTCAAACTTATTCAAAGGGGGGAGTAGAATTTGTGGGTATATTTCCCTATGTAGGCCGGTGTCGATTCGCGTGGAGCTCCCTGAATTGCGGGATTCCCAAATTGAATTGGCGGGGATTCTACAGTATGAGATTTATTATGGGGGGTAGTATCAATATTGAATTTCATTTGTAGTTCGTACGTCAATTTATTAATGTTTACGATACATGACGCGGCGGGGGGGGGGGGGGAGTCAGCATGTGCTGAAATGCTGACCGTTAGATCCGCCACTGACCAAGTGCGGCCCGCACTAAATCCCACGTAAAATATTTGGCCCTTTTACAGCAAAAGGTTGCCGACCCCTGCTCTAAGGTACAGAATTGAATTTAAATTTTTATTTCCTTATTACCATAGTAAAATATATATTTCTGTTTTAATATTTTGTGTTGGTTTTTATGTATATCAGACATTTAAAACTCATTTAGCATTGCGGGCCATATTGTTATGAATGTACATGATAGTTATTTAAATAGTAGTTGTGTTTAGTTTGGCTGTGTTAGTTTATTAATAAGTCCATGCTCAAGCAGACACGTATAAGTTTGCGATTACACATGCAGCATGTGAACTTATAACATAAACGCTCAAATCTCAAATGAATGGAAGCGCTGTATTTTTGTCCGTCATTTCCATAAACAGAGATGACATTGTCAAAATGAACTAGTTTTACAGTATGATTGCTTAGCCACATATGAATCTATAAAATAAGGAACATAAACAATCAATTCAACTTCAACATTAATAACTAATCTAATCTAAGTTGCAAAGATATGTTAAATTAAGGATTCACATCATTTGCATTCTCACAAGCAGATAAGTATAAGTTTGCGCTTAAACATGCCGCATGTGGACTTACATTATAAAAACCCAAATTATAAATTAACATAGACCCTGTAATTCTGGCCGACCTTCCCTGAAACAGGGGTAATATTGGCACAGTGAACCATTTTGTACAGCATGAGGTCAGCTGCATACCAATCTATTAGTCAAGGAGCATACACAACAAATTACATTTTTAAAATCAACAAATAATATGTATGGACATCAAAACTACAACATAAAACAAAATGTTATATAAAGAACTCTAGTCCTAGCCACCAACATTACACATTAACCGCCATTTCATTTCTTAATACTAAAAGAACAATTATGTAATTTAGTATAAATACTGATTATTTGTAAATAAACTCCGTTTCTATCATTAAATCTCAAACACAGATTTTCAATACAACTCGTGTAATACATAGAAATCGAACCCAATACATTTGCGGTTCGTATCAGAGGCAATACATTAAAGGTGTACCGAAACTAATTGAGACAAGAAATGTCCGACGGAGAGATCAATGCTGCCCCGGGTGTCGGGGTGCTTTTGTTTTTGTTGAGTTATCGCCCCCTAGGGAAAAGGGGGCGCTTCGTGTAAAAGGGGGCGGTCGGGGAGATAGGGGCGGTAGGTGAGAGAGTGGCAGGGGAGAAACAGGTGGTAGGGGAAAAAGAAGAGATGGAAAAGAAAAGGAGCAGTAAGAGAAGACTGATCAAGTTGAAGCAAAACTATGTTTGAAGTACAAATAATTGTATTTTGTGTGAGCCTTGACTTGACCACCCATGCTGTAACAAATGATTCACTTTTCCAATTTCACCTCTGATTCAAGGAAGATCGGCAAGAGTTGCAGGGTGTGTGTCCATTTGAGATTTATGTTTTTATGTTGTAGGTTCACTTGGGGCATGTGCAAGCGCGAACTTGTACGTGTCTGCTTGTGAGAATGCATATAATGTGAATCTCCAATGTAACATATATTTGCAACTTAGATTAGATTAGATTAGAGACTCCTCAAATGTTTCATTTCCAACTCTGACTTGCCAAAAAGTTATATGACCTTAGAACAGTAAAATTTGACTTAAGTTGACAATAACTGGTAACGGCTGGGCTCTTGAGGTGTGAATCACATTAAAACAGGTCTGAGAAAATTAATCACCCTAAAATCTAATTTTTATGGTGCCGTATGAGAGTAAAAGGGGCGTAAAAGAAAAAAAGGCATTGTGAGGAATAAAAGTAGCTGAAGAAAAAGGAAGGCGGAATAAGAAAAAAGGGAGGATGAGAAAAAAGGGGCGGCATGAGAAAAGGTGAATTAGGATAAAAGCTGAGCCGTCTTCCGAATACATGTAATTCATGGTTGACAATGTTAATAAAATAAATGCTAAAATAAACTAATTTTTGTTCTTTTGTTTTATCACCATTAACACGTTATGGGTTGGAAGTCTCATCACCACGGTAATTCTTACCTACCGGACATCGGTAATATTAATATGAAGATTAATCAGCTGTTCACTTGCGGCCATCTTGGATTGAAAGGTCTTCATACTAATCTAATCGAATCTAATCTAAGCTGCAAAGATATATATCATTCAAGATCTAAATTGAATCCATTCCCACAAGCAGATATGTATAATTTCGCGCTAACACATGCCGCATGTGGACCTACAATATAAAAACCCAATCTCAAATGAACATAAGCCTTGCAACTCTTGCCGTCCTTACCTGAAACAGGGGTGACATTGGCAAAGTGAACCATTTTTTTATATTATGGGTGGTCAGCCGCATAACAACCTATAAGTCAAGGAACATACATGACAAATTTCATTTTTTAAATCAATAAATAACAATATATACATGGACATAAAAAAAAAAAAAAAAACTAAATCATAAAACCAATTTCACTTTAACAAACCCTAGCCGCCAACATCACAGATCAACCGCCATTTCTTTCTATCCTTGCATACTTCTTTCATTTCCTCCAGAGTCATAACCTTCTTCATACAAGCTCTTCTTTTATTATGACTCTGGATATTCCATTCATTCGCAATTTCGGATATTTGGTCCATCCATACCTTTCTCGGTCTTCCTCTACCACGACATCCATCTATTCTACCAACATATACTTTCTTCGTCAGTCTTTCCTCATTCATTCTCTCCATATGCCCAAACCATCTTAACAAACTTCTTTTAATCTTCACTTTCACACTTTTGCACCACATTCTTTTCTTACAAAATCATTCCTCACCCTGTCACTCCGTTTTTTCCCAATCATACTTCTTAGAAAGTCCATTTCAACAGTATGGACTTTACTGATTTCACTTTCATTCACCGTCCAGGCCTCGCTTCCATACATCAAGGTGGGTAAAAGTATGCCACTGCGTACCGCCGATTTTTGGCGATACAAGCTGTGGCACCCAGTACACACCTGCCCTTCATTACTCTTCTTTCAAGTATCACCTGTCATACAAATACGGGTATTATCAATATTCGGTAGGTAAGAGTTAATACCGTGGTGATGAGACTTCCAGCCCTGCTTCTGTTTCTAAGCCCTGTTTTTTCAACGTTAGCATAGCGTCTTTATACTGATTGAAGAACACGCAAATATATCAATATTGTAATTAGTTTTTTTTTTAAATAAGTTTAAAGTCACGTATACTAACGTTGAAAATACAAGGCGTAAACAAAGCTTATAAGTAGCATTGGCATGTAATATAATCTATAAGGGTCACTTTAAATTTAAAATATATTTGTGAAATCTTGCACTAGCCGTAGCGGCCAACATTGCAGATTATGCTCCATTTTTCTGTCGTTGCATATTTCTCTCATTTCATCCAGAGTCATCACCTTTTTCATACTAGCTAAAGTAGAATAAAAATTGAGACGCAACGCAACTTAGCTACACAGATAGTTTAACTTCTTAAATAATAATATTAGGATGATTTATTTGGTGAGCGCTGTTTTTGTGTGTATCACACCTCAAGAGCCCTCTGCGAGCTTGGTCGTCGCTGTAGAAAGCGCCAATTCTCAAGCAAGACCCAGTTGTTGTAAGGTTGGGTGGACCTTTCAGTGACCGGTCTTTGGTAAAGGTTTATGAATTTTTCAACTCAGCGAAGAGCACATTCGAAATATAAATGCTATATTTTGTGCTTCGCCGGGATCCGAATCCACAACCTTCCATTTACGAGTCCGAAGTGTTGCCACTACGGACTACGGACCGGTCCAAGATGCCAACGACACGCGGTGTACCTGAGCGGTCACCCATCCAAGTACTGTCCGCGCCCAATGTTGCTCAACTTCGGTGATCTAGGGGAACCGGTGCTTTCAACATGGCTAACGCCTACGTTATCCCCGAAGTGGTCGCATGTGGCGATCCGGAACCAATTTATTTTTACATGTAAGGCGGCAGGCCTCACACCAACCACTTTAAGTTGAAGTGGAGGTTTCCTAGCTCTCGTAAGGGCTGGTTCTTATTTCATGTGAAGGCTCAGTACACCTTTCTGGTATTTATTTTGAGTTTGAAATATACATTTAAACGGGAAATCATTTTTGACACTCTCGGTGGAGTTCAAACCCTTGCTTTTGGCATGAAATGCAAGCATTCTACCAACTGAGCTATCAACCGGACTTTTTATGAGCTTGGTTGTCGGTACAAAGCGCCAATTCTGAAGCAAGACGCAGTTGCTGTAAGGCTGGACGGACCTTTTGATGACCGGTCTTTATAAAGGTGTATGAATTGTTCAACCCAGGAGCAAATTTGTACAAATAAACGGTAATATCTTATGTGCTCCGCCAAGTTTTGAACCCACAACCTTCCATTTACTAGTCCGAAGTGCTACCACTGGACTACGTACCGGTATACGGAGAACCGGTTAACTATGGAGAGAGAAAAAACGAACCGAGTTTTGCCCACGTTGGACTGTAAATTTCACCGAAAGGGTATTCGACCTTCGTGTGGAAAAAACGAAGCAGACAAGTGGAATTCTCATCTCCGGGTAAAAATAAATACAGAAGCGGAGAGTGTAAATCGATTTCGACGGCATTACAATGGTTTGTAGGGGAAAGCAAATCGCCTGTGAATAAACCCGAGTGGCACTCGTAGACGAGTGGATTAAGAGATTGAGCGGCGAGGTGACGTCATAGCGAAGGTAGAGGGACGATGAGGACCGTGAAAGAAAAACCATTAAATTTTGAAGACACGTATTTTCTTCTTCTTTGTAATTGGGCATGTGTGACGTGGGATAAAAGCACATTTTCTTCTTAACAAAAAACAATATCTTGACAATTATATTTATTTTCGGATATTTAACGAACCGTTCGGTGAGAACTTACATTATTCTCTACGTTTCTTCAGCGACGTAGCCGACGTCTTCAGGAGAACATCCTATCTGTACGGCGACTGAGGATGAACTGAATTTGAAAAACACTTTTTCACAAATCACTGACTACCTTCGAACGAAGGTAGTAATTATGTTTTGGTCTGTTACACAGACCACTTTCATCTTGTGTGTTAAATATCCGAAAATTAATATAATTGTCAAAATGTCAAACGACCGTAATTCTAACTTAAACCTAACAAAAAACAATATCGTTATGATTTTACTAGGGTTTTCTTTTAATTTAACTGCAATTATTTATTTCAAAATAATTTATTGTACACGGTTTGGTTCACAATTTACAACAATTGATAATCTCTGCTTATTGGTATTTGCGGCAAATGCTTGGAGTCACTAATCCACTGATGCAATTTGTAGTCCGTATATATAGGTAAAAAAGGGACTCACTTATCTGATCAATCCATTCTTCCCTAGGTCTTCCCCTTCCACGCTTACCCTTTAACATTCATATTCACTTTTTTGTCAGTCGATCTTCATTCAAATATAAAATTATTTATATTTATTCAACTGAAGTGGTTGGCGTAAGGCCGGCTCCCTTATCTGTAAAAATAAATAGGTTCCACTCGCCACATGCGACCCCTTCGGGGAGAACGCGGCAAGAAGTTACGCTATATGTGTAGCTTAGCTGCATTTTTTAGCTTCTGCATTTATATATTTATTTATAAATACTGTTTATTATATCGCACGTTTAATAATAAAGAGAAATAACTCGAAAATTGGGAAAATCGAGATTTTGTAATAAAACGCAAGAACAATGCGAGAAGAATAGGTAGAATGCAACAGCCGTTCAATTTGGACGAATATGACCGAGATAAAACATCGGCCACCTTTTTCATCCCATACAAGTTGTACTGGTTATCTGAACTTTAAACGTGATTTTCCAACATTCATGTTTTTTGAGTTATTGCTCTTTATTATTAAACGTGCGATATATTAATATTTTCTACAAAATATAACACCAAAAAACGCATTACAAAAACTGTTTTTTTTTTTGTAATTCCCTAAAAAATCTAGATGAAAATTTTCAGAATTAAATATAGTACTTGTACTTTGCTACATCTCAGCATCATTTTGTTTGCTTATTCATTTTATTTGCAAATTTTGCTAAAAACGTCGCGCTTCCAGTCATAACCAGACGTAACTGCCTAGACGTCGCGGCGCCCAAATTGGCTGGCGTCTTTTGCCCATACAACTTTGTCAACGGTCGCATGCTTCCGAATTATCGTAGATACAGATAGAATGTGCAAAAAAGGTTGCTCATTGAATATTATAAAAAATCAAAATATTGTTAACGCTGTATTATCTATCTATCTTTAATCTAAGTTGCAAGGATATATTCATTCAAAGCTCTCAGATGTATGCCCACAAACAAACAGGTGTAGTTCGCGCTTACAAATGCTGATTGTGTACTAACAAATAAAATCTAAACCTCAAATAAACATACGCCTTGCAACTCTTGCCGACATTCCCTGAAACAGGGGTGACATTGGCAAAGTGAACCAACATTTATACATTTTTAAGACCTCTGTGCGATAGACGCCCCAGATTTTATTAAATCTTGAGAACTATGACACTTTTTGGAGTGCTGCAATAGTGTGAACGTTTTGACGTCGAACGTTGAACTTCAACTACGTTATCATGTTGAATGCACCGGTTCCCGTAGATCACCGAAGTAAAGCAACATTGGGCGCGGACAGTACTTGGATGGGTGACCGCTCAGGTACACCGCGTGTCGTTGGCATCTTGGACCGGTCCGTAGTCCGTAGTGGCAACACTTCGGACTCGTAAATGGAAGGTTGTGGATTCGGATCCCGGTGGAGCACAAAAATGTACCATTTATATTTCGAATGTGCTCTTCGCTGAAAATTCATAAACCTTTACCAAAGACCGGTCACTGAAAGGTCCATCCAACCTAACAACAACTGGGTCTTGCTTGAGAATTGGCGCTTTCTACAGCGACGACCAAGCTCGCAGAGGGCTCTTGAGGTGTGATACACACAAAAACAGCGCTCACCAAAGAAATCATCCTAATATTATTATTATTATTATTGAGCTGGTGGTTGAAGTCCTGATGCTTAGTAGCAGGGGGACTAGCTGTGTAGTTTAATGTTGTGTGTTGCATTGCTTTTATTTTCAACGATTGATGTTTGTTTTGAATCTTATCTCATCTAATCTTAGTTGCAAATACATGTTTCATTAAGGATTCACATTATATGCATTTTCACAAGCAAACATTTATAAGTTCCCGCTTAAACATGCCGCATGTCGCTAGTCCGGTCGATAGCTCAGGTGGTAGAGTGCTTGCATTCCATGCCGAAAGCTCGGGTTCGAATCCCACCGAGGGTGTCAGAAATGATTTCCCGTTTCGGTGTTTATTTTCAAACCCCAAAATAAAATACCGGCAAGGCTTACTCAGCCTTCACAAGAAATGAGTACCAGCACTCTCGGGAGCTGGGAAACCTCCACTTCAACTGAAAAGGTTGGCGTAAGGCCGGGCCCCTTACCTGTAAAAATAAATAGGTTCAACTCGCCACATGCGACCCCTTCGGGGATAACGCGGCAAGAAGTTACACTATATGTGTAGCTTAGTTGCGTTTTTGCGTTTTATGTGGACTTACAATATAAAATCCCAAATCTCAAATGGACATACACCCTGCAACTCTTGCTGGCATTCCCTAAACAGGAGTAACATTGGTAAAGTAAACCATTTTCTACAGCATGGGTGGTCAGCTGCATACCAAGCCATAAGTCGAAAAACATACAATTGTTAAAAATGAAAAACTTTGTTATAATTCACTGTGTGAGCTTTATTTTTAAAAACACTACTAGTTTCGGTGGGTCAATATCCACCATCGACGGGTGTCAACTTAAAACTACATAACAACTACGAAAAACATACATAACAAATTACATTTTAAAGGCTAAAAAATATGTATCCTAATATTTTATCATTTGTTACTCTCCTCCTATCCACTCCCTGCTATTACATTATAACTAAAACATAGTACAAAAGTATCATTTAAAAAACCCTAGTCCTAGCCGCCAACATTACATATCAACCACCATTTCTTTTTGTCCTTACATGCTTCTTTTATTTCATCCACAGTCATGACCTTGTTCATACAAGCTCTCCTTTTATTCTGACTCTGGATATTGTGAAATGCTGTGTTTTTTCAGTCTCTGAGGAGAGTATCTCACTCTATTTTCAGCTGTAGCTTTTCATGTATTTTTTTTAAATAAAATGCATATTTTATACATCAGAAGCTTAATTGTTCGTGGTTAGAGGTTAGGCACTTAAGGCTGCCTTGCTGCTGTCAGACCTCTGTCTGCCTACACAGACCCTTGTTCCAGACCCTAGACCCCTTTTCATGCCACATCAAACGTATCAGCTTCAACTTTCCACGATTACCAAATTATTATTGGTCTCGTCCAAAATCAAAATAAAAATTTCATGAAGCGATTTTCATAGAGCTTATCTATAATCCATTATAAAAGGTTGTAAGATATATTCACATTTACGGCTCATATTTCATTCATGCTTACAAGTGATGGCTTACAATGCTTACAATGGCGTCTGTTCTGATGAAATATCCTCACTTATACCTCCTCCTCTCGTCACAACAAGGGCAACTCGTAGAACGGCTCACATTCAACCATTTGCAGTCGATATCAAAACTATGAGAACTTGGTGTTTTCACGACTCATTCCTTTGCCAAACTGCCCGCTTATGGAATGAGTTACCGGTATCTGTGTTTCCATCCCAATTTAACCTTGCCCTTTTCAAATCCAACATCAATCGCCATTTCCTCTCAGTGTCTCAAAACAAAGCAACGCCACACACACCACAGCACCGCGCAGCTAACGGCCCTGCAACCGGATATGGACAACTGCCACATCACCAACACCTCTGCGGCACTATAACAAGTGTCATAGACCCTTAGAGTCGCTTGAATCTAGGGAGTCTCCCGCATAGGCTTTCTTAAAAAAAAAAAAAAGTAGACCCTTACACATGCTGCATGTGTAATAACAATAATAATATTAGGTTGATTTATTTGGTGAGCGCTGTTTTTGTGTGAAACACACCTCAAAAGCCCTCTTCGAGCTTGGAAGTTGCTCTAAAAAACGCGAATACTCAAACAAAACCCAGTTGCTGTAAGGCTGGATGCAACTTTAGTGACCGATTTTTAGCAAAGGTTTATAAATTTTGCACCCAGCAAAGAGCATATTTGAAAATATAAATGGCATTTTTTTTGTGCTCTGCCGGGATTCGAACCTGCAACCTTCCATTTATGAGTCAGAAGTGGTGGTTTCTAGACTACGGACCGATCTACTCACCAAATAAACCAAACCTCACATAAACCTTGCAGCTCCTGCCATCTTTCCCTGAAACGGAGTGGCACTGAAAAAATTTAACCGAGTTTTTACAGCATAGAGGAGGTCAGCCTTGGACCAACTTTGCAATACTTAATACACTGAAAGTCAAATCAAAAAGAAAGTTAATGAAATAAAATTTAAAGTTTAAAATAAATGCCTTAGCCGCCAATATTGCAAATCAACCTCCATTTCTTTCGGTTCTTGCATACTTCTTTCATTTCATTTAGAGTTATAATTAATTCATGCATTGTCTCCTTTTATATAACTGTTTACATCCTTCCTTGACTTATAAATTCGTATGCAACTGACCACCCATGCTTTTAAAAAAGGGTTAACATTGCCAATGTCACCCCTGTTTCAGGGAAGGACGGCAAGAGTTGCAGGGTACATGTCCATTTGAGATTTGGGTTTTTAAGTTGTAGGTTCACATACGGCATTTGCAAGCGCAAACTTGCACGTGTCTGCTTCTACTGTACTGTATTCTGCCGCCGTTCCACTAGGGGTGGCCGGTACCTCCGCAGATGCGCCTCCGTTTTTCTGTCCTTACAAACCACTTTCATTTCCTCAATATTCATCACATCTTCATACATACTCTTTTCTTATTCTCAGTCTGCTTGTGAGAATGCATATACATAATGTGAATCCCTAATGTAATATATCTTTGCAACTTAGATTATATTAGATACATACCATTCGTTTGTTAATTCACAAATTTGATCCATCCATAATTTTCTCGGTATTTCTCCGGTAACTTTAATGTTTTCGAAGCTTCAAAATGTGCTTGGAAACTGTCTAAAATGTAAACTTGACTTGATACTTGTTATTGACGTTAATCACCTGCTGATCTCTTAGCCAAGCAGTCTCAAGTACACTATGATGTATGATAGATATGATAGAGATAATAATAATAATTTTAGGATGATTTATTTGGTGGGCGCTGTTTTTGTGTGTATCACACCTCAAAAGCCCTCTGCGAGCTTGGTCGTCGCTGTAGAGGGCGCCAATTCTCAAGCAAGACCCAGTTGTTGTAAGGTTGGATGGACCTTTCAGTGACCGGTCTTTGGTAAAGGTTTATGAATTTTTCAACCCAGCGAAGAGCACATTCGAAATATAAATGGTATATTTTGTGCTCCGCCGGGATTCGAATCCACAACCTTCCATTTACGAGTCAGAAGTGTTGCCACTACGGACTACGGACCGGCCCAAGATGCCAACGACACGCGGTGTACCTGAGCGGTTACCCATCCAAATACTGTCCGCGCCCAATGTTGCTTAACTTCGGTGATCTATGGGAACCGTGCTTTCAACATGGTAACGTCGTTGACAAGATATATGCATTGAGTATCTACATATGTTACGCCACTAAATCTAAATCTAAGTTGCAAAGATATTTATCATTTGATATTAAATTAAATGCATTCCCACAAGCAGACACACGTATGCTCAAACCCTCCTCGTACCCGTCCTCTATGTATGTGTCAGAAGGACCCACAGCACATGGACGCTCATGCAAAGCTATATATATTCTCAAGTGGTGAAAGGCCTTCCCGTGAAGTGAAAGCAACGGCACGACGAAACAAGAACCTCTAGGTCAGAGGCGTGCCCATGTAAAGTAAAGTAAATGGTAAAAAAAAAGTAAATGGTTCGATGTTACTGAAGCTAATAGCATACCTCGGGTGGCACTCCTTGTGGGATTGTTGCTAGATCACGAGTTGCGTGAATAATGATACACATAATACGAAATAATAAGTATAATTATTTCGCCATAAGACACGCATAATTTCGCGCTCACACATGCCGCATGTGGACCTACAATATAAAAACCCCATCTCAAATAAACATATGCCCTGCAACTCTTGCCGACCTTACCTGAAACAGGGGTGACATTGGTAAAGTGAACCAATTTTTACAGTATGGGTGGTTAGCCTCATACCAACCTATAAGTCAAGAAAGTAGTATATAGTCAATAAAAAAAACAATGAAAAAACTCTTATTTAAATGTTGTATGTCTTATTTTGGTATTTTTTGTATTTAAATCCAGTTTTATTGAAATTCAGTTTGATTGATTATAAATTCAATATAAAAAAAATATTTCATATTCATAACTATGTGTAACTTGAAAATTTCATTTTTTTTGTTCATTTAAAAATGCAACAATAAATGGCAATATGCTTTGATTTTATTTCATTAACATAAAAAAAAAAAAATAAACTCGTGACATACAGCGCAAAAACAAATGAAAGTATATAAAAAAAATTAAACGTAAAATTTGCATGATAATGGAAATTCTACTTTGGTTAAATTGAATTTGTATGAATTTTAAATAATCCAAATTTGTATATATGAATAAAAATATTTTAATACATTATTTTTGCTACGTTAAAATTTTTATTTTCAATACATAAAAGTCAAGATTTATGACTCTTATTTGTGTGATACGCACCTCAAGAGCTTTCTCGTTTATTTTGTTTGTTCATGTGATGTCAACGACGTTACCATGTTGAAAGCACCGGTTCCCATAGATCACCAAAGTTAAGCAACATTGGGCGCGGACAGTGCTTGGATGGGTTACCGCTCAGGTACACCGCGTGTCGTTGGCATCTAGGACCGGTCCGCAGTCCGTAGTGGCAGCACTTCGGACTCGTAAATGGAAGGTTGTGGATTTGGATCCCGGCGGAGCACAAAATATACCATTTATATTTCGAATGTGCTCTTCGCTGAGTTGAAAAATTCATACACCTTTACTAAAGACCGGTCACTGAAAGGTCCACCCAACCTTACAACAACTGGGTCTTGCTTGAGAATTGACGCTTTCTACAGCGACGACCAAGCTCGCAGAGGGCTCTTGAGGTGTGATACACACAAAAACAGCGCTCACCAAATAAATCATCCTAATATTATTATATTATTTATGACTCTTGAATATTAATCACTTTATCATCATATCTATAAAAAGTTTTGGTTTCATCTAAATTGAAAGTAAATTCATGTTTCATTGCACACTTGCAAGCATCACATGTAAAATTGCGCTTACACAGGCTGCATGAAAATTGAATATTTACAGAATAAAACCCGAAAACTCAGATGAACATAAGCCATGCAACTCTTGACACCCTTTCCTGAAACAGAATTGACATTAACAAAACCTAACCAATTTAATGTGTGATTACGAAAAAAAAACAATAAGTGCCATATTGATGACGCAACGCAAAACGAAAATAAGCTGCTCACATATTGCAACTTCTTGTCGTACGTTTTCCTTGTTCTCTTCAGAGAAATCACTAATCACACTTTTTCGAATCAGCTAATATTTTTAACAGTATTGGTGGTCAGATTGATACCAAACTTAAATTCCATAAACGCAATGAAAAAAAAATTAAAATTATAAAACAAATATGCATTAAAAAAATGAACATAATTTTTTTTGAGTTGCCAAAATTTCATATTAACCGATATTTTTGTTGTCGTTCTAAACATATTTTTTCAGAATTCACGTTGTAATCTTATTTTGTTCACATTTGTTGCAAAGTTATTGTTGTTGAAAGTTGTCTGAGAATTTTGTTCGAAGCAAAACATCGGTGGACAAAGTTAATTCGTAGAGTAAAATAAATCTCTCCAAAAGTTTACATTTTCGACACTCGAGCGGCCTTAATGCATCTTATATTTTGCATTCAAAATCACGCTACGCCGAAGTCGCTCCGTAAGTTGCAAAACTGAAAACAAAGATGTCGCTTTCCGTAGTCCATAGATATGTATATTGCATAATACGGCATATCGCCCGCTTAATGATAAAGAGCAATAACTCGAATAATCTATAATATAATAATTAGCTATAATCTAAGTTGCAAGGATATATTCATTCAAAGCTCTCAGATGTATGCCCACAAACAAACACGTGTAGTTCGCGCTTACAAATGCTTATTGTGTACTTACAAATAAAATCCAAACCTCAAATGAACATAATCCCTGCAACTCTTGCCGACATTCCCTGAAACAGGGGTGACATTGGCAAAGTGAACCATTTTTTACAGTATGGGTGGTCAGCCTCATACCAACCTATAAGTCAAGGAAGAAATCGAAAATTCGGAAAATCGAGATTTTGTAATAAAACGCAAGAACAATGCGAGAAGAATAGGTAGAATGCGACAGCCGTTCAATTTAGACGAATATGACCGAGATAAAACATCGGCCGCCTTTTTCATCTCATACAAGTTGTACTGGTTGTCTGAACTTCATACGTGATTTCCGAACATTCTTGTTTTTTTGAGTTATTGCTCTTTATTATTAAACGTGCGATACGTATGTAGATGTGTAATACGCTATATGTGTGTCTACGCCGTAGACTTTATTTGAAATTCGTCCCACCCAGACAGCAAGACAGTAGACGCAAAAATACAAAAAAACGCAAACGTAACTAAGCTACACATAAAGTGTAACTTCTTGACGCGTTATCCCCGAAGGAGTAGCATATGGTGAGTGAAGATATTTATTTTTACAGGTAAGGAGGCCAGCCTTACGCCAACCACTTCAGTGAAACGGGGGGTTTTCCAGCTCCCAAGGGGGATGGTACTCATTTCTTCTCAAGGCTGAGTAAACCTTGCCGATTTTTTTTATTTAAGATTTGAAATAAACACCGAAACAACGCGAAATCATTTCTGACACCCTCGGCGGGATTTGAACCCGAGCTCTCGGCATAGAATGCAAGCACTCTACCAGCTGAGTTATCAACTGGACTCTGGTTAAAATTTGATTGAGTTGAAATTTAAGATAAACGAGTGAATATATATTTTTTTTAAATAGAAAACAAAGTCAAATTGATCAACAATTGTGTGTTTTAAAAAAAACAACACTTGATCTAAACGAAGGTTGGCGACAGAGAGCATAATAAATACAACGATGTTGAACAATTGTAAGCTCTTATTTTTTTCACGGTGACTGACTCACTATTATTGGAATGAGCACCCCAGTCCTTTGTGTCTCCGCTTATTAAAAATCTCTACAGTCCGTACAAAACACAATTGACAAAAATTTTAAAAGTGTGAAGGTTTGTACGAGTATATTGACATTGTGCTGGATGCTAATTTTTTTTTTATAAATTAATTCATATGATGACCCATTGCTTAATCTATTAAAGATTGTTTGTTTTTTGGTTCTTTGTATTTTGTTAAGAAATATGCTTTACCACAGATACAATATTTGCCTTCATACAACTTACTACTTGCCACATAATATTTGCCACTATCCACTTAACTACTAACCCAAGTATATGAAGCATGGCGTTGCAGCGGGTAGCCGGTAGATTCCCAAAGGGTGCCTTTATAAAATTATTGCAAAGTTGGAGGGGACTGCAAAGATGTTGCTTGCAGGACAAAAACAGGACAGTCCAAAGGATTCCGTTTTTTTTAATAATTAAATACCTCTTTCAATTAATTTATATCCATCACCTTTTATGTGCACTTTCTTCTTTTACGCTCACTTTGTATATCCCATTCTTTCAGAATCTCCTCAATCTGTTCACTCCATACTTTTTTCGGTCATTCCTATCTTAATATTCCTTTGCAAAAGAACATTATTGTTTTTTCAAACATAATTCGTCATGAATGTATGCGGCTGACCATCCATGCTGTAGAAAATCGTTCACTTTGTGAATGTCATCCCTGTTTTAGGGCAGCACATCAAGAGTTGCCGGGCTTATGTTCATTTGAGATTGGAAATTGTTTATTTTTAATGAATTATTAATTTATTATAACCCAATTACCAATGTTGAACCAGGGTCAAAGTTATGTTCAAATGACCCAGGCAGGGATCGAACCAACGTTATTCTATTCCAAACACTGGTATGCGGCTGACCACCCATGTTTACTTTGCCAATGTCACCTCTGTTTCGGGGAAGGTCAGCAAGAGTTGCAGGGTGTATGTCCATTTGAGATTTGGGTATTTATGTTGTAGGTTCACATGCGGCGTGTGGATTAGGAAAATCATAAAAACAAAAATTAACCTAGTCTACCTAGATTCACGTCTGTTTGTTAGCAAAGAGTGTTGTTCGTAATAAGGGTTCTATAACTATCACAGCAGCGACGCAGCGTAGTTTATTTTGTGCCGGAAGAGGCTTTGAGTCGCTATTAATCTTCGAAAATATTTTCAGCCGTGTCTACGCCAAGTTTGCGCCCAGCTAGCGTACTAAAAGTTGGAGCGCAAGGTCGGGACTGCGTTCACAAATATTATTATTTAAAAGTACGCTCCCCCCCCCAATCAGGCTCTACCCAATTTTGTTATACTTTAAAATAAACACAAAAAGTTTTCAGCTGTAATCTGAGTTGCAAAGATATATATTTCATTTATATTATATGCATTTCCACAAACAAACACGTGTAGTTCGTGCTTACAAATTGTGAATGTGTACTTACAAATGAAATCCAAACCTCAAATGAACATAAACCCTGCAACTCCTGCCGACCTTCATTTTCTACAGCATGAGTGGTCAGCCTTATACCAACCAATAAGTCAAGGAACATAATATAAAAATAAAAGCAAAGTTTTTGTTCACGAGTTGATTTATTATGTAGAACGTTTTTGAACTGTTATCACAGCATTAAAAAATGCTTCACTTTGCCAATGTAAGCCCTGTTTCAGGGAAGGTCAGCAAAATTTGCAGGGCTTCTGTCCACTTGAGATTGGGTTTTAAGTTGTAGGTTCACATGTGGCATGTTTAAGCGCCAATTTATACATGTCTGCTTGTAGTGATGCATTTATTATACATTTTAAATGTAATTCATATTTGCAACTTAGATTAAAGAATATAGGTAGATCAAAAAAACAACTGTGTATTACTTTGAATTATCATTTTAAAATAAATCTCTACAATGTCAGGACAGCAACCTTCAAAAAAATAACTATTTTTACAGATTTTTACGAAGTCCAATTTTTTAAATGCTTTCATAATGACCTGTCGTTGTGTGTAGTTAACACTGCGGGCTTGTAATCAGAAAGTATTAAGCTCGATTCCCAGGGTAATGCAAATACTAAATAGTCCATTGTTTAAAAAATCCTGGTCTAACTTTTAATAAGCAAGATAGTACCTATGTTTGCGCTTACACGTATTGCACGTGTGCCTACAAAATAAAATTAATATTCAAGTGAAAATACGTCCTGTAATTCTTGCTGCTCTTCCTAAATTAGAAGTGACATTGACAAAGTGAACTAATTTTTACAGTTTGAGTAATTAACGTCATACCCAGATCGCCCTATTCAGTACTTGTTTGGCTTATGTACCATTTGATTAAAATATTATGATCTTTAAATGAAATTGTCCTTAAAATCATATTCTTTAGAATCCGAGCAAAGCAAAACTCAACACGATAATATGTGAGTGTTTTTTTTTTAAATAGATTTGTGGAATGGAATGCAATCCACCAACCTATTTTGCCTGGCCAGTTGTCTTCATGCGAAAGCAGAAGCTTGTGTGCATGCAACGGCATCTGTTGAACCAGGGTCGAAGTTATCGTCGCGGGATTCGAACCAGCGTTATCCGGTTCCAAATAACCTGTCTTGATCCCCGCGGCCATAACACCGACAAACAAGTTGTTTTAATATTTCGGTGTCTGGCTGAGGGGGCCAAGTGGGCTGATCTTTCTAGTGTGCTTGGAATAGAATAACGTTGGTTCGATCTCCACCTGCGTCATTTGACCATAACTTTGCCCCTGATTCAAGAGATGTTATTGGCTAAATTATTAATTCATAATTCATTCTAATAAACCATAATGAATTATTAACTGATTATATAAATACCTGTTTCTGACCAGACAGAAAAGGTTGGTGAATTGCAATCCTCTTCAAGGGACGACCGAGAACAGTACGGAGTGATTAGATTGAGGAGGTTGTGAAAGAATGGGATATACAAAGCGGTCGTAAAATAAGAAAATGCATGGATATCAATGAATTGATAGAGGTACCTATGTAAGGATAGGAAGAAACGGAGGCAGCTCTGCAGACGCTCTGGCTACCCTTAGCGGAATGGCGACAGTTACAGTTTGTGTTTTTTTGCTTACTTATGATTGTGTGTCTATGTGCATGTTAAATTATTCGCATATGTGTGTAATGTGTATAGACGTAAGCATTTGATAGTTGCACTTTCTCGTGTTTACTCGAAGTGTCTGCCCGAGATCATTCTGGCATTGTCTGGTACATGCTAGACTAGCATTTACTCATCCTATACATAAATACGGATTGAAATTCTTTAGAGGAGTGAATACACAATTATTAACCAAGTCGCTAAGCCACCAGTAACAAAGTTGAAAGTGTAAACCTAATATAAGCAAATTTTAAAATTAATTCTGTAAAATAAATTGAAGCGAAGTTTTTTTTTTAAATTGAACCCACGGTACCTCGTCACAATACAGGTACATTTAAGTGCAATGAAATTTATGAACCTCGAGCGGCCCGTGTGGAAATCCATGAACAGATTGAGGACCAATGTTGGAAAAGCCCGGGCCAACATGCTGACCTGGGAATTTCTGGGACGGGAGGACTCTACACTATGTGAGTGTGGAGCTCAGCAAACAATGGAGCACCTGCGGTGTTGTCCTTCCTGTCCGACAAGCTGCTCCATGGATGATCTCTTTGCGGGAAACCAAATAGCTGTTGACATTGCTCGTTACTGGGCCAATACGGTGTGAAGCTGACACGAAGAAGAAGAAGTGCAATGCAATGAATATAGTTTTAAATATATTTAAAAAAAACATCGAAAACGCTTTAGATCCTGTAATGTTGAAACAGCCTCGCTTTAAAATTCACACTAATTTCGGGGACCGTGTTTTCCGGATTGCGCAACCAATGGAGTGGAACAGGCTGCCACTCAGAGTGAGAAACGCTTAATCTGTTTTCATTTTTGGGGAGATCTAAGTGTCTCATTCGTTATGGAGAGATATCTTGAGATGTGACACACACAAAGACGGCGCTCTCATATCATCAAAAAGATTACCTTTTACATAAATACATAGCAGTTGTGTGCACGGTGGATTTGAGATAATCCACACAAAATCTACATGAATTTCAATAATACACAATATAATTATGAAAACTCATACGAAGGTTCACATTTTTACAAGTGGCGGAAGGCTTTATCAGCTACTGTACTGTTACGATTTTTAGGATTCGAAAGTTTTTCAATTAACAACACTGGTCTTCTTTTACAGTTATTTATTTTACACTTTTAAATTTATTTTAACAAAGACAGTCTCGATTATTCCATTACACTGGTTTTAGTTCACTGGTCAAATTTGTTCGCTGCATGGGTAAAGCTCACAGATGACTGACTCTAGTGCAAGCAATAAGCGTCTTATATACTCTTCACAACAGTATTATCTAGAAACTATATTCGCTAGACAGTTCCATAGTTAAGGAAGGATTCAAGTAGGTACGTAGTAATCATTATTTCTAGACGCTTCAAGTACTTTATTTAATTATTCCTACCCACACATACTTATGAGGATTCCTATTACATAGCTATAACTAATACCCATACATATTTTAATATTTACATAACAGTACATTTTAATTTTAGATGTTGCATCTCCAATCAGTGTGTTTTCAAAATACTGGTTCTGCAGTCACAATGCCATTTATAAAATCTTTTAGTTCACTTTTTTACTCAATTAATATAAAACAAAGTGCATGCTCGTGCTACGCACGATTTTAGCATTCTAGTTTAAAGTCCCTCTTCGTCAGCAATTTTTTTCCTGCTCTGCTTTTTATTTGTATTTCTACGAAAACTGACAATGAAATTATTTATGCCTCTCTTTGCTGTAGGTATCCCAAATTGGCAATATTCAGCGTTTGTGAAATAATGTTTTTTTTTTTCTTTAAATGAAGCAGATAATATTCACTAGTCAATTTTTATGGTTTTATAAAAGGTGCGCAAAATGCAAAAAAAACGCAACTAAGCTACACATATAGTGTAACTTCTTGCCGCGTTATCCCCGAAGGGGTCGCATGTGGCGAGTTGAACCTATTTATTTTTATAGGTAAGGGGGTCGGCCTTTCGCCAACCACTTCAGTTGAAGTGGGGGTTTCCCAGCTCCCGAGAGGGCTGGTACTCATTTCTTGTGAAGGCTGAGTAAACCTTGCCGGTATTTTATTTTGGGGTTTGAAATAAACACCGAAACGGGAAATCATTTCTGACACCCTCGGTGGGATTCGAACCCGAGCTCACGGCATGGAATGCAAGCACTCTACCAACTCAGCTATCGACCGGATTTTTTTTATTTGAAAGCAAAACGTGCTAAATCGAAATGTGTTAATTCAAGTGACAGGGTTATCGCAATAGGCCTTCAGGGGTTGTGAATAAGTAACGCGGCCCTATTCCGACCGCCCGTGGGAAACTTTTACAACTATTAATCATTCGGAAAAATTCCCTTTTTACATCACTTTCTTTGCGGCCTGCCTCAGTTATAAATGTCTATAAATATTGAATCTATTGGAGAAAAACATTGAAATGATATTCCAAAACTGTATTAGTATATTTCAGTATCTTTTGAATATCGTTTACATAAAATATAAGCAAACTGTGTATCCATATTTTAGTGTTCTTGTATTTATAGATTTTGTTGTTAAATGGGCTGCATTTTAAAATTTAAATATGTAAGCTAAAACTGAGGTGTGCATACCGTGACATGGAAAGACAAATGCTAGGCATCAGCTTGAGAGTCAAAATAAGGAATGAAACCATCCTAAAAAAGACAAAAGTGTTTTTAAAAAAATAAAACTCAAGTGAATTGTAACAAAGTTAAAAAAGTATTTTAATTAAGACAAAAGTCGTCGACATTGTTGATAAAGTATCCAAGTTGAAATGGCAATGGGCTGGTTATGTAGAAAGGCAAGAGAATGGCAGGTGGACTACCAAAATTCTAGATGCTGCATGTGTGCATTCAAAATAAACAAAACCTCACATGAACATATACTTGGCCAACTATACCACTATACCAAAACATTGAAATGATATTCCAAAACTGTATTAGTATATTTCAGTATCTTTTGAATATCGTTTACATAAAATATAAGCAAACTGTGTATCCATATTTTAGTGTTCTTGTATTTATAGATTTTGTTGTTAAATGGGCTGCATTTTAAAATTTAAATATGTAAGCTAAAACTGAGGTGTGCATACCGTGACATGGAAAGACAAATGCTAGGCATCAGCTTGAGAGTCAAAATAAGGAATGAAACCATCCTAAAAAAGACAAAAGTCGTCGACATTGTTGATAAAGTATCCAAGTTGAAATGGCAATGGGCTGGTTATGTAGAAAGGCAAGAGAATGGCAGGTGGACTACCAAAATTCTAGATGCTGCATGTGTGCATTCAAAAAAAACAAAACCTCACATGAACATATACTTGGCCAACTATACCACCTTTCCCTGAAACCCGGGTGATTATGGACTGAAAAAGTTTGTAGAACACAAGGGGTCAGCTTCATACCAACCTACAAGTCAAGAATCACAGATTGAAAGATTTTAATCAAGTATACCCAGGTTGGTATGCGGCTGACCACCCATACTGTAAAAAATGGTTCACTTTGCCAATGTCACCCCTGCTTCAGGGAAGGTCGGCAAGAGTTGCAGGGCTTATGTTCATTTGAGATTGGGTTTTTTTTATATTGCAGGTCCACATGCGGCATGTGTATTGTGTAAGCGCGAAATTATGCATGTCTGCTTGTGGGAATGCATTTAATATGAATCTCAAATTATACATATCTTTGCAGCTTAGATTTAGATTTAGAGACGGCAAAGTTTTTTTTCATGAATTTTAAGTAAATAATATAATGTTTCCAAAAAAACTTTTTGTAATAAATAAATTATATTGATTTGTTTAATTGCTACTGATATTTTTATATATAAAAGATAAACTTTGTTAAAAAAAACAGTGAAATCTATTATGAATTTGATGAACTCCTGTTATTTTTGAAAATGTCCCCCTGAAATTTTGATGGTATATATTTAGAATCCAGGAGAGGACAAAAATCTATTTATTTTTGGGTTTCCATTGTTTACTTTCTTTAAAATATTCCATTTAATTTTGATTCTCTCAAACAAAAGCTATCTCATATTCATTTCAACTGAACATTTTCCATCTTTACCCATTACTTTAATTTGTAATTCAACTTTCAAATTTGACGATAATGAAACCTTTTCCCTGAAAAAGCCAACGATAATCTTATATTAAATTTTAATCTCAGTTCTCGGCTCGTGAAACATCAAAGCCCACTCTCTAAACAATGGCAAATTGTCAATCTGCCCCAAACTCGATCAGAGGAGGCGATAATCACCATCAAAGTGGGCCGTTATTATGAGAATTTCATCCATCTTTTACTCTCTGGTTAAAAGTCAACGATTTGGATATCGCTCTGAAGATAAGTAAGATTTTTCTAGTGTTATTTTTAAAAATATTACGCTCCTATCGGTTCGTAGTCTAGTGGTAGCCCTTCGGACTCGTAAATGGAAGGTTGTCGGTTCGCATACCGGCGGAGTTTCAGGACGATTGAGGAGCTAAAGAGGAGGATGAAGACATACGGTTTCGCATCATCATCATTGGTGCACAAAAAATATACCATTTATATTTTCAAATGTGCTCTTCGTTGGGTTGAAAATTCAAATACTTTTAACCTAAGACCGGTCACTTAAGATCCATACAGCCTTTCAGCAACTGGGTCTTTCTTGAGAATTGGCGCTTTCTATAGCGACGACCAAGCTCGCAGAGGGCTCTTCAGGTGAGATTCACACAAAAACGGTGCTCACCCAATAAATCATCTTAATAAAAAAAATATCTAAGCTACACATATAGTGTAACTTCTTGCCGAGTTATCCTCGAAGGGTTTCACAGCTGTAGTCCTTACATTCCATGCTGGGAGCTCGGGTTCGAATACCTCCGAGGGTATTTGAAATGGTTTACTGTTTTGGTGTTTACTTCAAACCTAAAATAAAATACCGGAAAGGTTTACTCAGCTTTCCCAATAAATTAATACCAGCCCCTCGGAAGCTGGAAAACTACCACTTCAACTGAAGTTGTTGGTGCAAGGTTGGTCCCCTTATCTGTAAAAATAAATAGGTTTCACTAGCCACATGCGACCCCGTCGGAGAATACGCCGCAAGAAGCTACGCTAAATGTGTAGCTTACATAGTAATGCTTACACACAGTAACAATTAACATACTGAGTAAAAGGGAAGGTTAATTAAATACCTCTATTGGTTTTTATTTCAACAGCAACATTTATAATATTTATACTCGTACAGCAAAAACCATGATATACATCAAATATCATTATTTATATCTTTAATCTATAATCTAAGTTGCAAGAATATGTTCATTCGAAGCTCTCAGATGTATGCCCACAAACAAACACGTGTAGTTCGCGCTTACAAATGCTGATTGTGTACTTACAAATAAAATCCAAACCTCAAATGAACATAAGCCCTGCAACTCTTGCCGACCTTCCCTGAAGCAGGGGTGACATTGGTAAAGTGAATCATTTTTTACAGTATGGGTGGTCAGCCGCATACCAACCTATCAGTCAAGGAGTTCATTATTATCATTATTTTTTATATACTTTTTTATCCCAGATTGTTTTTAATTTTAGTTCTTATGTAATTTTGTTTCATTTAATACTTTTTACTTGCTTTTGTTTTTATAATTCTATTTTTAAGTATATTTTATAAAAGGCATAATGTGTCGTAAATTATAAAAAAAAAAAAAATAACAATAATATCATTTACACTAAATCCGGGTCACGATAGTTATCGTATAACTTATCAGTTATCACACACCCAACCGTAAATACAAACAAAACTAGCAATTTGTATGGGAGTTGTACAAAGTAATTATGATTATTTCATTCATGTTTTGCGTTTGCTTATTTACTCCACCCGGCGATGCTACAACGATTTATTTAGCATTCAAAATGCAATTATTCTGCGAGTTCAGTTGTTTCCAAAATTATGTATACACCAATAATGTAAGCAAATAATATTATCCACAATCTATGTACAGACTGATGTTGGAATTGCCAAACTGTGGCTAACAAAGCAAATAATTTTATTTTTTTTATTTTTTCTGACAAAGGTAACAAACCATCGATATAAATAGATATTTTATTTTGATCGATGTAACAAACTGTTTAAAGGCCTTCTCTTTTTTGCCTGCTATTACTTTATTTTCTTCGGCTCAGAAATATTGAAGGCTCAGAGCTCTCGCACAACAATTCTCCAGGGCTGGAAGTCTCATCACTACGGTTATTCTTACCTTCCGAATATCGGTAATATTTGTATAAAGACTAATGAGTTGTTCACTTGCGGCCATCTTGGATTGAAAGGTCTTCATACAAATATTACCGATATTTGGTAGGTAAGAATTACCGTGGTGATGAGACTTCCGACTATTTGTCTTGTGCTGCTTCCCTCCATGGTCCCTTCACTCCCAAAACTTCAACTTTGGCTTCGGCGTTGTCTGTCTACCGCATCCTGGGACTTCCGAGTGTTTTTTTTTTAATGTTTCCATGGTCGCTGTTTATTTTCTTCTTCAGTCTGTTACAAAGAAAATGGTCTTTCTTTGTGTTAACCTTCTCTATAATAATTACTTTTTTTTATTTTGTTCACATGGTTACAGCATGAGTTAAATTTATAAATAGACCACCATGTTCATACGTCAAATGTATATCATCAAAATATGACATGAATTATAAAAAAATTAAGAGTTATAAAGTTCCTCATCGATTGATTACTCTTTTGTTTAACTTTTTCTAAGATTTTGTTTTAAAGTACATAAGTAAAAGTGGTCTAAGTTTCGACCCTTGTGGAACTCCAAGAGCGACCATACTTTTTCACTGATTTTTACCGTTTATAACTTTGTTTTGGTGATGTTTGATATTTTGGAGACTACAGATTATGAAACTCTGCGCCGCAAGTAACACCCAGCATCCACCATTACTTGTCACAGCCGTGCGGTGCACGGGTTCACCTGTTCTCAATTACTCGCCTTAACTTATTGCCATTAGCGGTGGTTGGCACGCTTTAAATTAGCACCACTTCACAAAGCACATTATGCGCCGCTGTGTTCTGTTTAATGCCAACCGGTCGGATTATAATGTGGACTGTAAAATTAGGTGTAAGAATACAAAATATGAATCCAAAAATGAACAATGTCAAAACAAACATGGACATTTATAAAATGGTCCAAAAAATTAGATGTTTTGTTTAATTTTTTACAAATATGAAAGTCGTATTTGTCTGTGTTAGTGTTATATCAAGTATCTTTAGAAATAAATGGATATGGATGCATTTCTTTGAAAACATTAATTGGTCGCTTTTGACAAATTACAGTTTATTAAATTCTCTCAACCAAGGTGTTTATTAGGCCATGAATAAGTGCTAACGTCCAAAAAAATATTTTAACACTGACTTAATTAATTCATTTACACCACCACTAAGCACATCAGAGAATGAAAAGTTTTTCTATTCTGAAAGTTTGTACAAGCTTTTTTCTTTTTTGTTCTTCTGCTTAGATCATCTTGTGATGAGCATAAATAAATTAACTCATGCATAAAATAGTTTATTTTAAATACAATGCCATAAAATTAAACTGAATGTATTCTGTAAAATTCGTAAACTTGTACACTTCGCACAAAAAAAAATTCAATCAAAACTTTTCAAGGCGTCTTAATTTGAATGTCCATCTTAAAGTTTATACGTCCCATTCATCACGGCAAGATCTGCCGTTTAGTCCATCTCTGCGTCCTCCATAACTCTATCTCGTTCCAGCCGTCTTGGCTCCCGTGATGCGAATTTGTTTAGACCTT
The DNA here is from genome assembly GCA_951799405.1 of Agapetus fuscipes. Lineage (NCBI taxonomy): Eukaryota > Metazoa > Arthropoda > Insecta > Trichoptera > Glossosomatidae > Agapetus > Agapetus fuscipes. Next base: position 12,927,490 of record OX637362.1, read on the forward strand.
AGCTTTAAAACAGTGCAAGACAAAACACGGCAATAAATTCTTATGCCCAGGAGCAATCAGCATTAAAAGCAGGCAAACTGGTTTAATTACACGGTGCCTGGACACCCCCCTTCCCGACTCTGGCTTGAAGTAAATTTATGTCTCACATCCACAGCTTGATTTACTCTTGACAATTTAAACTACAAACTTAGAAGGCTGAGCTGAAAAAAAAACTTGGACGAACAGATAAAAAATGTAAGCCAGAAAATAAAGAGCTGTTTTCTGAAGGAAAGTATTTTTCAACCCAAATATTGAACACAAATTAAATGTATAATATTAACATATTCTTACAAATAGAACCTCACTCCTGTTTCAGGGAAGATTGGCTGGATGTCGTGGTAGAGGAAGACCGAGAAAAGTATGGAAGGATCAAATCTCTGAAATAGCGAATGAATGGGATATCCAGAGTCATAATAAAAGGAGGACTTGTATGAAAAAGGTTATGACTCTGGATGAAATGAAAGAAGTATGCAAGGACAGGAAGAAGTGGCGGCTAATCTGCAATGTTGATTTCTAATGTTGGTGTATTCATTTGCTACATTTTTTGCATAGGAAATTTTTGACTTTTTTTGTATAGATTTCTTTGTAAGGTTTTGTTCTTTTTTATATTTAAATGTAATTTATTATTCATATTCTTTGACTTATAGGTTGGTATGAGGCTGACCACCCATACTGTAAAAAATTATTCACTTTGCCAATGTCACCCCTGTTTCAGGGAAGGTCGGCAAAAGTTGTGGGGCTTATGTTCATTTGAGGTTTGGATTTTATTTGTAAGTACACATTCAGCATTTGTAAGCGCGAACTACACTTGTTGGTTTGTGGGCATACATCTGAGAGCTTTAAATGAATATATCCTTGCAACTTAGATTATAGATTATATTATAGATTATAGATTATTGGCAATAGTTTCAGGACGCAATTGCGATTTATACATACACAATACAGTATTTTTTTTAACAAGTTGATTGCATAATATTATTAATTATGTAGCTTCTGTGTTGGCGGTTTCGCACTTTGGGCATTGAAGGATCACTGAAGCTTCACAGAACCACAGTCTTTATTTATATGCAACATAGGCCTATTCTTGAGTGTTCCTGACATTACTTCACGTCAACGACGTCGCCATGTTGAAAGCACCGGTTCTCATCAGATCACCGAAGTTAAGCAACATTGGGCGCGGATGCTACCTGGATGGGTGGCCGCTTAGGTACATCGCGTGTTGTTGACATTTTTTGAACCGGTCCGTAGTTCAGTGGCTACATTGCTACGTAAATGGAAGATTGTGGATTCGAATCGCGGCGGAGCACAAAAATATACCATTTATATTTCCAAATGTGCTCTTTGCTGGGTTGAAAAAAATTATACACCTTTCTAATCTAATCTAATCTTTATTTATATTTTATTACCTTTAATAATAATAATTGGACAATTTGTATACAGCGCCGTTTAGTGGCACTAGTCACCCCAAAGGCGCTTTTATGTGTTGAAGCTTCTGTCAAACAAATAACTGCCAACACTGGTCTCTGTTCTCAACTCCAGAGGTAGACTATTCCAGCAGGATGGACCAGCCGAACTAAAAGCCCTGTCTCCGAAACTGGTTCTGTTGCGTCGAAGAGGCAGTTGAAGCCTGTTTACGGCGTCACTCTGTGCTGAACGAAGAGTGCATCGTTTTCCACCTATCTGGTCGACTCTGCACAATTCACACAAGTACGATGGAACTTTGCAAAAGATCGGTCACTGAAAGGTCCATCCAAGCTTACAACAACTGGGTCTTGTTTGAGAATTGGCGTTTCTACAGCGATGATCAAGCTCGCAGAGGGCTCTTGAGGTGTGATACACACAAAAACAGCGCTCACCAAATACATCATCCTTATATTATTATTATTTTACCAGACACCTCTAGAATGGATATTTTCAGAGAGTGTGAGAAGGACAAGGTACAAAATATCAGTCACTTCTACACACACATACATATACAGCCAGCAAATATGGATCTGAGAATGACGGTACACAATGGCATATTGTTACCGACTTTGATGTATGGAAGTGAAGCATGGACAGTGAACGATAGCGAAATGAGTAAAGTATGTACGGTGGAAATGAAGCATTTGAGAAGCATGACAGGAAAAACTCTGAGGGATAGAGTTAGGAATGAATGGGTAAAAAAAGAATGTAATTTGAAAGAAGATGTGAAAGTTAAGGTACAAAAGAATGTGATGAGATGGTTTGGGCATGTGGAAAGAATGAATGATGATAGACTGACAAAGTATGTATACAAAGAAAGTGTGAAAGGAAAAAGAGGGAAGGGACGACCGAGAAAAGTATGGAGTGATCAGATTGAGGCGATTGTGAAAGAATGGGATATACAAAGTGAGCGTAAAAGAAGAAAATGCATGAAAAAGGTGATGGATATGAATGAATTGAAAGAGGTATGTAAGGATAGGAAAAAATGGAGGCAACTCTGCAGAGGCTCTGGCCACCCCTAGCGGAATGGCGACAGAGTTACAGTTACAGTTAAATATGCTTAGACACACAATCATAAAAACACGTAGGCATGAACTTATCCATTCGTAATAATATTATTATACTTTAAGAGGTATCAACATTGCTGTGACGTCATTTTCTAACCCAATAAGTAATAGCATAGTTTTGTAGCGAGTTTGAGATCGCCCCAATAAAAGCGGCGCTTCATCAGAGTGCTCTGTTGACAAGAATCACCAACAATATATTATAAGTGAACCGGGATTCCCGCCAAATCCACCGGATTACCCACGGTTTATTTTGTAAACCTACCGCTAGATAAAGACGTTTAGGGGAAAAACTTTACCTTGTGTCGGATGCTGACGCGCCAGTGACGTCCTTTGATAATGTAGTTGTTTTTTTTTGTAGTTTTGATTTTTTTTTAATATATTTGTAAAGAGGAATGCAATTTACCAACCTATTCTTGTCACTAACCAATTCTTCAACCTATTTAAGATTTGGGTTTTATGTTGTGAGTTCAGATGCGGCATGTGCAAGTGCGAACTTGTACGTGTCTGCTGGTGAAAATGAATGTAATGTGAATCTCCAATGTAACATATCTATGCAGCTTAAATTAGATTAGATTCTGCCTGGTCAGAAACAGGTATAATTATCATCAATATAACTTATGTATGTCTATTAACTAAATATACAAAGTTTTAATTCACTTTTATAATTTTATTTCTGTGTAGCACTTTCGCCTACAATGCATCTTCTGAAGATGCCTTGTAGGCGAAAAAAAAAGTACACTTCCAAAAAAAAAATGCACTTACTGTTTTTTTTTAATAACTTAAGTTTAGATACAAGAAAAAATACCTACGTGTTTATTAATTGTCCAAACTATCGCTGCGAGGGATCGGTTATCTTTAAAACACAGCTAACAACCCAGCTACATAGGATCTGAACATCAACCGCCACAACACCTTTGCGGCACTACAACACGTATCATAGACCACGAAAGTATCTGAAATCTAGAGTGTCTTCCGTACAGGATTCCTTAAAAATACTATTTTTTTTTTAAATAGATTTGTGGAAAGGAATACTCCACCAACCTATTTTGCCTGGTCAGTTGTCTTCATGCAAAAGCAGAAGCTTGTGTGCATGCAATGGCATCTGTTGAACCAGGGTCGAAGTTATGGTCAAGTGGGTTATATGCAAAATTCTAACCAACGTTATTCGGTTCCAAATACGCTAGTCGAACAAGCGCCTCTACCATTCAGCCATAACACCGACAAAAAAATTATATTTATCCAAAACTACCTTGACTTATAGGTTGGTATGCGGCTGACCACCCATACTGTGAAAAAATGGTTCACTTTGCCAATGTCCACCCTGTCTCAGGGAAGGACGGCAAGAGTTGCAGGGCTTATGTTCATTTGAGATGGGTTCTTATAATGTTGGTCCACATGCGGCATGTGTTAGCGCGAAATTATACATGTATGCTTGTGGGAATGCACTTAATATAAATCTTAAATGATATATATCCTTGCAGCTTAGATTAGATTAGATCAGATCGAAAACTACACTTTTTACCCCAAAAAATAATCAAATAAATAAAATCTACATCTCTGCGTTGAATTAAGGTGAGAAAAAACAAAGACGTAACTCCTTTATTTTGAGGGGCTTACTTCCAGTACAATGTTGCCGATTTTTATTTCCTTTTCATCCCTTATCTCACTTATTCAGGAACATCGATAATCCATGACTTACCTTTGTTTTTTTTTATATTTAAGGATAAAAGCATTGCCTAGCTTAATGATTGTCAAACAAAACATGAAAAATATTTTTTTTTAATTATTATTTTGACTTTTAATTTTAAGAGCGCTGTCTTCGTGAAAAATTGCATCTCAAGAGCCAAATCTAATCTAATCTAATCTAAGTTGCAAATATATGTTACATTGGAAATTCACATTACATGCATTCTCACAACCAGACACGTACAAGTTCGTGCTTGCACAGGCCTCATGTGAACCTACAACATAAAAGCCAAATCTCAAATGGACACACACCCTGCCACTCTTGCCGTCGTTCCCTGAAACAGGGGTGACATTGGCAAAGTGAACCATTTTTACAGCATGGGTGATCAGCCGCATACCAACATATAAGTCAAGGAACATACACGACAAATTACATTTTGTTGGACGTCAGCCCACTGGAGTTTTTTGTAGTCACCACAAAACACCCGACTGAATCCAGTTGCTGTAAGGCTGCATGTACATATTGTTACGATTTTTGGTTCGGATACTTTCAAATAAAACACTACTCTTCTTTTTACTTATTTATTTTACACGTTTATATTTATTTTAACAAAGACAGTCTCGATTATTCCATTCCACTGGTTTTAGTTCATTGGTCAAATTTGTTCGATGTATTGGTGAAACTCACAGATGACTGACTCTAGTGATGATGATGATGATGATGATGATTTGTATAGCGCCGTTTCGTGACTGCTGTCACTGCAAGGGCGCTTTCAAGCTTGACGCGGCGGTGAAGAAATGAGTCTTCATTCCCTTCTTGAAGCTCTCGATCCCTTCCTTGGCACGCACTTCAGGAGGCAGCTGGTTCCAAGTGGACGGTCCCGCAACGGCGAAAGCGCGGTCTCCGAACACTGTACATCTTTTTCTGTGTTGAGTGCTGACAGATGTAAGAGCACTGTCGGCAGATCGCAGAGTGAGCCCCCTCTCGCTCAGACTCCTCGGTAGTATAAGCTCCTGCAAGTACTCTGGCGCCACTCCATGCAGCGCTTTGTGTACCGTGAGGCCCAGCTTAAATTTAATCCTTTCTGGGATCCTCAACCAGTGAAGCTTCTGCAGGAGTGGAGTAATGTGGCAGTACTTGCTCTGACCATAAATCAGGCGGGCGCTGGCGTTCATTACAGACTGTAATCTGTTTAGCTGGCATTTTGGTTGTGCAGCATAGATACCGTTGCAGTAGTCTACCTTGGAGATGACGAAGGCATTTATCAGCGCCTTCATGGCGTCAGGTGGTACGCAATTTCTTGCTTGTTTCAGCTGCCTGAGACCATAAAAGCCAGAGCTGACAGTACTGCTAATTTGTTTGTCCAGGCAAAGGGAGCTGTCTAGATGGACTCCTAGCAATCTTACATCGCTGGATGGAACAATGTTAGCGCCAGAGATTGTTACTGGAGAATGATCTATTAGGTATGCTCTTCTGGCCGTGGTGCAAGCAATAAGCGTCTTATATACTCTTTACAACAGTATTCTCTAGAAACTATATTCGCTAGACAGTTCCAGAATTAAGGAAATATTCAAGTTGGTACGTAGTAATCATTATTTCTAGACGCTTCAAGTACTTTATTTAATTATTCCTACCCACACATACTTATGAGGATTCCTATTACATGGCTATAACTAATACCTATACTTATTTTAATATTACCTATTTACATAACAATATTATGGTGAAAGTAGAGTTTAAGAATTTTAGGCTTACACGGCCGGCTGATGATGATGGAGAGATGTTTTCCGGGATCTGTTGGCGTGGTCTATTGGAGCTGGAGCTTCCAGACGTTTAGTCCGCGAACACTTCCATCACAATTTTTATCAAGATCATCTTAATCATTGCACTTCGCTCTGAAGTAGCTTATCATAGACATAAGCGAAACGTCCAGAAGCCCCGGCTCCCATAGACCACGGCAACAGATCCCGGAAAACATCTATCTAGCATCAAAGTAGAGGATATTTGAAAACAGAGTTGTGCTCTATCAGACACCCACTACCTCCTGATTACGATTTTGAAGCCTTAGCCACTAGGCTATGGACCGCTGAAATACAAGGCTCTGAAACTAACTTCCTATCCTGTAAAATTGGTTTTTACAATGTCAGGGAAAAAACACAGGATGTGTACTGTCTAGGGAGAAAAACACGTGGTTGCTATAGACAAAGCAAGCAAAATTGAGTCGTATAGAACTGCAAACGCCGTCATCTCCAAAATTTATGATTTTTGAGCTGATACGCAAAAAAAAAAAAAAACGCAACTAAGCTACACATATAGTGTAACTTCTTGCCGCGTTATCCCCGAAGGGGTCGCATGTGGCGAGTTGAACCTATTTATTTTTAGTTTACAATTTCTTTGAAGGAATTCAAAGAAAACACTGTTTATTTTCACTCAAATATAGTTAAAAAGATTAAAATCTTTAAAATAAATTACAAACGCGTTTTCGACCTAGTAGGTCATCATCAGGTATGATTACAGCAAAAGACACCTCATTAAATCCAGTCAATAGGTATAAATTATAGTCAGGTAGGTAAAAACGTTGAGCAAAAAAATTTTTAGATAATAAAATAATGAAAAGATCTATATGGTAATAAAAACTAAATAATTTATTATAAATCTTTTTACATAATAAAATTGGTCAAGAGGTACAAATCACAGTTAGGTAGGTAAAATATTCAGTAAAATAATTCTATTAACATTAAAAATAGTTTTATATGGCAATTATGAAATAATATGAATTAATAAATTAAATTAAACGTCATTTGGTGAGACATTAATGTACACAAAACAAAGGACAGAATAAAAATATAAATTAAAGTTGGAAGCTAAAGAGATCAAAAACAAACAACTATTTATTTTTACAGGTAAGGGGGCCGGCCTTACGCCAACCACTTCAGTTGAAGTGGGGGTTTCCCAGCTCCCGAGAGAGCTGGTACTCATTTCTTGTGAAGGCTGAGTAAACCTTGCCGGTATTATTATTTTGGGGTTTGAAATAAACACCGAAACGGGAAATCATTTCTGACACCCTCGCGCTCGGTGAGATTCGAACCCTAGCTCACGGCATGGAATGCAAGCACTCTACCAACTGAGCTATCGACCAGCTGATAATGATTGAATTTGATTCTGCGCAGTGTAACAAATCATTTGATGTGTGCGATATAATGTAAACCTCACTTAATCCTTCGTAATTTTAATTGAAAAGTGTGAGTTCGTGCAAACGCCGTCATCTCTAACTGGTGTTGTCGTTTTACAAGCTTACAAGTTTATTTTTCTCAAAATCGTCGCGTTAGGAGTTGACGGCGTTTGCATTTATACGACTCAAATATGTGGTTTTTTATTGGTTGCTAAGGACTTCAGTTCGATACAAAACTGATGTTTGTTTGTTGAGAAAAAGTTCCAAATTAAAAAACATTTTCATTACAATACGGGTTAGCTATTGTGTAACGACCATTACGCAACGCGCTATAGAAATGTAGAGCATTGTGACACCATTAGACGTTTTCCTTTTGAGTTAATAACTAAATAAAGTTTTTGAGTTTCTCACTATTATTCTACAACAAAATATCAACAAAAAAGTGTTCTTTAACTTTAACAGCATTCAAAAAAATGTTTACTTTTCTCAGCTTGAAGTTTGTATTTAAATAAGATGAGACGTAGACGTATTACATTATACTTTGCCGAACGAAAACTTTCACAACTTTTTCAAACGACAGAGTTGAGGCAAAAAAATATACGACTCATTGAGTTATAACATAGGGGAGCGGAAACTAACATACTGAATTGATACATACTTGTTCCCACTTGCGTTCCTCAACTGTCAAACGTTGCAGTGCTGCCCCCAATGTACGGCGGCAACAATTACAAATATGACGCATTAAATATCACAATAATAAAATGAGTGATAAAATTAAAATATGAATATACACCTTGAAAATATGAAATATTGACACCAATTTTGGCGATCACAATATTTATAACGCGTATTTTCTGTCGACTCTAGCTATTTCCGGTTTAATCGGCAGCCATTATTTGCAATGGTACCAACATTCAAGATTTTTTTTGTCGTTTTGCCAAGTTTTTTGTACATATCGAAATGCAACTGTGAAGTTCTTTGTTCTCTTTCTAACTAATTACCATTTTCGTAAGTAAGTTGAGACAGATATATATCGCTGCCTTAGTTCTTGTTTATCTATACGCCATTGAGAAAATTTTACATGAGCAATGTTTGCATGTGTACTGGACCAATGTGTCTTATGAAAACAAGAAATTTATTTAAAAAATATTCAAAAGAACTCTCACATTATCGATTTTACGGTTTTTCTTAGCTCAGATTGTGTAGAATTTGATTCATAAGACAACTGCATGAAAAAGTAATATTTGACAAGATTGGCGTATACGATAAACAAGAACTGGGGGAGCGATATGTCTATTTTCGTTAAAATAATTTCTAGTCCACATATATTATAAGTCAATGATACGACTCGACATTTTTATGTTTTAAACACCCGAGCGTTTTACAAGGGCGCGTCACTCTGCTAACTTTTGAAGCCTAGAATACAAAAGAGGGGTGGGTGACAACGGTACTAAAACAAAGTACGTAACAATACAAGCACATACTTGGGTGAAATCAGGCGTTGAAAACTTTTCCAACGACTTTTTTTTATGTGAGCATTTTATGTTCACAACATTTTTGTTTTGTTTTTTGTTTTACAATAAATAAATTGATCATTATTTGACTCTTCACAAACTTATTAAGTTTAAGCTTTAAAATATACACATTATTCTTAAGATGCCTTTTTAAGGGGGAAAATTATAGTATATACCCGTACGTACATATTTCTTTACGCTATTTTTGTGAAGAAGAATGCAATTCCTCTTTTAACACAAGGCAACCTTTTTTGCCTGGTCAGTTGTCTTCATGCGAAAGCAGAAGCTTTTGTGCATGCAATGGCATCTGTTGAACCAGGGTCGAAGTTATTATCAAAGTGCCAGGCATCATTCCAACTAGTTATTATAATCTAATCTAATATACGTTGCAAATATATATAACATTAAAGATTTACATTATATGCATTTTCACAAGCAGATACCTATAAAATCGCGCTTAAACATGCCGCATGTGGACTAACAATATAAAAACCCGAATCTCAAATGAACATACACCCTGCAACTCCTGCCGTCCTTTCTGAAACAGATGTTACATTGGCAAAGTGAATCATTTTCTACAGCATTGGTGTTCAGCCGCATACCAACCTATAACCTATAAGTCAAGGAACATACACAACAAATTACATTTTTAAGACCTACAACATAAAAACCCAAATCTCAAATCTACGTACACCCTGCAACTCTTTCCGTCCTTCCCTGAAACAGGGGCTACATTGGCAAAGTGAACCATTTTCTACAGCATGGGTGGTCAGCTACATACTAACCTTGTTATGTTATTTTAAAATAACATAGAAAGAACAATCTCGAAGTGTACAGTGTGTTTTGTGGGCCGAGCGGTCACGGAAGCGGCCGAACTGCGCCGTGCGAACTAATCGGGCCGTCGCGTCACTCATCAGTTCTCGGCAAGAGGTGAACAGAGTCAGACGTCGGCGACCATAAATACAAGTAACGACGGCAAAATACAAGTAAGCAACTCAAGGAAAGAACCCCACGCCCTGAGAGTGATGCTGATGATAGCTAGCCGGAGTAAGTATCCTGTAGGTACATCATCAGAAGGTACCTTTCCATCTAAACATAACAACCTATTAGTCAAGGATCATACACACCAAATTATATTTTTAAACAACATTTTCAAAATGTGACAAAATATATTTTTCGACTCGAATCACGATATTAAAAATATCGCTTTGCGTATACTAGTTGCTCGCCAAATATTTGCGTTAAAAGCATATAAAAGATTTATGAAGACGTATTATTCATTTCCCAGCGTTCACAAAATATCAGAGAGGGAGGGATAGAGAGAGAGAGAAAGAAAAAAAACTCAATGGAACTTGGCGATAAATCTACTTTAGTGAAAAAATTGTGCCCGAAGAAAGGAAGAAAGGAATTTCCATCAAGGGAATGTGTATTTTTATTTATTTATTTTCATACGAAAATCTATGTTTACATTTTCAGATGTGAGGGCGGACCCATTCTAACGTATTATATTCGATATATAATGTGATTTTATGGAAGTAAAGCATTTTTTTTTCTTTTGGCAAATCGATTGGATTTATAGAATTGAATATTGATGTGAAATTTGTCTGAACATGACTTGATTTTTGAGTTCTATATCCATAATCGATATTCGAAGTTGCAACGTTGTAGTGAATGCATCGTCAGGAGTCTTTGAGCAATAAAACAAGTAATTTTAAAATAAGGGAGGGAACTAAAATTGTGTAGTTATTTTACAATAATTGATTGAACAATTAGTTGATTTTTTTACATAATGAATACAATGAACTTTCAATATAGGTACCATTCATATTTTCAAATACATACCTCATATACGTCGGTGTTATGGCCGAGGGGACCAAGTGGGCTGATCTTTCAAGCGTGTTTGGAATTGAATAACGTTGGTTCGATCTCCGCCTGGGTTACTTGACCATAGCTTTGACCCTGGTTCAACAGATGTTATTGGGTAATTATTAATGAATGATTCATTAAAATAAACAATCATGAATTATTAATTGATGATGTTAATACCTGTTTCTGGCAACGCAGAATAGGTTGGTGAATTGAATTTCTCTTCAAAAATCTGTTTTTTTTTAAGAAAATAAAATTAAAATATACCTTTACAAAAGACCTGTCACCAAAGGTCCATCCAGCCTTACAGTAAGTGAGTCTTGCTTGAGAATCGGCGCTCTTTACAGCGACGAACAAGCTCGCAAATGGTTCTTAATAAAACTAATAATAATAATAATACGTGTTTATTCCAGCATAGTCATGTGGAGGGTGCAATATATATGAACAGTAGAGTGTCCCTTATATGGCCAAAAATATTTTTTTTTCGATTTTGAAAACGCATACCCCCTAACTTTTTTACAATTACCCTAACCTTTTCAAATACGAAATTTCATATTTATACGATGATTCTAACCCGTGCCGACGAGGCCTCAAAGTTTTTCAAAATGAGAGAAATTCACTTTTTTTTTTTTTTTTTTTATATTTTTTAAAAAAAATAGATTTGTGAAGAGGAATGCAATTCACCAACCTATTTTGCCTGGCCAGAAACAGGTATTAATATCATCATTTAATAATTCATTATTGTTTATTATTAATGAATTATTAAATAATAATTACCCAATAAAATCTGTTGAACCAGGGTCAAAGTTAAAGTCATGTGACCCAAGCGGGGATCGAACCAGCGTTGTTCCATTCGAAACACGCTAGAAAGATCAGCCCTCTTAGCTCCCGCGGCTATAACCCCGACTTCACTTCTTCTTCTAGATATGATCTATAATCTATCTATAATCTAAGTTGCAAGGATATATTCATTCAAAGCTCTCAGATGTATGCCCACAAACAAACACGTGTAGTTCGCGCTTACAAATGCTGATTGTGTACTTACAAATAAAATCCAAACCTCAAATGAACATAACCCCTGCAACTCTTGCCGACATTCCCTGAAACAGGGGTGACATTGGCAAAGTGAACCATTTTTTACAGTATGGGTGGTCAGCCTCATACCAACCTATAAGTCAAGGAATATGAATAATAAATTACATTTAAATATAAAAAAGAACAAAACCTTACAAAGAAATCTATACAAAAAAAGTCAAAAATTTCCTATGCAAAAAATGTAGCAAATGAATACACCAACATTAGAAATCAACATTGCAGATTAGCCGCCACTTCTTCCTGTCCTTGCATACTTCTTTCATTTCATCCAGAGTCATAACCTTTTTCATACAATTCCTCCTTTTATTATGACTCTGGATATCCCATTCACTCGCTATTTCAGAGATTTGATCCTTCCATACTTTTCTCGGTCTTCCTCTACCACGACATCCTTCTATTCTAGCAACATATACTTTCTTCGTCAATCTTTCATCACTCATTCTCTCCAAATGCCCGAACCATCTTAACATACTTCTTTTAATCTTCACTTTCACACTTTCCCTTACACCACATTCTTCTCTTACAAAATCATTCCTCACCCTGTCACTTCGTTTTTTCCCAATCATACTTCTTAGATAGTCCAATCATACTTCTTAGATAGTCCATTTCTAAATAACTAATAATAATAATAATACGTGTTTATTCCAGCATAGTCATGTGGAGGGTGCAATATATATGAACAGCCATAAAAAAAGAATACATCAATAGAAAAAGTACATAGAAAAATACAAAACAATGCAGAAATATATGAAAATATATGAAGAAATCTGGCCAGTTATTATTGTTATTATTTAATCATTCTAATATTATTATGATGATTATAACATGCCATCTGTCGTAATATTCTCGCGTACAAACATAATATTCACGCTAGATGTCAATATCCTAAAGTCCTGGCAGTCTCCGGAGACAGGTTACAGCCCAATACCTCGTTATTACATTATGAATGAGTAATTAATCTTAGCAAAGTCTACCGAGCAATATTCCAGTCACTTGAGACAGACTTATGTAGTAGGATGCGTTCATACTATAAGTGTTCCTACAAATGTAGTATTTTAGAGCAAATAATAACAATTTAAATCAAGACTTTCAAATTCGAAATCAAGACAAGAAAAGGTTTTGATGGGCCAAATATCCGAAATTACGAATGAATGGAATATCCAGAGTCATCTATCTATAATCTATAATCTAAGCTGCAAGGATATGTAAGCATTTAAGGCTCATATGAAATGCATGCCTACAGACAGGCACATGTAGGTTCGCGCCTACACATTCTGCATGTGTGCATACAAATAAAGAAAACCTCACATGGACATAAACCTTGCAACTCCTGCCGCCGTTCCCTGAACCGGGGTGGCATTGGCAAAAGTGAACCGATTTTTACAGCACGGGTGGTCAGCCTCGTACCAACCGATCAGTCAAGGAGCATAATAAAAGGAAAGCTTGTATGAAGAAGGCTATGACTCTGGAGGAAATGAAAGAAGTATGTAAGGACAGAAAAAAATGGAGGTTGATCTGTAATGTTGGCGGCTAGGGTTTCTTCAATTGGAATTTGTTTTTTGTTTTAGTTTTGATGTCCATACGTGTATTATTTATTGTTGCTAAAAAAAATGTAATTTGTCGTGTATGTACCTTGACTTAAAGGTTGGTATGCGGCTGACCACCCATACTGTAAAAACTGGTTCCCTTTGTCAATGTCACCCCTGTTACAGGGAAGACCGGCAAGAGTTGCAGGGCTATGTTCATTTGAGATTAGGTTTTATATTGTAGGTTCACATGCGGCATGTTTAAGCGTGAACTTATACGTGTGTGCTGGTGGGATTGCATATAATATATATCTTTATTGTAACATATATTTGCAACTGAGATTCATCCCTTTCCTACTTATATATTTCAATCGCAATTGCTTGGAGGCCAGGGCGCTTGAAACATTGAGCCGTAAAGTCGATAAGCAACAGCTAGAAATCAGTACATTGTTAACCGACATTGTTTAAAATAAATCTTGAAAAATAAATGGCACTTTAATTGAAAGGACTCAAATAAAATCATAATTTTTTTTTTTTTTTTTTAAGAAATCCTGTGCGGGAGACTCCCTAGATTCTAAAGACTCTAGGGGTCTTTGACACTTGTTGTAGTGCCGCAAAGGTGTACGAGCTTGGTCGTCGCTACAAAGCGCCATATTTTTAATTTCAATAATATTTTTGCGACTTAGATTATAGATAGCAAGATAGATTATAGAGGCTTGAAACCTTGGATGAGTGTAAACAAGGCATTACACATGCGTCGGCTTTATCCGGCATTAATACTACAGCACGGCATTATCAAATTGATTTCAGTTGTCAATAATGATTAGGTCTGTGGTGTCTTGGCGAGCAGTGACGTCACATACACGTGTCGCCTTTTGTTCGACGCGCGTTGGTGACCTGTACCCTTAGTACGAGTTGCAAAACTTGAGAATAGTAAAGTTTACGGAAAATATAAAAGTGTGATTTCTCCCAAAATCTGCCGTTTTTGTTTCTTACACTTTATGGTATTAGCAAAAGAGTTACAGTGATGTAAGAAAATCAAGTTCAAACAAACATTGACATTGGCAAGGTCAACCATTTTCTACAGCATGGGTAGTCAGCTTCATATCAATCTGTAAGTCAAGGAGCATTTACAACAAGTTAATTTTTTTTACAACCCAAATAATAGCATGTAAGTAAACATCAAAACAAATACAGAAAACGAATTTATATTTAAAAAAATCCCAGTCCTAGCCACCAACATTAAAGATCAATCCGGTCAATTTGTAAACGACGTTAGCCATGTTGAAAGCACCGGTTCCCATAGATCACCGAAGTTAAGCAACATTGGGCGTGGTCAGTGCTTGGATGGGTAACCGCTCAGGTACACCGCGTGTCGTTGGCATCTTGGACCGGTCCGTAGTCCGTAGTGGCTACACTTCGGACTCGTAAATGGAAGGTTGTGGATTCGGATCCCGGCGGAGCACAAAAATATACCATTTATATCTCGAATGTGCTCTTCGCTGGGTTGAAAAATTCATAAAAACCTTTATTAATGACCGGTCACCAAAGGTCCATCCAGCCTTACAGCAACTAGGGTCTTGCTTGAGTATTGGCGCTTTGTAGCGACGACCAAGCTCGTACCCCTCTGCGGCACTACAACACGTGTCATAGACCCCTAGAGTCTTTAGAATCTGGGGAGTCTCCCGCACAGGATTTCTTAAAAAAAAAACAAAATCGCCATTTCTTTCTGTCCTAACACACTTTTTTCATTTCATCTAGAGTCATCTGGATGAAATGATAGACATCACTGATGATTAACTAAAAATATTCATGGAAAAACTTTAAACCTTTACACAAGTTTATCAACTGCCTGTCCTTGCTCTGTGCATCGCAATCCTCCAGCATCTCATTTGTAAGTCCCGTGTACGTCTGTTGTGGAATGGTGCTCTGGCACACTGGCGGGCTCTAGTTCTCCAGGGAAATATTGCACATTGTCCGAGCCAGCCCCTGTGGAGGCGAAGTGGGAACGTCGCATCACTTTGTCGATGCAAGGCATGGCTCATGCTAGAAAGGGTAGATTCCAATGTCTATGAAACATGAACGCTGCTGACTGTTACTGTTACTATTTCCTGACAATATTCCACTAGGGGTAGCCGGTACCTCCGCAGATGCATCTCCACTTTTTTCTGTCTTTGCATACCTACCTCATTCATCTCTTTAACTTTATTCTCTTATTCTCACTGTGCAGGTTCTATTCTTTCGCAATCTCACATTTTTGTCTACCCATTTTTTCCTCGGTCTTCACCTTCCACGCTTTCACTGACATTTCTTCTGTACACTTTCTTCGTTAGTCGTTCATCATCCATTCCTTCAAGATGTCCGAACCATCTCATTGTGCTTTTTTGTACTTTCATTCTCAAATTCTCTTTTATACCACACTCGTTCATCACCCAATTATTGTGGACTCTATCATTCAGTGTCTTTCCAGCCATTGCTCTCAGGTAGCTATAAAAGTTTGTAATGAAATGTATTGTTGCAAAAACGCAGTATATTGGTAGATAGTTGTGTCTGGGTGTGTATATGTTTGTTTGATAGCACGTTCCCTTAGTGCTTGTTTGTCTTATCTTCAACAGAGAGAGCGACCTGCAAACTTTGTGCAGCCAGGCGAGAGCCTCCCACCTGGACGGGATCTTGAGTGGCCTGTGTGGAGAGCACTCAACAGGCTGAGAACGGGTGTTGGCAGAGCTCGCTGTAACATGAGGGCCTGGGGAATCCTTCATCAAGATGACACCACGCTCTGTGAATGCGGAGCCCAACAGTCAATGGATCATCTTCGGATCTGCCCGGCCTGCCCAACAAGCTGCTCACTGGCCGACCTAATGGAGAGTAATAGTGAAGCAGTGGATGTTGCCCGACACTGGGCAAGAGTAGTGTAGTGTCTGACACGAAGAAGAAGAACAGAGATAATTTGACATGAGGTATATTTTTATGTGCACTGGACCTATGTGTTATATGAATGCTGTAAATTGGTTTTAAAAATATTAAGAACAGCTAACGCAGTATTTACTCGATTGTTTATTATTTGTTACCTGAAGATGGAGAGTCTCTGAAAGCGTTAGTAACGAATCTAAAAACAACAATAAAGGTGCAATAAAATAAAGACAACAAAATAATAAAAAAGTGTGTTTAAAAAATAATAACACAACTACGCTACACCTATAGTGTAACTTCTCGCCTGCGTTATCCCCAAAGTGGTCGCATGTGTCTATTCGGGACCTATTTATTTTTTATGGGTAAGGGGGCTGGCCTCACACTAAACACTTTCAGTTTCACGAGTTTCAGAAGTGGGGGCTTCCAGCTTCCGGAGACGCTGGTTCTAATTTCTTTTGAAGGCTGAGTACACCTTGCCGGTATTTATTTTTGGGTTTGTAATAAACACCGAAAACTCTGAGGGATAGAGTTAGGAATGAATGGGTAAAAAAAGAATGTAATTTGAAAGAGGATGTGAAAGTTAAGGTACAAAAGAATGTGATGAGATGGTTTGGACATGTGGAAAGAATGAATGATGATAGACTGACAAAGTATGTATACAAAGAAAGTGTGAAAGGAAAAAGAGGGAAGGGACGACCGAGAAAAGTATGGAGTGATCAGATTGAGGAGATTGTGAAAGAATGGGATATACAAAGTGAGCGTAAAAGAAGAAAATGCATGAAAAAGGTGATGGATATGAATGAATTGAAGGAGGTATGTAAGGATAGGAAAAAATGGAGGCAACTCTGCAGAGGCTCTGGCCACCCCTAGCGGAATGGCGACAGAGTTACAGTTTACAGTTACAGTTACAGTTACAGTTACAGTACCGAAACGGGAAATCATTTCTGACTCTGTCACTGGGAATCGAACCATTGCTCTCGGCATGGAATGCAAGCAATTGAGCTACCAACTACCAACCACCAACTGAGCTATTGACCAGACTTTTTACGAGCTTTTACAAAGCGCCAATTATCAAGCAAGACTCAGTTACAGTAAAGCTGTATGGACCTTTTGATAACCGGTCTTTTCGGTAAAAGTTACTGAATTTTTCAACCCAATGAAGAGCAAATTTGAAAATATAAATGGTGCATTTTTTTTTTGCTTCACCGGGATTTTAACCCTTCCATTTTCCAGTCAGAAACCACTGGACTACGGACCGGTCGATGACACCTTTTAATAATGGCTTTTCACAGCGGTTTACAAAAATTTAAAGTATATTTAAGTATGAAGTAACGTTTGCTTTGCAGTTACCTGAATAGCCAGGGTAACTCCGTAGAGGGCAGAAATCGTAGAAAAGTCAATTCTAGAAAACACGGTAGACAATGACAAACTGTGCACCGAGAACAGAAAATCAATACAGTGCTCAACAGATGGGCTGGCATGCAAGTGAACGTGACGAAAATCTTATCCAGATTTACAACAAAAAGAGACGACACTTCGGTAGCGCTCGAGATGATAAACCAACTCGCGAAAAAAAAAAATTCTTTATTTTTACATTATCAATATTAACAAATAAAAATCCAAAAATTGGTTGATGGCTCAGTTGGTAGAGTGCTTGCATTCCATGCCGTGAGCTCGGGTTCGAATCCCACCGAGGGTGTCAGAAATTATTTCCCGTTTCGGTGTTTATTTCAAACCCCAAATAAAATACCGAGAAGGTTCACTCAGCCTTCACAAGAAATAAGTACCAGCCCCCCGGGAGCTGGGAAACCTCTACTTCAACTGAAGTGGTTGGCGTAAAGCCGCTCCCCTTACCTGTAAAATAAATAGGTTCCACTCGCCACATGCAAAACCCTTCGGGGATAACGCGTCAAGAAAGTTTCACTGTATGTGTAGCTTAGTTGCGTTCAAAATGTCAGTACACAAAAGAGATTCGAAAATTAAAAAAAAAAATTGTTAAGGAAAAGGTCAAGTATTTTTTCAGCGTTTTTAATGTTCAACGACAATTATAAGTCCAGTCTATAGCTCAGTGGGAGTGCTTGCATTCCATGCCATGAGCTTGGGTTTGAATCCCACCGAGGTTGTCAGAAATGATTTTCCATTTTGGTTTGGTGTAGGTACTTAAAACATCAAAATAAAATACCGACAAGGTTTACTCAGCTTTCATAAGAAATGAGTACCAGTGCCAAAATTAAATACTTTCCACTCGCAACATGCAAAACCCTTCAGGGATAACGCAGTCAGAAGTTACACTATATGTGTAGGCTTGTTGCGTGCGTAAGTTCAGTAGATATAACAATCGGTTACACTTCTGCTTTCTGAGGTAGAAGGCACTCTAATTACAAAGATTTATTTCATTAAGATTCATATTACATGCATTTCCACAAGGAGACACGGATAAGTTCATGCTAGCACATTCCGCAAGTGTTATAATAACATAAAACACAATCTCAAAAGAATATAAAACTATTTTCGACCTTTCCTGACACAGGGACAAATGACATTGGAAAAGTGAACTGCTTTTTAAATGTTAAGGTTAATATATCAATTGGTAGAGCTATCGATTGGACCAACGCACGGGTTTTTTTTAAACTGTCTTAGCTATTTTTCAAAAAAAAAATTGTATCAAAATTTTAAAAAATGAAAAAAACGGATTTTACTGACCGTGCAAAAGAGAAGAACGATTTTATCTACGTTTTAGTTCGTGGTTCCTCTTTGTAGAGGACACACGTCTCCTGAGGACGTCGGATTTGACCGTCCGTAGTTCCTCTTTGTAGAGGGCACATGTCTCCTGAGGACGTCAAATATGACTCCGACAAAACGTAGAGAAAATCGTTCTTTTCTTTTGCACGGTCAGTAAAATCCGTTTTTTTTCATTCTTTAAAATGTCTAACGACCGTAATCATAATTTAAAATCTTGTATCAAAATTATTTGAAATCATTTCAAGATTTTCAATTGAAAAAGCTGTTAAAGCCATTTAAAGTCTGGCATCAGGTCAAAGTGCACACCTCTTATCTGAAATGTTTAAAAGACAAGTTGATAGCATCTTTATTTGCCATACAAGAACTTCAATGGGGGATCCCTGTAAAAGTTTTGGCATTCAAAACGTAGATGTCGCAAGACGTCGCGTAGACTAGAAATTAAATTATATTTAAACAGTTTTAATTTAATTTTTTACACATCCAGATTTGTTTTTTAATAATATTGTTTTAATTTCATTGAATTAATTTAAACATTCATCATTTTATTTTTTGTATATTTACTCGCATAGATTTATTTTAAGGTTCTGCTGTTTTTGTAACTATTTATGTTATTTATTATCCGTATTCCATAGATTCCTTGACTTAAAGGTTGGTATGAGGCTCTGACCACTCATACTGTAAAAAATGGTTCACTTTGCCAAAGTCACCCTTGTTTCAGGGTAGGTCGGTAAAAGTAGCAACGCTTATGTTCATTTGAGGTTTGGAATTTAATTTGTAAAAATACATTCAGCATTTGTAAGCGCGAAATTACACTGTTTGTTTGTGGGCATGCATGTTAATACATCCTTGCAACTTAGATTATACTAGATTCATTATTTAATTGAAATTCAATAATTTCAATATAACCAGATAAGGTATTAACCTATGTAATATAACCAGATAAGGTATTAACCTTTTTAATATAACCAGATCAGGTAGGTATAAATCTTTTTTATATGACCAAATAAGATATTAACCTTTTTAATAAAACCAGATAAGGTATTACTTTACTTTACTTTCTTCGGCTCATAAGCCTTGAAGGTTCAGGGCCTCCCGCACCACAATCCTTCAGGACTGTCTGTCTTGTGCTGCTTCCCTACATGGTCCCCTCACTCCCAGAACTTCGGCGTCGGCTTCAACGTTGTCTGCCCACCGCATCCTGGGACGTCCGAGTGGTCTAACACCTGAAGGGGCACCATCCAAGACTGTTCTGATGATCCTGGAGTCCTCTGCACGTGCTACATGTCCGGCCCACTGAAGTCTTCTTGATTTCATTATTACATTCGATATAGATAAGGTATTAACATTCTTAATATAACCAGATAAGGTATTAATCTTTTTAATATAACCAGATAAGGTATAAACCTTTTTAATATAACTAGATAAGGTATTAGCCTTTTTAATATAACTAGATAAGGTATTAACCTTTCTTATATTAAACCAGATAAGGTATTAACCTTTTTAATATAACCAGATAAGGTATTAACCTTTCTAATACAACCAGATAAGGTATTAGCCTTTTTAATATAGCCAGATAAGGTATTAGCCTTTTTAATATAACCAGATAAGGTATTAACCTTTATAATATACCCAGATAAGGTTAATACCTTATCTGGTTATATTAAAAATGAATTGAGACGATAAAAATCAAGGTTATGCGCTTATTTTTTTAAATAGATAATATTGTTATGTGCTTACGTGGGTTGTGTTTATTTTAAACTGCGGTTTGTTTTAAGATTTCTCCAAAGGCTCCGTGAGCTTTCTCTGAACTTTCACAAATGCCGCCTTGCTCAACGTCCAGTGGTCGTTAAGGAAGAACGGCATCCTGTAGCGGGTCGTGATAATCCGTTAGGCTACGGTCCTATTCGGGACGAAACTCTGTCGTACGATGTTTGGTGAATTAGAAAAAGAAAATATATTTTTTAAACATAAAACGATGAACTCAGAAATTAGAAGCATGTACGATACTGAAGACATTGTCAGATGGAGCAGGAAGAGAAGACGGTTCTGGAGGAACCATGTAGACCGCATGAACGAAGGAAGGATAGTCCAATTCGTGGCACAGGAGATACCGGACGGCCAGCGTCTACCAGGTCGCCCTCCCAAAGAGTGGAAGAACAGCTGGTCTTCTGCATCACAGGAGGGAGTTCCACAATAAACAGCTCATAAATCTATAAAAGGAAAAAAAAAAACATGAACTGATTAAGTCTGCTGGATATATTGCATCTGTCAAATCTTCAGATATGTTATAAAATACAAGTCTAGGTACTTGGTAGAGAGATATTCAAATGTATGCACTGGAAGCTCTTAGAAGACCGTCGTCGTTCTGGAAAGTTCCAGCAAAATTGGCTTCTAGTAACTACTATCTTTGGAGTATAAAGGGCTGCAAGCGGCTTGCAGCAGTCAATCTATAAACGACAGTTTTTTCTTAACATGAAAGGCAGTGAACACCAACCAACTGTGAAATAAATGTAAATTACTAAATCATAAATGTGAATTGTTAAAAATAAATATAAATTGTTAAATAAATCTAAGTGTAAAATAAATATCCTATAAAGAAGACCAGTTTTATTTTTAATTTAAAGACTACATACTTGAACCCTAAAACATAACAATACGTTCGATCTATTCCGGTTACCGATACTAGTCCGGTCGATAGCTCAGGTGGTAGAGTGCTTGCATTCCATGCCGAAAGCTCGGGTTCGAATCCCACCGAGGGTGTCAGAAATGATTTCCCGTTTCGGTGTTTATTTCAAACCCCAAAATAAAATACCGGCAAGGTTTACTCAGCCTTCACAAGAAATGAGAACCAGCACTCTCGGGAGCTGGGAAACCTCCACTTCAACCGAAGTGGTTGGCGTAAGGCCGGCCCCCTTACCTGTAAAAATAAATAGGTTCAACTCGCCACGTGCGACCCCTTCGGGGATAACGCGGCAAGAAGTTACACTATATTTGTAGCTTAGTTGCGTTTTTTTTTTGCGTATTAGATTTCACAAATCTGCTGAATCTTTCGTATCGGTTGGATCTGTCGCTTACTAAAAACCCTTTCACTGCACACCCGTAATGAGTAAACGTAGAAAGGGGAAGTCTTGGAACAATCGGTGTTGTCGTCTCTTAGTCTGCACCGGCTATTGTCTATACCAGAGCACTGTACTCTAAGTATAAAACTTCACGTGGAAACTCCACCAAAGCGTTCTACACAAAATGCATAGAAACAAAAACAGCAGCTCTAGTGAGGGTTTTAGTACACATACATTTTCAGCGAAACGCTACGGTGGAGTTTTTTTTACTTGGAAACGGAGAACATGCATTGTATGGGTGATGTGTAATGTAAGCTTTTGTGTACCAAGCCAGGATTATAATGTCAACGATCTTGTGTTTGCATTGTTGAGTTTGTATATGCAGAAATGCACCGACCAAATGAGCAATAAAGTGGTAAACAATAATTTATTTTTAAATAAAACATGGTAGATGACCTACCTTACAACACTTTTCAATAAAATGTTTTGTTACAATTTTACTGCGGTTCTCTTTTAATTAAACTGCAATTATTTATTTTAACAGGATTTATTTTACGCGGTTTGGTTCACGCAAAAAAAAAAAAAAAAAACGCAACCGAGCTACACATATAGTGTAACTTCTTGCCTGCGTTATCCCCGAAGGGGTCGCATGTGGCGCTTCGGGACCTATATATTTTTACAGGTAAGGGGGCCAGCCTCACACCAACTACTTTCAGTTGAAGTGGGGGTTTGCCAGCTCCCAGGGGGGCTGGTTCTCATTTATTGTGAAGGCTGAGTACACCTTTGAGATCGAACCCTTGCTCTCGGCATGGAATGCAAGCATTCTACCAATTGAGCTATCGACCTTTTTACGAGCTTGATCGTCGTCGCTACAAAGCGCCAATTCTCAAGCAAGACCCAGTTGCTGTAAGGCTGGATGGACCTTTGGTGACCGGTCATTGGTAAAGGTTTTACGAATTTTTCAACCCAGCGAAGAGCAAACTTGAAAATATAAATGGTATATTTTTTGTTTCGAACCCACAACCTTCCTATTCAGAGTCCGCAGTGTTACCACTGAGCTACGGACCGGTCCTATTTACAATAATTAATTATCTCTACATATATGGTATTCCCGTCCAAATGATAGATGCAAATAATCCACTGATACCATTTGTAGTCCGTATATATAAGTACAAAAGGCATCATTCTTGCATATTCCAGATCATTCGATCTCTCGCTCATACCAGATTGCCATACTATGTACCTTACTACTAGAGCCAGATTGTTCCATACACTAGCGCACATGTTCAGGCGCGCGTGGCTTATTCAAATCCTTAGTTTCTAACAATACCGTTCCCTTAGTGCTTAGTGTCTTATGTGCATCAGAGGTTATTACTTATTTCATATGAGCAATGTTTGTATGTGTACTGTATCAATGTGTCTTACGAATACTGGAAATTAATTTAAAAAATATTTAAAACAACTCTCAAATAAATTATCGTATTTTACGTTTTTTTATTAGCTTAGATTGTGTAGAATGTAATTCTCAAGACCATTTCGTTTAAAGGTCATCTTTGAGTCAATCGGTAGATGAGCCAAACAAGCACTGGGGGGATAGTATGTAGAATGGCATGGATATTAAATAATAATAAAATAATAATACGAGGATGCGCCGTTTTTGTGTGAATCACACCTCAAGAGCTTTCTGCGAGCTTGGTCGTTGCTGTATAAAGCGCCAATTCTCAAGCAACACCCAGTTGTTGTAAGGCTGGATGGACCTGCTCAAATCCTCCTCATATCCGTCCCGTATGCATCTGTCAGAAGGGCCCACAGCGCATGGACGCTCATGTAAAGCTATATATTATTTTCTTAAATAGCGGAAGCTCTTTGCGTGAAGAAAAATCAACAGCACGACCAAACAAGAATATGGTGACTGGTCTTTGGTAAAGGTACATGAATTTATTTACCCAGCATAATATTTGAACAATGAAATATTTTGTATGCTCCACTAAAGTTCGAGCCCAATACCTTTCAATCACGAGTCCCAAGCGTTTAACACTAGACTACGGACCAGTCTACGAACAATGTGCATGAGAAATTCATTTTTCTAAAAAGGTTACACAAATTTAAGTGTACATAAAACATTGCGCCACAGACTGAATAAAAATAAAAATAATTCATCCCAGGAATTTTTGATGAAAAAAAAACCTTAAATTTTCAATGAAATCGCAAAATTTATGAAAGCATGTTAGACAATATGAACGGGTTATTATCACACTTTTCTAATAAAAAAAAAATGCTTTTTCATATTATTATTATTATAATAAAAGTCTCATAAATTTAAAATGCTTTGATAATTTACTTGCCTTCTGCAGTAACTGAAAACGCTATCTGGAAAATTTATGAAAATGATGAAATCCTTATCCGACAAAGATATTATCATTTTTTCGTACATAAAAAAAACTTTACGGCCTTGTGGAATTGGCTTGCCCAAAAAAAGCCAATGATTCACTTTGAATTACCGCATTTGATATTATTTGACTATTAAAAGTGTAAAAAAAATTTTAATGGATATTTCTTATGTAAATTTGGCTAAGACTAAAAACTATTTTTTTTCTTAATTCTATTAATTTTGTAACGAATGTATAATTTTATGTCTATAGGGGCAATTCTCAGACATTTCAGTGGTCGGTTAAGCCCAAGTTTTGACAAACTAATGATGCCTGGGCTGGAAGTTTCATCACTACGGTCATTCGTACCTACCGAGTTTTGGTAATATTTGCATGAAGACTAATCATCTGTTCCCTTGCGGCCATCTTGGATTGACAGGTCTTGATACAAGTGCATCATTAGTTTGTCAAAGCGTGGGCTCAACGGACGACTAAAATGTCTAAGAATTGCACCGTATGTGTTTTTATGATTGCGTGTTCCTTTCCTTGACTTACATATACTGTCAAAAATGGTTCGCTTTGTCAACGTCACCCCTGTTTCAGGAAAGGTCGCCAAAAGTTGTAGGGCTTATGTTCATTTGAGGTTTGGTTTTAATTTGTAAGTACACATTCAGCATTTGTAAGCGTGAACTTGCACACGTCTTTTTGTGGCCATGCATTTGATATGAGTTTTGAATGTTTATATATTTTTGCAACTTAGATTATAAAGTATAGTGTGTCTAGGTGTTTTAACTAACTATATATATGTGTGTGTGTAGACGCTAGAGTTGTACCTTCAGAATGTTCTTTGAACGACAGGTACTTTGTTTTTTTATATCCGAAAATACATTACTGTAACAAATCAACACATGTACCTACATATGTAGGTATCTCCAACCTCTATAATCAAGCGCAATCTCT
Organism: Agapetus fuscipes; assembly: GCA_951799405.1. Lineage (NCBI taxonomy): Eukaryota > Metazoa > Arthropoda > Insecta > Trichoptera > Glossosomatidae > Agapetus > Agapetus fuscipes. The sequence continues at coordinate 12,952,963 of OX637362.1, forward strand.
TGACGTTTTGTTCCCAAATGGTTTCTACTGCATGTGGCTAGTGGAATTGATTTATTTTCGCAGTTGAGGAGCCGGTTTTTCGCCAAAGTGAAAGTTTTCCTTCGGAATCCAAGTGACCAGGATATTATTTAGTATAAATTCCAAGTTACTCTTTGGTGATCTCTATTCTTGTTTGGAACTTGAAATAAGCAACGAGAGAGGATTTTTGATTTACGCCCTTTATGAGATTTGACCACTTGTCATTTAATAATAATTATAATAATATAAAAAAATTATAGCGCCTTTTCATGACTTTTGGTCATCCCAAAGGCGCTTGCTCATATGCGCGCGCGAACAGGTGGGTATTCAAAATTTTTAAAAGTACTCATTTGGCATCCATGCAAGCATTTACCAACTGGGCTATGACCCAGTTTATTTCTATAATCTATAATCTATAGTCTAAGCTGCAAGGATATGTTAACATTTAAGGCTCATATGAAATGCATGCCTACAGACAGGCACATGTAGGTTCGCGCCTACACATTCTGCATGTGTGCATTCAAATAAAGAAAACCTCACATGGACATAAACCTTACAACTCCTTCCGCCGTTCCCTGAACCGGGGTGGCATTGGCAAAAGTGAACCGATTTTTACAGCACGGGTGGTCAGCCTCGTACCAACCTATCAGTTAATCAGTAAATTCATCAAATTCATAATAGTATTAGCCACATTATTTGTAAAAAAAAAACGATTTCAATAATTATGTAAGTCAGCTGATTTTTCGTTTAACAAATCAAAAATTCTTTAACCTCATAAAAGGAGTAAAATTAATATTAATTAAATAATTTATTTATCTAGCTTAACCTCGAATAATAGCAACATAGTTTTGCATCAAAATATGCTTTCATTTTTATAAATATTTAAAAATATAAATGGTAAAACATTGTTTTAATTCACTTTATTCTTTTTTTTTTTTTGCTCGAATATTTTCGCCTAATGAGGCATCTTCAAGAGCAGAATGATGATTGAAGATGCCTCATTAGGCGAAAATATTCGAGCAAAAAAAAAAAAAGAATAAAGTGAATTAAAACAATGTTTTACCATTTATATTTTTAAATATTTATAAAAATAGACTTTCACTTTGTTAACAGATCAACACTAAAAAACTTTCATTTTAAGTTTGAACCATGAATTCTGCATTTGTAAGCGCGAACTTACACGTGTTTGTTTGTGGGTATGCATTTTATATGAGCTTTGAATGTTAACATAAATCCTTGCAACTAAGATTATAGATTATAGAACCCTATTGATGTTTGAAAAAATGTAATTACAAAATCATAAACACTAAAAAAGATAGTGGTTTCTTGCATTCTGTGGTCACAATAAAAGGTTGCTCGTTTTACAAATGCCCGGATTTCCCCCGAATTTCCCCATATACGTAATATGATAACATGTAAGTGATATCATCCAGAAATGACAAATTATCTCGTATTAGGGAGGGTCTTCCGGCCAGATAGAGAACAGATTGTGCGAGCCAAAACGGTAAATCGATTTCGCACGGAGATCTTGTTCTAACCATCAAATCCCGGAAATTTTGCGAAAAATAGTTTGCCATAATTTGCACGCCTTTTTATTTTATTTTTAAATATTTTTGAGAATGTGTACTTGTGTGTCTGTGTGAGTTGTATCTGTGAAGTCTCTAGATGTAGGTACATAAATAATTGTATTTGTATTTGTTTGAGATTTTGTGAATGTTAACTCAAATATTCTCAGTAGAATGTTCTGGTGAAATCTCGCGTGCGCTAGTTAAATTAGTCCCAAAAAAAAAAATAGAGACTGAGATTCTCTGTAGCCAGACTAGTATCTGAGCCATCGAACTAAACAATTCAAAAGCAACTTTGTGTACCAACCGAATTTGACCCGAATAGGAAGTAAATTGTGCTAAATAAATAACCGCATTTGCATAAAATTGATCCCGTTAAAATCATAGCAATATGAATGAGAAACAGATAATTACGCTGGCGTTTTTTAAACAAGTTAAACCTAGGTGCAATAAGAGGAGAGCTTCAACATCCATAACCACTGTTATTTTGTTTTTGTAGATTTTTGAAGTCCATGTTACTCCTATGTGGTGTATAATAAGCCTTAAATTTAAAAAAAATACGGCAATCGGGATGTGAACAACAGAAAATGGGAAAAAATGCGACCAAACCTTAAAGGTAAAACTGTGGCATATGAAGATAGCATGGGTTTCTCAGATAAATGCACCTTTTTCCTATTTCCTACGAGAAAAAACACTAAAAAAGTGTGACAATCCTTCGGTTTAGAACTTTGTCATGAGTTTTACCTAATAATTATTTCACTTATTTACTATGAGTATTTACAGTCATACCTCATAATATCGGAGTGTGAAGTGCCGTGTTATTTTTGCTCCGCTCATTTTATTTTATTTTAACTTATTTTAACATATTTGTTGTGGAATGTCGATGCAAGGTGTGTTAGAACTGCTGAACCAGATGAACAAGACATTGATTGGCCTTGTTACGACAGTGAATGGCCTTGAAAAAAGGTTGGAACAGCAACATTTGAAACAAACTACGCTGGTATGTACCTGCAGCTGTGGACCCGCCGCCGAGAAGGTACTTGAGGTACCTAGGACAACTGAACTGCGAGCTAGGACTACACAAGTACATGCCAGTGCATCTGCACCGGCAAGCAATACTACCTACAGTGATGTACTTAAGTCGCCACCAGCAGCATTTGTGAGAACCAGAGCTGCAAAACAGAAGGCTGCAAATAATATTAATAAAAAAATCCCAGCGCCAGCAGCGACGTCTTCTTCTTCTTCCTCTTTGAGCTGCGATGCAACCAGCGCCCGCACCAGCGTCGGTGCCGGCGCCACCGCTAACGCTGGCGCTGACACCGGCGCTAACACCAGCGCTAACACCAGCGCTAACACCAGCGCAAACACCAGCACTGGCGCCGGCGCCGGCATCCGCACTGGCGCCGGCGCTAGCACCGACGCAAACGCCAGCGCCAGCACTAGCGCCAACACCAACGCCACCATCAGCGCCACCATTAGCGCCGGTGCAGTTGCCAAGCGATCTGCGCGAGTGCAACGCGGTACACCGTGCACTGGCGAGCCCAGCGAGGCGCTGCAGCCCGCTGCTGTCCAGCGGTACCTACATGTCTGGAGGGCTCGCAAGGACACCACAGTGGAGGATATGGATAAATTTATCAAATTAAAATTGAAAAATACTGATCTTTGTATAATTGAAAAAATAATTCAAAAGAGAGATGTTAATTACGCTTCTTTTAAAATAGGCATCCCGGTTGAGGCGTATGAAGAATGCCTGAGCGCTGCTTTTTGGCCCAAAGGGCTATTGGTGGAGAAATGGTTTTTTCGTCCCTCACGTGCCGAGATTAAATAAGAAAAAGAAAAGCAAAACATTGCCTAAAACTGAAGTTTTAAATTTATATTATCAAAATGTAAGAGGTCTAAAAACAAAGCTAGAGGAATGGAGAACCAACTTGATGATTGCCGAAGATACTACCCTAGTAGCGGCAACGGAGACCTTTCTCGATGACTCGGTCCTTGATGCTGAATTAGTACATAATACTTGGTCTATACTAAGGCGAGATCGTGAATCGGGAAAAAAGGGAGGAGGCGTGATTCTCTGCACCAAGACTTCATTTCAAATTGAAAGACTACTCGAATACGAAACTAAGGATGTGGAAGATTTGTGGGCCAAATGCTGCGTTGACGGTCATAGCATTTTCATCTGTGTAGTATACCTGCCACCTAGAACTCCCGATGAGGCATACGAGGCGTGGTTTGAATCAGTCGAAAGAGTATGTTCAAAGCATGGGAGTTGTAGAACTATAATTCTCGGTGATTTAAATTTATATAGTGCCAGTGAAAACATCAAAAACCATTTTAATTGCTTCTTAACTCTGTGTGATCTAAAACAATTTAATGATGTACATAATAAAAACGATCGTTTATTAGATGTGGTGATGACGAGTCCAACTCTGAGTGATGCATTGTGTGTGCGTTCATCTGAGCTGGGAGAGGAACTGGTGAGAATCGACGGCCACCACCCGCCCTTACATATCTCTGTTAAATACAACTTCACAAATAAGGCTGTCACCATGTTACCTTCCAACATCAACCATCTATTGGATTGGAACTTTGCCAAAGCCGATTTTATTAAACTTTATTATTACGTCAGGGAAATTGAATGGAATACCTTATTCCACACTACTGATGTAAATACAGCTGTAGAAATATTCTGTAATCTTAATTATCATGCTTTTAACGAATGTATTCCAAAAAAAATACGTAACACATCTAATAGCCGAACCTATCCTACATACTTTACGCGCACAATTATTAAAGATATAGCTTTCAAAGCCAATTGTCACCGCAAATGGAAACGAACTGGCAATATTAACTCGCGTAACAAATTTCGGGAACTACGGACTAAGATAAAACTTGATATACGGGGTGCGCATAGGGACTATATGTATAAACTATCTGGTGATCTAGCTGAGAACCCCAAAAACTTCTGGCATCACATAGATCTACTGCGCAACCGAGGAGGAATCAAAACTAAGGTTACTCACGGAGGCATCGAATTTGATGGAGCAAATGCGGCTTCTGCGTTTGCAAATCACTTCGAGTCCGTGTTTTTGCCTGAAGCTCCTATACTGGACTATAATACAACCAATGCTGACAGACCTGCTGATAGCCGCCTTGTTAATGTTCTAAACATTAGTGAGTCTGATGTGAAAAGAGCTGTGAAAAAGCTCAAGCCTGGTATCTCCCCCGGACCTGATGCCATACCTGCGTTCTATGTGAAAGGGTGTCTGGATTTATTGCTTCCAGCAATCCTCCACATTTTTAATATTATAATTAACACGGGTATTTATCCAAATATTTGGAAATGCTCTAGAGTGATACCTGTTCATAAAGCTGGTCCAAAAGAAAATGTCGAAAATTATAGACCTATTGCCATACTATCAACGCTCCCAAAAATCTTTGAAACGATTATCCATGATAAGTTGCTACCCCAATGTCAACCTTTTTTATCCATCGCACAACATGCATTCTTGCCACGCAGATCAGTCACAACCAACCTTGGTGTACTGGTTGATCTTTTGGCACGGCAATTGGATGGAAAGAGGCAAGTTGACGTGGCATATCTCGATTTCCAAAAGGCTTTTGACAGCGTTGACAATGATGTACTACTTCAGAAGCTAGCCTCAATGGGATTCGTCCCCAAATTGATGAAACTCTTCTGCTCATACCTATGTAATCGAACACAATACGTACAATATGGCCCGTATGTGTCACCCAAATACACGACCCGCTCAGGCATTAGTCAAGGGTCCAACTTAGGACCTTTTTTGTTTATAATATTTATTAATGATCTACCTAATGTAGTAGAGAGGGCGAAAGTTTTAATTTTTGCGGATGACATTAAACTTTCTCTGACTGTCAACAATCACATGGATGCGATTGCTCTACAGAACGACATAACTTCAGTCAACGACTGGAGCATACAGAATAAATTGTTATTCAATATTAAAAAGTGCCAAGTCATGTCCTTCACTAGAGCAAAATGCCCTTTTATCCATGAATATCATATTGCCAATGAACTTGTAACTCGCGTAGGTACCGTTAGGGACTTGGGCGTTATCTTTGACATCCAACTTAACTTTCATACCCAAGTCAATAATGTAAGGGACAAAGCCTACCAGAGGTTGGGGTTTGTCATGCGTAATACTCAAATGATGTCGGCCATGGCCATTAGGACATTATACACTGCACTGGTACGAAGTGTCCTTGAAACTAATGCAGTAATCTGGGCTCCTCATGAGAGTAAATATATTCTTATGCTAGAGCAGGTACAAAAAATGTTTTTAAGAAAGTATTACAAATCAGTCTATGGATATTATCCCTACCTATATCCCACTGCATTCTTACAGGGACAACTCGGATTTGACTCCTTACTCCTGAGAAGGCAACTGGCACTTGCGAGATTCATCCTCAAACTTCTTAGGAGTGAGGTTGATTGTGTAGTGTTGAGTGACCGCTTCTTGACGCTCTATGTACCTGACTCATTTATCAGAGCCAGGTCACATAGGCTTTTTAATGTCACCGCGAGCCGAACCAATATTCTTCGCAATTCATTTGTTTCGCGAGCGCAAACGCTCATAAACGAATTGATGTCGTCCTCACCACATCTGGATATATTTAATACTAGAATGAATGGACTGATGTGTGAATGGAAGGTTCTGCTAGAAAGACGAATGTTAGAATAATGCACTTATATTGTTTTGATTTCTTTTGCATAAAATATTGTTTATTTTTATAATACTTGTATTGCATTATAACTTTATGGTATCACCTGTCATGTTATATTGTTTCAATAAATAAATAAATAAATAAATAAATAAATAAATAAATAAATAAATGAGAAGTTTCACCTAATAAAATGTTTTATACACGATTTTTTTAATCAGCACTTATTCAGTTTTACCTTTAAGGTAGCGATATAGTAAACAAGTGAAAATCAAAGATCCAGGACAGGACAATCTAAATCTAAATCTAAGTTGCAAAGATATTTATCATTTGAGGTTAATATTAAATGCATTTCCACAAGCAGACACACATAATTTCGCGCTCACACATGCCGCATGTGGACCAACAATATAAAATACCCTACAAAAAAAAACAATCTCAAATGGACATAAGCCCTGCAACTCTTGCTGACCTTCCCCGAAACAGGGGTGACATTGGCAAAGTGAACCATTTTTACAGTATGGGTGGTCAGCCTCATATCAACCTATAAGTAGGGACTGGAAAATAGTGGTGTTATTTTTTAGGAAATTCGCGTTATTTTTTTGTGAAATTCGCGTTATTTTTGATCAAAAACAGGGAAATTCGCGTTATTTTTCATGATAAACGGGGAGATTCGGTGTAATTTTTAGGGTTGATTAGATCAAAATAAAGGTTTATATAATTGCAAAACAAAATATATTACTAATATTTTCAATTTATTATGTAAACAACATATGTACCTTAAAAAATAATGAATAAACAAAATCTGAATCAATACGAGTATCTGCAACCGAAGATGGTGGAAGTACCCACCGAAAACGTTTTTGCAATAAAAAATACTCAAGTTGTAAAGAACAATGTTTTTTAATTTTAGTTTCTTAAATTTTATTTTTATTTTTTTTTAAATAATATTTTTTTACAAAAAACCATTGATTGAAAAAAGTATTAATATTTCAATGACACTCCGAATACCCTGCAAATATCCTTTGAAAATATTTAATTTTTGTGCATTTAGTCTCTAGATGAGGGTTATCTCATTTTTTAAGGGATGTTGGCTTTTATGAAAGCTTTAAGTTGTGCTCTTGGCTAATCCAGCAACAGCTTCACTCCTTGAAGTATTTTCCTTCATTGATGTCACGATTCAAGTCTGCTTGGATGATCCAGGACAGTTCTGCTTATCATTATTTTTTTTTAATAAAATAGATTTGTGAATAGGAATGCAATTCACCAGCCTACTCTGCCTGGCCAGATACAGGTATTAATATCATTAATTAATAATTCATTATTGTTTATTTTAATGAATTATTCATTTTTAATTACCCAATTACATATGTTGAACCAGGGTCAAATTTATGGTCAAATGACCCAGGTGGGGATCGAACCCCGCGTCTAGCGTTCTAGCGTGTTTAAACGTTGAAAGAGACCAATTTTCCTGTGCTTTGCACCTTGCAAAGGATTTTCGCAGGATTTTTTTCTTTCCCACAAAATCGTAGCGATACATGACAACTTTTTCGCACAATTTCTACCAAAAGTACGAAAATTCGCGATATTTACGTAAAACCTGAAATTTCGCGTTATTCGCGTAAAAACATCAAAATTCGCGAATAAATTCGTTTTATCGCGATCACGAAATTTTCCAGTCCCTACCTATAAGTCAAGGAATACAATAAAAGTACAAAAATAAAGAATGAGTTATTGTTTCTAAATCTTAAAATTTAATCTACACAAAAAGAGTCAATAGGTACATTGATAACATAAAACTATGAATTAATAAACCGCCAACATTACACATCAACATACATAGCAACAATATCACAAAATACAGAAAAATGTGCTGACCAATAATACAAATACCGACAATGAAATAAAACCTTATGTGGGGTCAAAATAGCGCCCGTATATAAAATTTCAGATGTCAATTTTACGTGGTCGCTTGGCGGTTCAACTGGGTAGAAATATCAGAGCCGGTATGAGAAATCGCAGCAATAGAAAGGGAATTTCATCGAAACGACTTAATAGATCTCTTTCTTGCAATGTGTGTCAGGTGTGCGGGAGTGCGAAAGAGAGGGGAAATGGCGATTGGTTTTTTTTTTCACGATTTGATCAATGTCATATTTTGGATACAAATTAGATACTTTGTTTGTATTGATATGTAATAGATATTAACGTAAACATACAGATGATAAAAAAAAATAGAAATAATGAAAGATCAAATAGTCGTAGACATTGAGGTATCATATTATTATGATTTTTGGGTTCTAATAGTCTCCAAATTAAACATTGGTCTTCTTTTAGGATATTCTTTTAACAGTTCGCGCCCCCAGTTCTTGTTTACCGTATACGCCAATCTTGTAAAATTTGACTTTTTCATGCAGTTGTCAATTCTACACAATCTGAGCTAAGAAAAACCGTAAAATTCGATAATGTGAGAGTTTTTTAAATATTTCTTATATAAATTTCTTGTTATCATAAGACACATTGGTCCAGTACACATGCAAACATTGCTCATGTAAAAAAAATTCAATGGCGTATACGGCAAACAAGAACTAAGGCAGCGAGTTAGATTTATTTTTACACTTTCACATTTAATTTTGCAACTTACATTTATTTGTTTCACAGATGGTGTGTGTTCACTTATGCTATTGTAGTCTGCACAGGTAGAATGTCGCAAGGGAACTCTACTCCTGCAAGCTGTTCTCAGCTTATATACCCGAGCGATAGAAGCTTCTAAAGGTGAATTTTGCCAGAAGCTTCTCGAAGCACATAATTATGACAATCTAATAATACCATACTGTAAAAAATGGTTAACTTTGCCAATGTCACCCCTGTTTCAGGGAAGGTCGGCAAAAGTTGTGGGGCTTATGTTCATTTGAGGTTTGGATTTTATTTGTAAGTACACTTTCAGCATTTGTAAGCGCGAACTACACTTGTTGGTTTGTGGGCATACATCTGAGAGCTTTAAATGAATATATCCTTGCAACTTAGATTATAGATTATTATAATAAATTTTCTGTGTACTTAACAATCATTAATCCTACCCACAAATATTATACAGAATTCTCATTACCTATAACTAATAACTAACCTTAATATTTATATTGCATAATATACTATTTACATAACAAAATTGATTGAGGAGAAACTAGCTTACAGCATAGATACATACTATAAAGCTCACTAATTGTCAACCGGACCTGTAAACCACAGAGCTGCCAAGCACCACAGAATACTTAATAAGAATGTGAGACTATGTTTTATTGCTTTCGTCGCTCAATAATTACACATGCCATAATGTTTTAGAATTATGCCTTATATTCTTTAAAAATAGACAATTGTACAGACCAAATCATTTAAAACGCGTGTGCACAGCGTTTGCGCATGCATGAATTTCAAACCTGCCAACTTTCTGGAAAGATTTTGTAGTTTTCCAGAAGGTTTTTGTTCACAACGAAAAAACATTGAATATCTTTGTTTTCTTCATAACTAAGGATGATTTGCGGCTAAGTTTGTTGAAACGGATAAACCTAGTGTATATTTTCATTTAAACAGTTTCTAGTCCAAATAAGTATATTATAGAAAACCGAAACTCAAATGATACATATCTTTGCGGCTTAGATTTAGATTTAGAATGGTGGTAGCCTAGTAAAAGCCTAGTAGAAACATTGCTGTTCATAATTGGCAAAAAAAACAAGTTGTAAAAAAAACTTGATTTATAGGTTGATATGAGGCTGACCACCCGTTCTGAAAAAAATGGTTCACTTTGCCAATGTCACCCTTGTGTCAGGGAAGGTCGGCAAAAGTTGTTGCGCTTATGTTTATTTGAGGTGTGGATTTTATTTGTAACTACACATTCAGAATATGTAAACGCGGACTACACGTGTTTGTTTGTGGGCTTGTATTTGATATGAGCTTTAAATGTTAATATCTGTACCTTAGAGCATAAACAACGGTAGTCACATTTAGTAAAATGTGCAGGAGACGAGTTTTAGTGAAAATGTGCACTTTTATAAAACCATCATAACTTCTAAACTAGAAAAGATATTTTTGATCTGTAAAAACTGTTTATCTTCTTTTATCGATATTTATTTAATGTGAAGTAATGTGAACAACGTATGTTGAACTTCCGTGGTTTATGCTCGCACTTTTATGTGCATCCTATATTTATTACACTTGATATCTCAGTAACTATGAGTCCGAAGACTCCAATATTTTTAACACTTATAGAACAGCTAATTATAATTATTTCTGCATCATTAACTCAAAAACGCAAAAAAGTGGACTTCCGTTGTTTATGCTCTAAGGTACAGATATATCTTTGCAACTGAGATTAAAGAAAGCCTTCATTACTTGCAAATATTTTTTTCAAAGCATTGAAAAAATAATTTCAACATTAAATTGAGTACCGGTTGTAAAACATGGTTAATTGCTCGTTACTCTATTTCCCGCCTTTTTTGTAAGGCTATCGATTCAGTGCGTTGTGACGTCATCAATCCGAATGACGTAGTGGGCCATCGACAGGCTTAATGCCTTTACATGGCACATTTACGTTACAACTGTTCCATAGTTTTTTTACCGAAAATGTATGAAAATCTACAGCGACGCCTCTAGTGAGTGTTTCAGTTGTCGTACATTTTTGGTGAAAATTCAATGATCATGTTTATACTTTGGATACTGCGATTTTTTCCGCATTTTTGCACGCAATTAATGAAATGCAGATACTTTCGTGATGATGAAATGACTGTTGTATAGGAATGATTGATTGTTTGGAAAATTGTCACTCTGTATTCTATTTTCCATAGGTTTTCCTTTTAAAACATCGAAATGTGAAGAAAAAATTTCATGAGGTTTTTCGATCATTCGTTTCCCCAGTGCATGTATGGCTTATCTAATCTAATCTAAGTTGCAAATATATGAAACATTAGGGATTTATGCAACGCGTATAAGTTCAATAAGACACGTATAAGTTCACGCTTTAAACATGGACTTACAATATAAAAACTTAAATCTCAAATGAACATACACCCTGCAACTCTTGCCGGCCTCTTCTGAAACAGGGGTGTCATTGGCAAAGTGAACCATTTTCTACAGCATAGGTTTAATCCTCATACAAACCTATAAGTCAAGGAACATACGCAAAAAATATGTTTTTAAAATCAACAGATAAAAATATGGATAAACATAAAAATCAAATACAAAATAAAAAGCAAAACACTGTTTATTTTCACTATAGACTTTATTTAAAAGATTAAAATCTCTAAAACAAAATTACGAACGTTTTCGACCTAGAAGGTCATCATCAAAACAAAATGAATTTTCACAGTGTTAATACACAAACAATACAAAATATAACAAAATAAAAATTTCAAAAATTGAAAAATTTGAGAAACCCTAGCCCTTGCCGTCAGCATTACAGATCAACCACCATTTCTCTCTGTCCTTACATATTTCTTTCATTACATCCAGAGTCATAATCTTCTTCACACAAGCTCTCCCTTTATTGTGACTCTGGATATTCCATTCATTTGCAATTTCGGAAATTCGGTCTATCCATACCTTTCTCGGGCTTCCTCTACCACGACATCCATCTTATCTACATAAAATGTTATTCAAAGATGATTTTTCTAAGAAATTTTCTTAATAATCACATCCTGTACATAGTTTAGAAGTTTGTTATCAGCTCTTCTTTATAATTAGTTAACTTACTATGAGAAGTAAAACCCAATAAAATGTGACCAGCACTTATTCTGTTTTACCTTTAAGGTGACGATGTGGATATGTTGAGGTACACTTTTTGTGATTAGTTTTGTGTAGAGGAACCTACCTCTTCTGCCTGGCCAGAAACATGTATTAAAATCATCAATCAATAATCAAGTATTGTATATACTAATGAATTATTAATTAAACATTCCAAATGACATCTGTTGAACCACGATCAAAGTTATGGTCAAATAACTCAAGCAGGGATCGAACCAACGTTATTTTAAATCAAGTTTACAAATTTTACTTTCACTTTTATGGCTGGTGTTAATAATAAATAAATTACTTTTGTATTTTGTATTGTTTGTGTATTAACACTGTGAAAATTCATACTGTTATAGTTTAAAAATTTTCAGGAATTCAAAAACACTGTTTATTTTCACATGAATATATTTAAAAAGATTACAATCTTTAGAGTAAGTTACTAACGTTTTCGACCTAGAAGATGATGACCTTCTAGGTCGAAAACGTTAGTAACTTACTCTAAAGATTGTAATCTTTTTAAATATATTCATGTGAAAATAAACAGTGTTTTTGAATTCCTCAAAAAATTTTAAACTATAAATTACTTTTGTGTTCTTTCGGGTTTGACCATGTTCCACTTGCAGCTCCCACATCTGCCGACGTTTCGCTTTTACGAGCAGAAAGCATCTTCAAGGCAAGTTTTCAAAGCGCGGTGGCGGTTTTCGTTGTATTGCAAATACGCTAGATAGATCAGCCACTTGATCTCTCTGCCAAAACATCGAATTATGACTTAATGTCGATTTGAATTTTTCATTCTAAATTTAAACATCTCCGTTCGGACAGTTATCGTCAGCTGTTGCCCAAGATATCCAAAAGTGGATAAATACACTTTGAATTTTTATCCTGAGACACATTTTTCTTAAGCGTTTTTTATTTTTTTTGCTCTGCCTGTGCTACATGCAAATTTAATGCAAATCGACGCGAAGCAAAGAAAGACAAAGGGAAAAGAAAGACGAGGAAAGTGCTGGCGGGAAGAGTGGATACTTTTTTTCCCCCCGATTAGCATATAAATTATGTGACTGCCTTTTAAGTATGAAAGTAAACTTTATCAGAGATTCCCCCCCCTCGCCCCTGCCAACGTTTTCAAGCGAATGTTGTACCTGTGTAGGTGGGATGGAGACGGCGTTGGAAAGAATTCAATCACGATTGTTTTTAATGTGTATTGAAAAATCTTTTTTTTTTCTTGTGTGTCTAAATCTAATCTAAATCTAAGCTGCAAAGATAAATATCATTTAAGATTCATATTAAACGCATTCCCTCAAGTAGACATGCATAAGTTCGCGCTGACACATGCCGCATGTGGGCCTGCAATCTCAAATGAACATAAGCCCTGCTACATCCAGCTACTACAACCTCGCGCGGACAAACACTGAGGTCAGCTGCATCAAGAAGCAGCTGCTTGGACATCCCTGCAAGAAGGCCCCGCACTGTTTTTGGAGACGACTTGGAACGCTATTTCCACCTCACTGAGGGAACTGGATTCGGAGATACTATTTAAAAGAAGTCTCAAGACTCACCTCTTCGTCCAATCATACGGACAAGCGCCTTTGTAGTGACACACTGTCATAAAAGGCGCCATCCAAATTTTGTCTTATCTATCTAAACCCTGCAACTCTTGCCGACCTTCTCTGAAACAGGGATGACATTGGCAAAGTGAGCCATTTTTTATAGTATGGGTGGTCAAACTCATACCAACCTATAAGTCAAGTAATCCAACCTATAAGTCTAGGGATTATTTAAATTAAGTTTTTTCATGATAAAAGAGCGCCGCACCATTTTTGTGTGTGTCACCTCAAGGGCCTTCCAAATCATGAATGAGGTATTTTTAAAAAGTGCCGTTTCAGTGCTCCCTTAAAAATGCCAACAGATTTCGAAACCCTCACTCCGGGTGGCAGTCTGTTCCACTCCATCGGTCCCGCAAGCCGGAAAGCAAGATCCCCAAAATTAGTGCGTATTTGACAACGAGGCTGCATCTACCTGACAGCATCACTCCCCGCTTATCTCAGTGTCCGCCCCCTTACGCTCACCTCAACGGGGGAAAACATGTCTGCCAGATATGACGGAGCCATACCGCTTAAATACGGGCTTCAAATACCATCAAACACACACGGTAGACCACCCTCTCAGGAAAACGAAGTCAATGTAGCTCTTTTAACAGCGGAGTGATGTGAGAGAATGTGGGCATCCCGAAGATCAGTCCAGCGGCCTTTGAAAGTTTTATACTCTTTCAATCGGAATAAAACATTTATTAAATTATACATTTTTTTTTTCAATCTTTTCTTTGCTTAGTACATCAAAAGAAAGAATATGAACCGGAATTAGTTTATCTCGTTCATAGAGAAAGAGGAACTTTTCTCGTTCGCTCAAATTAATTAGCCAGTCCGTTTTTCCGTTTAAAGAAAGAAAAAAAAAGATACGCTTCTTTCTCCGAGCAACTTTTTTTTGGACATCCCTGTAATTGGCTTTTTTTATTTTATTTTTAAGACAGATAATCTCTGCAAAGCTTTAACGTTTGTTAGTTTAATTTTTAATTTAGTTATTGAATTAAAAATATATTCTTCAGTTCATCCTCAGTCGTCGTGCAGAGAGGGTGTATCCTGAAGACGTTGGCTGCGTCGCCAACAAAACGTTGATATTAATGTAAGTTATATTATGAAGATTTGCCTAATATCTAATCTAATCTAATCTAAGTTGCAAAATATACGTTACATTAAAGATTCACATTATATGCACTTTCACAAACAGACATGCACTAGTTCGCGCTTAAACATGCCGCATGTGGCCCTGCAATATAAAAACCCGAATCTCACATGGACATCCACCATGCAAGTCTTGCCGACCTTCCCTGAAAACAGGGGTGACATTGGCAAAGTGAACCATTTTCTACAGCATGGATGGTCAGCCGTATACCAACCTATAAGTCAAGGAACTTATATAAAAATAAAAAATATTTACAAAAAAATATAAAACGTAAATATATAATATATATAAAGATCGAATCTTCTTAGTACTCTTAAAAAAACACATTTTCTCACAAGCATGATTAATATCTTTCAAATCAAATAAATAAAACAACAAAGACGAACTAGTTTGCCGTTTTTTATCAGATTTTATTTTGTTCTGTTAACATAACAAACGGCACTCTATTCATTATTGAGTAAGACGTCTGCATTGCGGGGAGAAAAAGCTGCCTTCAAAGCGGCTTCAAGTCATGATTAATTGCCGGGCATTTTCTTTTCCCTTTCAACCATCTGGCAGCTAGATTAACTGACTTATTAGGTCAGCGGTTTTCAAACGGTGCTCCCTTTGAGGTTGTACAATCTATAATCTAAGTTGCAAAGGTATATTAAATTTAAAAACTCATATCAAATGCATGCCCAGTGTAAGTTCGCGCTAAAAAATTCTGAATGTGTATTCACAAATAAAAACCAAACCTCAAATAAACAAAAACCCTGCAACTTTGGCTTACCCTCCTGAAACAGGGGTGACATTGGCAAGGAGATGAATTTTTTACAGTATGGGTGGTCAGCCTCATACCAACCTTTAATCCTCATACTAACGTTGTTAGTCCATATGCGGCATGTGTAATCGAAAACTTATACGTGTCGACTAATGGGATTCTAATCTCATCTAATCTAATCTAAGTTGCAAATATATGAAACATTGGCTCACGTGTAAGATCGCGCTTGCACATACCGCATGTGAACCTGCAACACAAAATCCCAAATCTCAAATGAACATACACCCTGAAACTTTTGCGGACCTTCCCTAAAACACGGGTGACATGGATAAAGTGAACCATTTTCTACAGCATGGGTGGTCAGCAGCATACCAATATATAAGTCAAGGAACATATAATACAACGAGGATTGCATTTTAGATTATTGATATACATAAGACAAATAAGCACTAAGATGACGATTTGTAATATCGACGGTTAAAAGGCAGTAGAGCATAAGCGACGTTTTGGTGAAAAAAGAGTTTTGAATACTATCCTACTTAAAATCTTCCAGTCTTTCTAATACGCTAACTCCCATAGCTCTACGATGATTTTTTTGTTGTTTATGCCCAAGCAAACAACTGCGTCTCCTAAATAAAATATTTTATATCGATGATTGTAGCCTATTCAACTGACATTTTGGTTGGCCTGCATATAAGCTATTGCAGTAGTCTATTTTAGATACAACAAATGCATTTTCTAAAGCTTTCCTTGCTTCCATTGGTAGACAGTTATTGACAAGCTTGATTTGAAGAAAGGTATTTCAACGAGGAAACTTTGAAAGCCCTTCATTAGATCAACACAACGGGAAAATTAGCCGAGCAGAAAAATGGAATAACGCAATAGGCATTAGCACAATTTTGCTACTGGCAATCGATACAAAGTGAGGTGGATGAAATACTCCCTCCATTTTCCTCACTCATTATTCTCGCTTTTCCTTCTACATTTTTCTTTATTATAGAAACAGATGATAAGCATCGGCTGGTCTTTATTGGCTTAAGCATTTTTTTTTTAACTCGTTTGCCAAATGCGACTTTTTGTGTTCCTTGGTAATTAGAAATGATAAAAACGCAACTAAGCTAGACATGTAGTGTAACTTCTTGCCTGCGTTATCCCCGAAGGCATGTGAACCTACCACATATAAACCCAAACCATGCTACATGTTAACCTACAACACATAAACCCAAATCTCAAATGGGCATACACCCTGCAACTCTTCCCGTCCTTCCCTGAACCAGGGGTGACATTGGCAAAGTGAACCAGCTTATACAGCATGGGTGGTCAGCCGCATACCAACCTTTAAGTCAAGGAAGCATACATAACAATAAAAAACGACAGGTGTATGGTATATAACTAACTCTCTTAATGTTTTCTATCGGTCCGTAGCTCAGTGGTAACATTTCGGACTCTAAATGGAAGGTTGTGGGTTCGAATCCCGGCGGAGCACAAAAAAATACCATTTATGATTTTAAATTTGCTCTTCGCTGGGTTGAAAAATTCATACACCTTTACCAATGACCGGTCACCAAAGGTCCATCCAGCCTTACAGCAACTGGGTCTTGCTGGAGAATTGGCGCTTTGTAGCGATGACGACCAAGCTCGTAAAAAGGTCGATAGCTTAATTGGTAGAATGTTGGCATTCTACGCCGAGAGCAAGGATTCAATCTCAAGGTTTACTCAGCCTTTATAAGAAATGAGAACCAGCCCCCCGGGAGCTGGGAAGCCCCCATTTCAACTGAAAGTGGTTGGTGTAAGACGGGCCCCCTTACCCGTAAAAATTAATAGGTCCCGAATTGCCACATGCGAACCCTTCAGGGAAAGCGCAGGCAAGAAGTTACGCTATATGTGTAGCTTAGTTGCGTTTTTTTGCGTGTTGTACTAAAAGGTAAGCAAATAACAAATTACTCTATTAAAAACATCAATTAAAATCAAAAAAACATTTTATTTTAATAGGTTGCCATCAAGGTGATTTATGCATGTTCTATTTATTTTATATACGGATCCCAAGTATAAAAAAAACATTTCGGAAATTCCTGCCGTGGTGTTAAAGTGTATGAAAACTAAATAACTCCCTAGGGGTGCTGTTGTATTACCTATACATTTTTATATTACCGCAACCGCTGAAAATTCACGCGGATGCAGTAAAACTAGTGCAAAATTTTGCGTTAATTCCCTTCGATCATAAGTATGAAAAAACAAAGTCATCACTCACTGCGAGTGCTGGCAACCAGTCTGCAGTCTAGTGGTTAGCGCTTCAGACTCATGAATGGAAGATCGTGGGTTCGAATCTCGGCTGAGCACGAAAAATGTCTGACATGTATGTTTTTAAATATGCTTTTCGCTGGGTTGAAAAATTCATATACCTTTACCAAAGCATGGTCACCAAAGGTCCATCCAGCCTTACAGCAACTGGATATTGCTTGAGAAATTAAGTCTTATAACGACGACCAAGCTCGTAAAAGTCCGGTCGATAACTCAGTTGATGGAGAGCAAGAATTCGGTCCCCGCCGAGGTTATTTCCTATTTCGGGGCTTATTTCAAACTCAAAATAATAACCGGCAAGGCTTACTCAACCTTCACAAAAAATTAGGCTCGCTCTCTTGAGAGCTGGAAAACTTCCACTTCAACCGAAGGGTTGGCGTGAGGTCGGCCTCCTTACCCGTAAAAATAAAGAATTCTCTAAAATTGCCACATGTGAACCCTTCGAGTATAACTCACGTCAGGAAATTGCACTATATGTGTAGCTTACTTGCATTTTTTGTGTGAATCTATTTAAATCAACTCACCACAATTTTCACTCAAACCACATTTGATCAATAATTAATTATAATTGCTATTCTATTTGAAATTTTCCGCCCTTTCTACCATAGCTCTACGATGATTTTTGTGTTGTTAATGTCCAAGCAAACAACTGCGTTTTCAAAGTATGGTTTTGGTGTAACCGACAAAATTTTGGTCTTTTTTGTCCTAAAGGCGCTTGTGACTTAAAAAACGTAAAATCACATTATTTCAAATGCCAATAAATGCCTTATTTTTTTTAATTTTATAGCTGTTTTGATTTTAACGATATGATAAAAATATGGAATATGGCCATATGGAGAGAATGAATGAGGAAAGACTGACGAAGAAAGTATATGTTGGTAGAATAGATGGATGTCGTGGTAGAGGAAGACCGAGAAAGGTATGGATGGACCAAATATCCGAAATTGCGAATGAATGGAATATCCAGAGTCATAATAAAAGAAGAGCTTGTATGAAGAAGGTTATGACTCTGGAGGAAATGAAAGAAGTATATAAGGATAGAAAGAAATGGCGGTTGATCTGTGATGTTGGCGGCTGAGGTTTGTTAAAGTAAAATTGGTTTTATGATTTAGTTTTTATGTCCATGTATATATTGTGATTTATTGTTTTTAAAAAATGTAATTTGTCATGTATGTTCCTTGACTTATAGGTTGTTATGCGGCTGACCACCCATAATGTAAAAATTGGTTCACTTTGCCAATGTCACCTCTGTTTCAGGGAAGGACGGCAAGAGTTGCAAGGCTTATGTTCATTTGAGATTGGGTTTTTATATTGTAGGTCCACATGCGGCATGTGTTAGCGCGAAATTATACATATCTGCTTGTGGGAATGCATTTAATATAAAACTTAAATGATAAATATCTTTGCAGCTTAGATTAGATTAGATTAGATAAAAATAAAAGGAAGGAGGTCTCTTTCAAATGTTGCACTGTCCCTATATAATGGACTTCCGATAGAAATAAAGAGGGATATGAAAAATAAACAACAAAATGAAGCCTTTAGAGTCCTTTTACAATGATGCTGTACCAGTGAGATGATTTTGTTTATAGTTGAGTATTAGCCGCTAATTCTCTTCTGTCTTTGTTTGTTTCAGTAATTGTTATTTTATTAATATTTTTTGAATTATAAATTATGGCTAGTTTTAGGTATTGTGAGAAAATTACATTATTTTACGTGATTGAGGGGAATTTAAGCAACATTTTATACTGCAGGTATTGCATCAAAACAAAAGCAACACCAATATTAATTAATATATACCCCTGACGTTCCATAACACAGTGAAAATTAATGATTTCAGGAGGAAAACTGCAATGAGATATACGAACGCGGTGGATAATCGTTGATGGCGCGCTGCAACGTGGACATGACGTAAGCCGATGGTAATTTAAAATTATTCGGTGACGCCAGATCAACATAGAACACGCAACGCAACGCAACTAAGCTACTTCTTCTTCTTATTTTTGTGCCACTTCTACCGAAGATCGGCGATCATCATGGCTATTTTGACTTAAGATGCTGCGGCTTGAAACAGGTGCTTCTGCCGAAACACTGTCGCAGGTTTTTTAGCCACGATGTCCTTAGGATGGTCTTCTCAACGACTTTACCATGTTGAAAGCACCGGTTCCCATAGATCACCGAAGTTAAGCAACATTGGGCGAGGATAGTACTTGGATGGGTTACCGCTCAGGTACACCGCGTGTCGTTGGCATCTTGGACCGGTCCGTAGTCCAGTGGCAGCACTTCAGACTCGTAAATGGAAGGTTGTGGATTTGGATCCCGGCGGAGCGCAAAAATATACCATTTATATTTCGAATGTGCTCTTCGCTGAGTTGAAAAATTCATAAACCTTTACCAAAGACCACCGACCGGTCACTGAAAGGTCCATCAAACCTTACAACAACTGGGTCTTGCTTGAGAATTGGCGCTTTCTACAGTGACGACCAAGCTCGCAGAGGGCTCTTGAGGTGTGATACACACAAAAACAGCGCTCATCAAATTAATAATCTTATATTATTATTCTCCCCTCAATCTTACCCTGTGTGATAAGATAAAGGAGACGGTCCTTCTCATTTCTCAAAATGTGACCGAAGTACATCAGTTTTCTCTGCTTAATCGTTGGCTGCAGCTCCTTTGTAGTGCGCACACATTGGAGGACTTCTTCATTGGTGACTCGATCACGCCAAGAGATCCGAAGCATTTTTCGGTAGAGACACATCTCGAACGCTTCAATTCGTCTCTTCAGTGCCTGCGTGAGCGTCTATTCCCCATACTATACAGAGCAATTGGGAAGACATAGCATCTCACTATGCGTTTCAGGGAGTTTAAGGCTCAAAACTAAGCTACAGAATATAAATAATTTAACTTCTAGCCTGCGCTATCTCCAAAGGGGTCGCATGTGGCGATTCGGGACTTATTTATTTTTACGGGTAAGGGGGCCGACCTCACACCAACCACTTCGGTTAAAGAGGGGGTTTCCCATCTCTCGAAACGGCTGGTTCTCATTTATTGTGAAGGCTGAGTATACCTTGCCGGTATTAAACGGGAAATCATGTCCGACACCCTCGGTGGGGATCGAACCCTTGCACTAAGTACAGAATGCAAGCATTCTACCAACTGAGCTGTCGACCGAACTTTTTTCGAGCTTGATCGTCGCTACAAAGCGCCAATTCTCACGCAAGACCTAGTTGCTCTAAAGCTGGATGGACTTTTGGTTACCGATCATTGGCAAAGGTTTATGATTTTTTCAACCCAGCATAGAGCACATTTGATAGTTTAAATGGTATATTTTTTGTGCTCCGCCGGGATTCAAACCCACAACCTTCCATTTAAGAGTCCCAAGTGTTGCAAATGGACTACGGACCAGTCTTATGAACATATCGAACTATAAGAAACTAGCGGATATCAGAAATAATTCCGTATTCGAAACTGAAATCTTTTTCCAATACCCGTATCTATAATCTAAGGTGCAAGGATATATTCATTTAAAGCTCTCAGATGCATGCCCAGAACAAACACGTGTAGTTTGCGCTTACAAATGCTGAATGTGTAGGTACTTAAAAAGAAAATCCAAAGCTCAAATGAACATAAGCCTTACATACAACTTTTGCCGACCTTCCCTGACACAGGGGTGACATCGGCAAAGTGAACCATTTTTTACAGTATGGGTGGTCAGCCTCATGCCAACCTATAAGTCAAAGAAAGGAGTAACATTAGAAAAAAAGGAAAGGAGTATCTATATTTCAAATTTCATATTCATCAAATGTTGAGAGTAAAGTATGCGTTCTCAATGACATTCTTTCCCCATACAGATTCAACGGTAAAAAGCTCCATTGCGAAAAGCTCGCGCACTATGTACTCTATCGATATCCGAGTCATTAGGTGCATTAATCATAGAGCTCGGTACATCCATCACGTGACCTCTGCCACTGACAGTTCGCATCGCTGTAAAAGCCTGAAAAATAACCGAGCCTGAAAAATGTAGCGCGGCCTGAAAAAATCATCACAAACGGCAAAGTGGGCTGCAGGAAAGTATTCGAGAAACAAATTTAGCAGATCATTAGGCAATAATAAAAGGGTTCTGATTTTTTAGGATTTTTTTTTCAAGCCTGTGTCTGTAAAGCAGGGAAGACCAACTGAAAATTCAACTGCCCGAAAACATATATTTTAATTTTTTGTACTGCAGTTTCAAGTTTATTATATTTTCTATGGTTTGTGTATGAACACTGTAAAAATTCACATCGTTTTATTTGTACATTTTTTAAGGAACAAGTTTATTTCTTACACAGCTCACATACTTCTTTTTATAGAAATAGATTTGTGAACAGGAGTGCAATTTACCAACCATTTTTTCCTGACCAGTTGTCTTCATGCAAAGCAAAAGTTTGTGTGCATGCAATGACATCTGTTGAACCAGGGTCGAAGCTATGGTCAAATAAGCCAGACAATAGCTAGTCGAACAAGCGACTTGAACCGCACGGCCATAACACCGACAAACTACTACAAAGAATAAGGAGATAACCCGCCACATCACTAACAACTCTGCGGCACTTAAACAAGTGGCGTAGACCCCTTGAGTCTTCCGCACGGGATCCCTTTAAATAAATATAATAAGTATCCAAATATTATTAAATTGTTTTTTTAATAATCAATTTACAGCGTTCGGTAGCTCAGTTGGTAGAGTGCTTGCATTCAACGCCGAGAGCTCAGATTTGAATCCCAAAATAAAATACCAGCAAGGCTTACTCAGCCTTCGAAAGAAGTGAGTACGAGTCCCTGCGGGAGCTGGGAAACTCTCACTTCAACTGAAATGATTGGCTCCCTTACCCTTCGTTGTGAGGTCTGCACGTAAATGACTTACACAATATTGTGTCGTCACCCAGCCGGGTTGCTAAGGATTTTTTTGGTTGCTAAAGACTGACGATTGTTTGCCGAGAAAAAAGCTTCGAATTCAAAAATGCTCGCGTCTCATTTTGGATTTTGAAAATTAAGGAAAAAAACATATTGTTTTATCCTTTAATTCTAAATCTAAATCTATGTTGCAAGGACATGTATCATTTGAGATTCATATTAAATGCATTCCCACAAGCAGACACGCATAATTTCGCGCTCACACATGCCGCATGTGGGCCTACAATATATAAACCCAATTCTCAAATGGGCATAAGCAAATCTTGCCGACCTTCCCTGAAACAGGGGTGACATTGGCCAAGTGAACTCTTTTTTACAGTATGGGTGGTCAGCCTCATACCAACCTATAAGTCAAGGAATACAAGCCATTAATTACATTTGAGTATAAAAAAAACCAAATAATTACTGAACAATTAAACAGTAAAAAAATTAAAAAGCTACTAAACATATTCTATACAAAAGTGATTTGATTTTACAGCCTCAGACTTAAATTAAAAATAAAATCTAAGACCTTCAGGCAAATTGAAAGAGAAAAAATCATTTTTGCCGACAACTTTTTGTATTTCACATTTAAATAAAAAAGGTTTAACATAACTCCACTTTGGGAACCCCTAATGAGCTTTGGTAGACATATCCTTTATTATATTGCCCTTCGTCGTCGTCATTCGTCGTCGAGTTTCGATTTTCAAAACCAATGCCATCACAGCAGATGAAACACATTCATGCTCTATAGCAAATTAATTTTTTTATATATGCTGCAATGCGGCGAGCTTACGCGTGTGTGTTTACAAATGTATGAAAACTTTTAGGAATTAATCTGTTTGTTCATACTAAAAATGTATGGAACAATATTGACATCTAGCGGCAAAACATAAAAGTTTTTTTTACATTTTCTTTTATTTCATGCAAATTAAAAATAAAAAAAAAGCCAAATAAAAATGGATTTCAATCTGTAATCTAAGTTGCAAACATATATAACATTTGAGATTCATATTACATGCATTCTTACGAGCAGACATGTATAAGTTCTAATCTAATCTAATCTAAGCTGCAAAGATATATATCATTTAAGATTTATATTAAATGCATTCCCACAAGCAGATATGTATAAGTTCCCGCTTACATATGCTGCATGTGTACTTACAACATAACAGCCCATTCCAAATGAACATAAGCCCTGCAACTCTTGCCAACCTTCCCTGAAACAAAGGTGAATTTGCAAAGTAAACCATTGCTTACAGTATGGGTGGTCAGACACATACTAACCTTTTAGTCAAGGAAATTATTTTGTTTAGTTCTATAATCTAAGTTGCAAAGATACATACCATTTGAGATTCATATTAAATGCATTCCCATAAGCAGACAGGTACAAGTTCACGCTTACAAATGCCCAATGTGGACTTGCAAAATAAAAAAAACTAATCTCAAATGAACATAAGCCCTGCAACTCTTGCCGACTTTTCCTCAAACAGAGATAAAATTTGCATTGTGAACCATTGCTTACAGTATGGGTGGTCAGCCACATACTAACCTTTTAGTCAAGGAAATTATTTTGTTTAGTTCATTAATCTAAGTTGCAAAGATACATACCATTTGAGATTCATATTAAATGCATTCCCACAAGCAGACAGGTATAAGTTCGCGCTTACAAATGCCCCATGTGGACTTATAAAATAAAAAACTAATCTCAAATGAACATAAGCCCTGCAACTCTTGCCGACTTTTCCTCAAACAGAGATAAAATTTTCATTGTAAACCATTCTTACAGTATGGGTGGTCAGCCACATACTAACCTATAAGTCAAGGAAATTATTTTATTAAGTTCTATAATCTAAGTTGCAAAGATACATACCATTTGATATTCATATTAAATGCATTCCCACAAGCAGACAGGTATAAGTTCGCGCTTACAAATGCCCCATGTGGACTTATAAAATAAAAAACTAATCTCAAATGAACATAAGCCCTGCAACTCTTGCCGACTTTTCCTCAAACAGAGATAAAATTTGCATTGTGAACCATTGCTTACAGTATGGGTGGTCAGCCACATACTAACCTTTTAGTCAAGGAAATTATTTTGTTTAGTTCTATAATCTAAGTTGCAAAGATACATACCATTTGAGATTCATATTAAATGCATTCCCACAAGCAGACAGGTACAAGTTCACGCTTACAAATGCCCAATGTGGACTTGCAAAATAAAAAAAACTAATCTCAAATGAACATAAGCCCTGCAACTCTTGCCGACTTTTCCTCAAACAGAGATAAAATTTTCATGGTAAACCATTCTTACAGTATGGGTGGTCAGCCACATACTAACCTATAAGTCAAGGAAATTATTTTGTTAAGTTCTATAATCTAAGTTGCAAAGATACATACCAATCGAGATTCATATTAAATGCATTCCCACAAGCAGACAGGTATAAGTTCGCGCTTACAAATGCCCCATGTGGACTTATAAAATAAAAAACTAATCTCAAATGAACATAAGCCCTGCAACTCTTGCCGACTTTTCCTCAAACAGAGATAAAATTTTCATTGTAAACCATTCTTACAGTATGGGTGGTCAGCCACATACTAACCTATAAGTCAAGGAAATTATTTTATTAAGTTCTATAATCTAAGTTGCAAAGATACATACCATTTGAGATTCATATTAAATGCATTCCCACACGCAGACAGGTACAAGTTCACGCTTACAAATGCCCAATGTGGACTTGCAAAATAAAAAAACTAATCTCAAATGAACATAAGCCCTGCAACTTTTGCCGACTTTTCCTCAAACAGAGATAAAATTTGCATGGTAAACCATTGCTTACAGTATGGGTGGTCAGCCACATACTAACCTTTTAGTCAAGGAAATTGTTTTGTTTAGTTCTATAATCTAAGTTGCAAAGATACATACCATTTGAGATTCATATTAAATGCATTCCCACAAGCAGACAGGTACAAGTTCACGCTTACAAATGCCCAATGTGGACTTGCAAAATAAAAAAAACTAATCTCAAATGAACATAAGCCCTGCAACTCTTGCCGACTTTTCCTCAAACAGAGATAAAATTTTCATGGTAAACCATTCTTACAGTATGGGTGGTCAGCCACATACTAACCTATAAGTCAAGGAAATTATTTTGTTAAGTTCTATAATCTAAGTTGCAAAGATACATACCAATCGAGATTCATATTAAATGCATTCCCACAAGCAGACAGGTATAAGTTCGCGCTTACAAATGCCCCATGTGGACTTATAAAATAAAAAACTAATCTCAAATGAACATAAGCCCTGCAACTCTTGCCGACTTTTCCTCAAACAGAGATAAAATTTGCATGGTAAACCATTGCTTACAGTATGGGTGGTCAGCCACATACTAATCTTTTAGTCAAGGAAATTATTTTGTTTAGTTCTATAATCTAAGTTGCAAAGATACATACCATTTGAGATTCATATTAAATGCATTCCCACAAGCAGACAGGTACAAGTTCACGCTTACAAATGCCCAATGTGGACTTGCAAAATAAAAAAAACTAATCTCAAATGAACATAAGCCCTGCAACTCTTGCCGACTTTTCCTCAAACAGAGATAAAATTTTCATGGTAAACCATTCTTACAGTATGGGTGGTCAGCCACATACTAACCTATAAGTCAAGGAAATTATTTTGTTAAGTTCTATAATCTAAGTTGCAAAGATACATACCAATCGAGATTCATATTAAATGCATTCCCACAAGCAGACAGGTATAAGTTCGCGCTTACAAATGCCCCATGTGGACTTATAAAATAAAAAACTAATCTCAAATGAACATAAGCCCTGCAACTCTTGCCGACTTTTCCTCAAACAGAGATAAAATTTTCATTGTAAACCATTCTTACAGTATGGGTGGTCAGCCACATACTAACCTATAAGTCAAGGAAATTATTTTATTAAGTTCTATAATCTAAGTTGCAAAGATACATACCATTTGAGATTCATATTAAATGCATTCCCACACGCAGACAGGTACAAGTTCACGCTTACAAATGCCCAATGTGGACTTGCAAAATAAAAAAACTAATCTCAAATGAACATAAGCCCTGCAACTTTTGCCGACTTTTCCTCAAACAGAGATAAAATTTGCATGGTAAACCATTGCTTACAGTATGGGTGGTCAGCCACATACTAACCTTTTAGTCAAGGAAATTGTTTTGTTTAGTTCTATAATCTAAGTTGCAAAGATACATACCATTTGAGATTCATATTAAATGCATTCCCACAAGCAGACAGGTATAAGTTCGCGCTTACAAATGCCCCATGTGGACTTATAAAATAAAAAACTAATCTCAAATGAACATGAGCCCTGCAACTCTTGCCGACTTTTCCTCAAACAGAGATAAAATTTTCATGGTAAACCATTCTTACAGTATGGGTGGTCAGCCACATACTAACCTATAAGTCAAGGAAATTATTTTGTTTAGTTCTATAATCTAAGTTGCAAAGATACATACCAATCGAGATTCATATTAAATGCATTCCCACAAGCAGACATTTATAAGTTCGCGCTTACACATAATGCATGTTGACTTACAACATAAAAACCCAATCTCAAATTAATATAAGCCCTGCAACTCTTGCCAATCTTCCCTGAAACACAGCTGAAATCTTCAAAGTGAACCATTTTTTAAACTATGGGTGGTCGATTTTCTTTTACTAAGGCTGCATGTTTTTATTTTACATGTTTTCCGAATTTTAACGCGAGGAAACTATGCGCAATATACACATTCACCAAATGTTAAGGGGTTGGGCTGCGTAGCAGCCAGGGGCAACGCCCCTAGTTTTGATATATTTTTAAACCCTCTGTAACCTCATCTGCGGAATTAAAAATTTCGTTAGTTTTTCATCCTTGATACGTCGTTTATACAAATTAACCACAATATTTTTTGTGTTCCTTGACTAAATGGTTGGTTTGAGGTTGACCCCCTTCATCTTCTTCTTTTTGTGCTACTTCTATCTAAGATCGGTGATCTATAATCTATAATCTAAGTTGCAAGGATATATTCATTTAAAGCTCTCAGATGTATGCCCACAAACCAACACGTGTAGTTTGCGCTTACAAATGCTGAATGTGTACTTACAAATAAAATCATCATGGCTATTTTTACTTAAGATGCTGCGGCTCGAAACAGGGACTTGGTGCTTCTGCCGAACCACTGTCGCAGGTTTTTCAGCCACGATGCCCTCGGCGTCCCTGAGATCTTCTCCCCTCAATCTTACACTGTATGATAAGATGAAGGAGACGGTACTTCTCATTTCTCATTATGTGACCAAAGTACATACATAAGCTTTATCTGCTTAATGGTTGGCAGAAGCTCCTTTGTAGTGCGCATTCGTTGGAGGACTTCTTCATTGGTGACTCGATCACGCCAAGAGATCCGAAGCAGTTGACCCCCAATGCTGTATAAACTTGTTTCACTTTTGACAATGCTACCCCGGTTTCAAGCAAAGGCGGCAGGAGTTGCAAAGTGTATGTTCATGTGAGGTTTGGTTTACTTTGCATGTAAACATGGAGCATGTGTAAGCGTGAACTTACATGCGTCATGTATTCAATTACAATTATTTTAAGGATAACTACATCTAAGATGATGAAATTGATCCCTTAAAATAATGTTAATACGATTTTGATCAATGTTTTCAACCCTTTAAAGCAAATACAAGTGTATAGGTATATACGTAATGGCAACTAAAACGCTCTCTAGTTTCGTTTTTTAAGTTTTCATAATTCAATTATTTTTATTGGTAAGGCTTATAATTGAGCTTAAACACAAAGTCATAAACTTGGGTTATGTCAACCCTATGATGTTCACAAAGGTCCGCAAAGGCTTTTAGCGTCAAAAAAAAATCATTATTACTTTAATGTCACCAAAAAAAGATTATATTTTTATGATTTTTTTCCTTTACGTCTTCGAAAGAACTTGACTAATCTAAAATCGTAAAGAGATCGAAAACTCTTCACACATTACATTTGCCAATTTTCCAAGAAACACAAAATTATTGCTTTTTTAAGAGTTAATCTATTTCCGCAGTTAAAGTTATGTATATCTCGTGGGAGGTCTGCCTCTGCTTCTGTTATCTTCCCAAGGTCTCCACTCTACCAATCTCTTCGTCCATCTCTGGTCATTGGTTCTAGCTACATGTCCCGCAAAGGACCATTTTAGCTTTGCCACTCTCTCTACGACATCGGTTACTCCCAACCTTATCCGTAGCTCTGTGTTCCTTATTCTATCGGAGAGTTATAGATGTAGCATAGCTCTTTCATGTTTTCTATGTGCTATTGAATTTACCTACCTTTAACTAAATATTTGTGCCAATGTTATTTTTTACTCCCAAAATTTCCAAATATTCTCGTTTTCCAAGCCCATAAAAAGTATTTGCAGATATCTTTATTTAATTTAATAAAATAAAAATTGCTTTGTTTTAATTCACATGAGTTTATTTTTGGACACGACCAGTTTCGGGAGAAGCAGTACTTCCCATCTTCAGGTGTAAATAGTCCAAAAATAAACTCATGTGAATTAAAACAAAGCAATTTTTATTTTATTGAATTAAAATGAACTTTCACGAAGTAACTGCTGAAAATCTAGATAATATATCTTTATTTATTTATTTTTTGAGCTGATCGTCGTTGGGTTAAACATGAAGTTTTATACTTGGGGTCCCGCTGATCCCTGGACTAACTCACTTGACCAAACAATGCCAAAGCGTTTGATATGTTTACAGACCTAATACAACAGCGGACCTCATCCCCAGGATATCTGCAAAAGACAGCGCCCCATATCAACCCCCATCAAGGGGTGGAATATCAAAACAACCCTTTATTCTGTGCAGCGTATTGTTTCCAGCCAAAACTCACAACTTTTTTTGCGTCTGCATTTATATTATCATGACACATTTGCTGAGGAGAACATTTGATATAATGCGCTGTTTAATTTGGATGGTTTATTTTGTGTACAGTTTTTTTGTGAGTCTCACTTCAAGGGCATTGTGTAATATTATGTTGGAGACCGGTTTGTAGTCTAGTGATTAACAGTCGTCCCAGCGGAGCACACAAAATATACTATTTATATTTTCAAATTTGCTCTTCGCTGGGTTGAAATATTCATAAACTTTTACCAATAACCGGTCACCAAAGGTCCATCCAGCCTTGCAGCAACTGGGTCTTGCTTGAGAAATGGCGCTTTGTAGCGACGACCAAGCTCGTATACAACACCTCTGTGGCACTACAACAAGTAGTCTCTTAAATCTAGGGAGTCTCCGGTACAGAATTAAAAAATAAAGACAACATATAGAAAAATGTTAATAAAGCATTTAGCTTTATTTAAGCAGGAATCCCCTTGACAGCTAGGAAGTCCCCACTACCCTCAAAGCCACCATGTTTTATTCCGTCCTATCTTCAATAGGTACGCAAGGATAGCTGGTAAACCTCCACTTCAACTGAATTGGCTTAACACCAGCCCCCTTACCTGTAAAAATAAAAACGTTATAATATCCTGGGGAAAAATACGAAAAGAATTTACCTATATGTGTAGCTCAGCTGCATAGAGCGTTACGCATTCCCCTTTATTTTCTTTTTGTATAAATGTTATTAACCTGACAAAGGAAAAATGAAGGTTTTCTTGTATTCTCTTTCAATTTGTAAGTAGAGAAAATAAACAACTTTTTTCCATTTTAAGCAGCACAACGGTAAGGGAATAATGAAGCTATTATTTAATACAATAAGTCTGTCTACTTGTACTCTTGCTCTCTAACAGCAAGACGATCTTTCGTAAGCCTTTTTCTTTATGGTACGACTTGCATTTCTTGGAAGCGCAGCATTGTCTTGTGTCTACACAATGATCTCGGAGTGTTTGTTTCCTTTGAATTTAAATGCCGAGAGTGGGTAAGCTGGTAAAAAGTAAAACAAACAGAGAATCAACGGTAAACAGCAAAAGTTTCAGTTTTAAATGAACGCTCTCCCTGAACTTATTCAAGCTTTGTCTTTTTCTTTTTTCTCAACCTTTCTTAGTCCACTCATGGACGTAGGCCTCTTCCAATTTTCTCCATGTTTGTCTATCGGCTGCTGTGTTCAGCCATCCTCTGCCTGCAGTTCTCTTGATGTCATCCAGCCACCTCAGTTGGGGTCTCTTCGCTCCTCAATTGGGCATCCTGGGTCACCACTGGACGTTCCTTTTCGGCTTTGTATCTATTATAATTTATGATTAGGTATAATTCCTTGACTGATAGGTTGGTATGCGGCTGACCACCCATACTGTAAAAAATGGTTCACTTTGCCAATGTCACCCCTGCTTCAGGGAAGGTCGGCAAGAGTTGCAGGGCTTATGTTCATTTGAGATTGGGTTTTTTATATTGAAGGTCCACATGCGGCATGTGTAAGCGCGAAATTATGCATGTCTGTTTGTGGGAATGCATTTAATATGAATCTCAAATGACACATTTCTTTGCAGCTTAGATTTAGATTTAGATTTAGATATATCGTTAGTAGCAAAGATATATATTTAATACATGCCCACAAGCAGACACATGTGTCCGCACTTACACATGCTGCATGTGTGCATACAAAATTTATCAAACCTCATGTGAGCATAAACTTTTCAACTCGTGCTGCCTTTCGCTGAAACCAGCGTGGCATTGGAAAAAGTGAATCATTTTTTTACAGCATGGAGGGTCAGCCTCATACAAATCTAATCTTATGTAAGCTGCAAATATATACATCATTTAAGATTTATATTTAATGCATTCCCACAAGCAGACATGCTCAAACCCTCCTCGTACCCGTCCTGTATGTATGTGTCAGAAGGACCCACAGCACATGGACGCTCATGCAAAGCTATATATTTTCTCAAGTGGCGAAAGACATGTATAAGTTCGCGCTAACACATGCCGCATGTGGACCTACAATATAAAAACCCAATCTCAGATGAACATAAGCCCTGCAACTCTTGTCGTCCTTCCCTGAAACAGGGGTGATATTGGCAAAGTGAACCATTTTTTACAGTATGGGTGGTCAGCCGCATACCAACCTATAAGTCAAGGAACCAACCTACTAGTTCAGGAACGCGATCGATCCGGAAAGTCAAATAAATAAAAATTAAAATTAAACGCCGCTAACCTAGCCGCCAACATTGCAAATCAATCGCCAGTTCTGTCGGTCCTTGCATACTTCTTTTAATTCATTCAGAATCATAGTATTTTTCATGCATTGTCTCCATTTGTTATGAAATTGCTTAAATCTGAAATAAAAATAAGAACTAGTCAAGTGTGGCGTCATATAATCCATCAATTGTTTATTTACGCAATTTAGGTGAAACTTACGCAATGTCATACATATTATACTTCAAGCACCATGATCAATATTTTCGATTAAACAAAAATTCATTCTACTTGTTCAATCTTGCTTTAAATTTAATGTGCCGTGTGCTACTAGAATGGACTTTTCTTTAAAAAGAACAGACCCTTGGCTAACCACTAAAGGTCACTTAGAATGGCCATAGCGTCGCAATCTTTGTTGGAACTTCTCGGTACAAGTTACTACTAGTGCGATCTCTATTAGCTCTAATTTGGGTATTAGCAAGCAAGAGAAGTCAACTTGTAAGGCAACCACAAGGACGTATATGAAAGCACAGCCTTGTGAAAGATTTTTCTGACAACTTCTAAGTATAATAACCTATAATCTAAGTTGCAAAGATATATTAACATTTAAAGCGTAAATATCAAATGCATCCCCAAAAAGAAACATGTGTTGTGCGCTTACAAATGATGAATGTGTACTTACAAATAAAATCCAAACCTCAAATGAACATAAACCCTGCAACGTTTGCCAATTGTTCTTGACACAGTGGTGACATGGGCTGAGTGAAACCTTTTTACAGTATGAGTTTTTTGTATAGATTTATTTTTAAGGTTTTGTTGTTTTTTTTATACGTAAATGTTATTTATTACTCGTATTCCTTGACTTATAGGTTGGTATGAGGTTGACCACTGGGAAGGCAAGTTGTAAATTTTGCCCCTCAGGGGGTATGTATATAAAATACAAAAAAAGAACAAATGGAGAAACTGTTACGTATTCTCCAATGCGAGATATGAAATACCTAGATCTAGTGCCTATGGTATTTCTCTCGCAAACAAAAGCCGACCTTCAGTAGGTGGCTTTCAATTTTGGACGACTTCCCGTACCAAAGAAGCGAAAATCAAAAGGACCACACTCACCTCAAATTGTGCTCTGGTCCAAGATGATGCTCGTTTCTCAGGATCCTATGGAGATGAGCCTTGTTCACGAACTGCCACACTTGCAAGTTATAGGTAAAACAAATCCCACTCACTCACAGATTTTTTAACGGTAAATTTCAAATCGCTCGCGAGACATATCAAAACGTGTCTACTCGCGAACACGACAGAAGCGGAAGTCCTCAAATCTTGAGATTTCACGTTGGATGTCAAAAAAGTTCATACCGACATCTTGCGATTTTTATCCGCACTTTTTTCAGATTGTGAAAGTCCAACATGAAATTCGCTTCTTAGACTATTAATTAAAATTAAAAATAGATGACGCTATTCATGCGTCACCAACCACCCATACTGTAAAAAATGGTTCACTTTGCCAATGTCACCCCTGTTTCAGGGAAAGTCGGCAAGAGTTGCAGGGCTTATGTTCATTTGAGGTTTGGATTTTATTTGTAAGTACACAATCAGCATTTGTAAGCGCGAACTACACGTGTTTGTTTGTGGGTATACATCTGAGAGCTTTGAATGAATATATCCTTGCCACTTAGATTAAAGCTTATAGCTTATAGTAGTCGGCCCCATACAAACCTACTCAAGAATGAATGGTTCACTTTGCAATGTCACCCCTGTTTCAGGGAAGGATGGCAAGAGTTGCAGGGTGTATGTCCATTTGAAATTTGGTTTTTATGTTGTAGGTTCACGTGAGGCATGTGCAAGCATGTGTACGTGCCTGGTTGTGAGAATGCATGTAATGTGAATCTCCCAGGCACGTGCATAGGGCATAGGCAAATACATTTCCGAATAAATGTTTTCTCCCATTCTTTTAAAATAACTCATTTGAAATTGAAGTGCTAACCACGGCTACAATAATTGAACTTCAATTTTCAGATTTAAATCTTAATATCAAACTTAAATGTGTTTTATACCATATATTACTACTCTGGAGATACTCTGGGCAGCCACATCGAGGCGTGACCACCTTCTGGTGAATAGAGTACCACTCTCCATAGGAGGTAAGCTAATCCAGCCTTCTGATTCGGTAAGACTTCTAGGAGTCTTACTGGATCGTAACCTGACACTGGATAGGCAAATAGATGCCACAATAGCTTCTTCTTTTTTTTCGCTTCGCCAAATAAAGGCAATAAGAAAATGTCTGCCGTCAGATGCGGTTAAGACCCTGGTGAGTGCGTTTGTGATGTCTCGGATTGACTATTGCTCGACGCTTTATAGTGGTCAGCCGAAGAAACAGTTTAATCGCTTTCAATCTGTGTTGAATTCGGCAGCAAGACTCATATTCGGGATTCCCAAATTCGCTCACATCACCCCGCTGTTAAAAAAACTTCATTGGCTTCGTTTCCCGGAGAGGGTGGTCTTCCGTGTT
The DNA here is from genome assembly GCA_951799405.1 of Agapetus fuscipes. NCBI lineage: Eukaryota > Metazoa > Arthropoda > Insecta > Trichoptera > Glossosomatidae > Agapetus > Agapetus fuscipes. The sequence continues at coordinate 12,987,413 of OX637362.1, forward strand.
TGTTTAATGGTATATAAAGCCATCAATGGCTTGGCCCCACCTTATCTGGCTGATATGATTTCACCTGTTGAAATGGGTGTTAGGAGGCAGACACTCAGATCTGCGGGTGATGGAGTAGTCAATTTGGTTCAGCCGCGCCGTCAGATTCGTACAAACTTCGGAGACCGCGCTTTCCGTGTTGCGGGGCCGGTGGAGTGGAACAGACTGCCACCCGGAGTGAAGAACTCCAAATCTGTGGGTGTATTTCGAGGAGCACTCAAGGCACACTTGTTTAGAAAGTCTTATCCATGATCGGAGAGGGCCCTTGAGGTGTGACACACACAAAAACGGCGCTCTCTTATCATGTGTAATTTAAAATAAATCAGCCTGTTATTATATTATTATTATATTGCCTACCTATTAGGCGCATGTGCCTGTATGGAATGCACGCTCCTGGGCTGGCAGTCTCAACACAAACGGTAGATCCTACCTACCGATTGTCGTTCAGATTAGTATGAACACCTGTCAATCTCTAATCAGCTGTTCACCTGCGGCCATTTTGTTTACTTTTTTTGTATGGGGACAGGTAACGACGGTCAGCGGTATCAATGCGAGTCTCGACATTGTCAGCTACCGGAATGATAGGTCGCCAAATGTACCGAGTGACGTTTAGGTACTTTTTTATGAAATACGTAGAATTATTAATCAGCTGTTCACCTGCGGCCATCTTGGATATTTTTTTGTATGGCGACAGGTAACGATGGTAAGTATTATCAAAGCAAGTCTCGGCAGTCAGCTACCGGTCATGATAGGTCGCCAAATCAATTGAATGACGTTTAGGTATTTTGTAAGAAATACGTAGAATTATTGATCAGCTGTTCCCTTGACGCCATTTTGTATGGCTTTATTGTATGGACACGGTCAACGTATCTTCTCTACTAGGTCTACCATTCATTATTGTTGACCAAATCTGCCGCTATGATATGCCAGCAGCCTTCGAAGTATATAACCTAAGTTGCAGGGTTTATGACGCTTATTTAGAAAGTTCACGTGTAGCATGAGTAAACACGAACTTCCGCGTATTTGCTCGTGTTTAAAATTTACGAAATAAATAAAGTAAATAAAAAATAAACAAAATAAATTTAATAAAAAAAAATAATAAACAAAATGAAATTAAAATTAAATTAAATAAATCCAAAAATGAAATCCTAAGTTATTCACAACTATTATAAATATCATAAATCTATAATCAGAGATCAAAGTTGTATTGATATTCAAGGGGATCATGTTAAATACACGCTCACAAGCAGACACGTGTAAGTTTGCTCTTTCACATGCTGCATGTGTACGTATAAAATAAACGAAACCTCACGTTAAAATACACCCTGCATTTTTTCCAACCTTCTCTGAAACAGAGGTGGCATTTGCCAAGTGAACCATTTTTGAAACCATTGTGGTTCAGCCTCATACCAACCTATACGTCAAGAAATTAACTATTTTCTAATCTAATCTAAGTTGCAAAGATATGTTACAATGGAGATTCACATTACATGCATTTTCACTACCAGACACGTACAAGATCGCGCTTGCACATGCCGCATGTGAACCTACAACATAAAAACCATCTCAAATGGACATACACCCAGCAACTCTTGCCGTCCTTCCCTGAGACAGGGGTGACATTGGCAAAGTGAACCATTTTTACAGCATGGGTGGTCAGCCGCATACCAACCTATAAGTCAAGGAACCCTTACCCTGACCATTTTAATTTTTTAAATTTAATTTTTTTTTACGTTTATTTTTTTTAAGTTTTATTTTTTTTTACTGTTTTTTTTAAATATTGTTTTATGAATTTTATTCAGTTTAAAATTTATTCCTTGTCTTGTAGGTTGATATGAGGCTGAACCCTCACATTGTAAAAAAATGTTTCACTTTGCAAAAGTCACCCCTGTTTCAGGAAAAGTCGGCAAAAGTTGCAGTGCTTATGTTCATCTGAAATTTGGGTTTTTATATTCTAGGTCCACATGCAGCATGTGTAAGCGAGAACTTATACGTGTCTGCTTTGGTAATACATTTAATACTCGTATAAATCTTAAATGTAATTTCGTATGAAAAAAAAAACATAGATAAGAATATTTCAAATAACTGCAGATACTAGTTTACTCCAATCGTTTGCGTATCAGGCAGTTCAATTTGCTTGATACGCTACCATCAATATGGTAGTTACCACGAACGTTACCGTCAGTTGAGTCTACCAAAGCTCGTTAACATTGTACCGATGAAAGGTATTAAACTATTCGACCAATCATATGCACGCATTGACACCTAGCGGCGCTATTGCAAACTTTCAAATAGGTATCTCTAACGTACCGTCGACGGTAACAGGCTATCTACCGTCCTGATGAGACTGCCAGCCCTGGAATCTCCAACGTAACATATCTTTGCAACTTAGATTAGATTAGATGGATCTAAGAAATGTTGAAAAGTGGCTTGCTGACATATTCAAAATTCCAATATGAAAATTTGATTAGATTTGTGTTTTTATATTGTAGGCTCACATGCGGCATAATTAAGCCCGAGCTTATACATATCTGCTTGGGAAAATGCATATAACGTGAATCTCCAATGTTACATATCTTTGCAACTTAGATTAGATTAGATTAGATTAGCATACCTCTTTCATCTCTTCAACATTCATCACTTTCTTCGTTCATACTCTTCTCTTATTCTCACTCTGCAGGTTCCATTTTTTCGCAATCTCACCTATTTGGTCTGTAAAAAGCAGTACTGTAAAAAGATTATTGATAAAAATTTAACATACCTACCAATGATACAGATGTATTTTTGTCTATGGTGGTTTTTGCTACCAACTTCATGTTAATGTTTGACCGCTGTATCCTACTTCCGTTTTCTCTCTCGAACTCTCACAACTGCAACATGTCCGCTTGCTCTCATCCTTTATTATATTGCCCTTCGTCCTCGTCTTTCGTCGTCGAGTTTGGATTTTCAAAATCAATACCATCACAGCAGATGAAACACATAATGATATTTGGCAAATTAATTTTTGTATATATGCTGCAATGCTGCGAGCTTTCGCGTTTGTGTTTAAAAATGTATGAAAACTTCTTTCAATAAATTTGTTTGTTCATATTGAAAATGTATGGAACTATATTGACATCTAGCGGCAAAACGTGAAAGTTTTTTTTATATTTTCTTTTATTTCATGCAAATTAAAAAAAAAAAAAACAAAATAAAAATGGATTTAAATCTGTAATCTAAGTTGCAAAGATATATAACATTTGAGATTCATATTACATGCATTCTTACAAGCAGACATGTATAAGTTCTAATCTAATCTAATCTAATCTAAGCTGCAAAGATATGTATCATTTAAGATTTATATTAAATGCATTCCCACAAGCAGATATGTAAAAGTTCCCGCTTACATATGCTGCATGTGTACTTACAACATAACAGCCCATTCCAAATGAACATAAGCCCTGCAACTCTTGCCAACCTTCCCTGAAACAAAGGTGAAATTTGCAAAGTGAACCATTTTTTTAACTATGGGTGGTCGATTTTCTTTTACAAAGGCTGCATGTTTTTATTTTACATGTTTTCCGAATTTTAACGCGAGGAAACTATGCGCAATATACACATTCACCAAATGTTAAGGGGTTGGGCTGCGTAGCAGCCAGGGGCAACGCCCCTAGTCCATTATAATTTTTGTAATCTAGTTTAAATTTGTGAACTAATTAATTAAATAAACATTCTAAACAATCTTGCAGTGCAGTAATTATTTGGGTGAATTCCACAAAAAACAGTGCCTAACTAAACCAATTGCTAAATCCGGCCAATTCTATTTCACATTTCATACCAGGCTCCAACGTAGAGTTGTATTTTAAAATACCCCGCAGAATGTGGTCTAGATTTTTCACCGCGCGACTTCACAAGATGAGCCCAATTTTCTGCGCACTTTGAGTGGGTAAACTATTTAGAGGCGAGGCTGCACCCAGGATCCCACTGAAGGGGTGTTGGCGCGAGAGCAACGGGGGTTGAATCTCAATGAGGAAGACACCAGAACCCCAAGAAAAATAACCAAATTTTCCGAAACGTTATGGAACCTGAAACAGAGAGCATAGTGAGCGTTTGAGTTTTCTATAATTTTTGGTGAAACTCTGCGGTTAAGTTTAAATGTGGGAGTGAATGTAAGGGCTACCAAAAACACACGTGTTTATGTCTAAAAAAAAAGACAGAATTATGTATGAATATGTATGATTAATAAAGAATAAGTATGCTGGTGATATAAATGCTATTAAAAAAATGCTCATATGCTACAAATATAACTTTTGACCGGTCCGTTGTCTAGTGGTTTACACTTTTGACTCGTAAATGGAAGGTTGTGGGTTCAAATTACAGCGGAGCACAAAAAAAATATACCATTTATTATTTCAAATATGCTCTTCGCTGGGTAAAAAAATCATAAACCTTTACGAAAGACTGGTCACTAAAGGTCCATCCAGCCTTACAACACCTGGGTCTTGCTTGATAATTAGCGCTTTCTACAATGACGACTAAGCTTGCAGAGGAATCTTAAAGTGTGACACACACAGAAAACGCTCACTAAAAAAATCTTCCTAATGTTATTTTTATTTTCAAATTGCTTTGATGATGCATTGTGGAATGCCATTTTAAATATTTTATTAAAATAATTAATTACTTGATGAGCTTGAATAAAAAAGTTTGTTTTATTCCACTGATTTTTATGAGTATTTATTTACAGGAATAAATGTTTTAGACATACACCTCTCCAGTAGATTTTAAAAGTGGTATTTTTTTATATTTTAAGCTTCAAATATGTATGTATATTTTACAAACATACACCCTGCAACTGTTGAACCCCTTCTTGAAATAAGTGTGACTTTGGCAATTTGAATCATCTTTATTGTACAGCTGGTTAGCCATCCCAGTCAAGAAATATAATTTTGATCCAAAAAAAATGATGGAGCCAAATTCTGTGCGTTCTTGGACGGCATCGTTTTGTCACTTGTAAAATCCCACAAAACTGTTTTACTTGTGATCAGAAAAGTTAAAGTCATCCACTTCTGCCATCTATGGAACCAAACCCCCTCTGACAATCTGGATTGATGTTTTTCATGAACAAGTTTACCTTCTCTTAAGACTGAATGGTCCACTCCAATTTGTATAAAGGACCTTTCTCCTGAAATGGCGTATTGAACGGTTGTTTTTGATGGAAAATATTTTGTGGAGATTTTGTCAATGTAATTTGAAGTAAAGATTGTTTTGTTAAAAATATTTTTGTCGTACAAATATTGGAAAAGTTAAAGTATAGGTGTTATTTTATGGTAAAATATGCAATAAAAAATGGAACGATGTAAAATAGGTAAACTTCTCTGATAAAAAATAACTACAAAATATAACCTAAGTAAAGATATCTAAAGAATCTTTGATAATTTAGCATGTTTGAAACATCGAAAGCATTTGCGGAAATAAATCAACTCGCGAAGAAAAACTTCGTGTTTTATTTTTCCATTATTAATTTTAAATTAATATTCACAATGTCATTACACAACCACAAACCCTTCAACTTTTGTTTTTTTATTATTAAGTAAATGAAGATAAAAAAGTCATGGATAACAAAATAATAAAACAATGCGTAATATATACTTATTCATTTTCTTAAAATAACTTTTCTTTTCAATATTTATTTTCAATGGTATTTCAAGGTCTTCTGCGAAAAAAAACTAATAATAGACCCAACAAAAGCAAACGCAAAAAAAAACGAAAAAGAAGTTCATTAACCGCCCTCACTAACTGTCGCTCCGCCGGCGTCTTTCAGTCTACTGAGCACCCTCTCCTGAAAAAAGAATCACTCTATTTGGGATTAAAGTCGTGGACGACCCAGGTGAAGCCCTAATCCTGCGTTATTGCCCCTTGAAGGCTCTACGGCAAAGGCTGCTGAAAGTTTACAGCGTACCCAGCCCCCCAACTTTCACCTGAAATTGCGCAGCGTACAACTTTAACCAAATCTAAATATTTTAAATCTAAGAGGCGAATAATATATTTAACTATGTTTTGTATTTTATATTGAAGCTTTCACGGGCGGTTTTTTTTTGACATAACAATCATTTTTTTCGGGCTTTGTAGCAGCGGTCTGGTTGATTCTTTCCGGACAGTTTTGCCCATTGCTCCGATGGGCATTATCAGCGGTTGGCCAGTCGCTGTGATCTTCATACAGGATCTGGTGCTCTGAAAACAACAAACATCAAAAGACCAGCGTATATTTTTTATTGTTTTTGTATTAACACTGAAAACTCATTGTTAATCTTTTTTCCTATAAAACTTTAAAGAATAATGCAATATTTTTTATGAAACACTGTTATATAGACCGAAAACGTTCGTCAGTTTATCTTTAAAAATAAACGAGTGAAATAAAAACAGTGTTTCTTTTAGTTGTTCTTGATTCACACTTGTTGATTCTTTAAAGTTGAAAAAAGTTATAAATTTAATACTCATATTAAATGCATGCCCAGAAACAGGCACGTGTAAGTTCGCGATTACAAATGTCGCATGTGTACTTACAAATTAAAATCTACTTACAAATGAAAATCCAAACCTCAAACGTACATAAGCGCTCCAGCTTTGCTGATCTTCCTTGAAACAGCGATGACATTGGCAAAGTGAACCATTCTTTTACAGTATATGTGGTCAGCCTCATACTAGGCCTGAAATGCAAATGTATATGTGTTATTTAGGTAAAAGATTATAGAGGATATAATCATTCACTAGAACTGACACTCTCCCACCACCTCCCACCCAGTTCATACAACTCATGCGGAGTTGCTTCACTCGGTGAAAAATATTACAATTTTTTTTTCATGTGGCTGAAGGCCTTACCGATGAAGTTTATCAGCTAGTGTAAATCTTTTCGTGGAAAAATAAAAGAAAGTCCTCCAGATCAGAATGCAGAACTTAAGTATAATATTAGCCAATACATATAAGTCGCACTTGTATAAGAATGATAAGTCTACGCCTCTACGCCTCTACGATTTATTTTGTAAGGAGCGTGCCTCTTTGTTGTGGAACCTTGGGTCTACGGTATGAGAATGCCCAGCAATAAGAAGCAGGTGGATGAAAAGGATTTTATTACAAGAAACTGAGCCAATGTGTTTGCAATCGGCTCAGCTATTTTTGATGCTTTCTTGAAATATTCATTCTGCTTTTCTTTACAGGCATTTTGTTGTTTATACATATAATATAATCTATAATCTATAATCTAAGTTGCAAGTATATATTCATTTAAAGCTCTCAGATGTATGCCCACAAACCAACAAGTGTAGTTCGCGCTAACAAATGCTGAATGTGTACGTACAAATAAAATCCAAACCGCAAATGAACATAAGCCCCACAACTTTTGCCGACCTTCCCTGAAACAGGGGTAACATTGGCAAAGTGAACCATTGTTTACAGTATGGGTGGTCAGCCTCATACCAACCTATAAGTCAAGGAATATGAACAAAAAATTACATTTAAATATATAAAAGAACAAAACCTTACAAAGAAATCTATACAAAATCTATATATAATAGCAGTAAATGTTTTTTTTTCAGAATATGCAAGTTAAAGCTAATAGCGTAGCTAAAGCTAGTAGCGAACAGAACTCCGAAGAAGTCGCCCACAGAGGAGACGAAACGTAAGCTGAAAGTCTTCAAGAAAGAATAAAAAGAAAAAGAAGAAGACAAGCAAAAACATGGACCACGGTCAAAACCCGAAACCAGAAAATCAAGCATTAAAGCTAATATTTGAAAAATAAAAAAAATATTCATTAAACCTTTAGGTAAATGAACACATAATTTTTTTTCTTTAAATAATTGATTTGTGAAAAGGAATGCAATTCCCCAACCATACCCGGCCAGAAACAGGTATTAATATCATCAGTTAATAATTCATTATTGTTTATTCTAATGAATTAATAATTACCCAATAACATATGTTGAACGAGGGTCAAAGTTATGGTCAAATGACCCAGGTGGGGATCGAACCAACGTTATTTTATTTTAAACACGCTAGAAAGTTGGCCTTGGCCTTCTCAGCCATAGCACCGACATAGTTGTAGTTGCAGTTTTTTTTTCTTCGCTTTTAGTATTTTTTATTTCATGGTCAACATGTGTTTATACAAACAATAATCTATAATCAAAGTTGCAAAGATATATTAACATTCAATATTCACAAGAAATGCATGCCCACAAACAGGCAGGTGTAAATTCGCACTCACAAATGCTCCATGTGTTCTTACAAATTAAAATCCAAACCTCAAATGAACATGAGCCCTTAAATTTTTAATACACAGTTTGCACTAACACATACTGCATGTGGATTTACAACATATAAACCCAATCTCAAATGAACATTAGCCCTGCAACTCTTGCCGACCTTTCCTGAAGCAGGAGTGACATTGGCACAGTGAGCCATTTTAGTATGGGTGGTCAGCCTCATACCAACCTATAAGTCAAGCAATTATCGTTTTTAGAAAATTTATTTTCAAAATGTGTTCCTTGACTTATAGGTTGGTTACCACCAATGCTGTACAAAATGTTTCATTTTACCAATGTCACCCTTGTTTCAGGGAAGGACGACAAGAGTTGCAGGTGCATGTCCATTTGAGATTTAGTTATTTATGTTGTAGGTTAACATGCAGTCTGCTTGTAAGAATGCATTTAATGTGAATCCCCAATGTTATATAAACTTGCAACTTAGATTAGATTAGATAAGATGTTTTCAATTCCACTTCTTAACTAATTATAACACAACTTTACTTTCACACCAAAATTCACGTCTAATTAATATTTAAACCCTTGCGTCCTCTCGCATACAATAAGTTAACCCTTGCCATGCCACACACTGTCAAGTGTAACTTTCCGTCTACGACACGCGGACTTTGATTGATAATAAATAGAAAGTTGACCCTAATAATGGCATTATGTGTTTCCTCCCGACCCACGCCGCGACCCTAAATTGAATAATGACCCCCCGGACCCAACTTTCGGGACGACCCTCGGTAAAATATTGACCTCTATGATGTGGTCACTTTTGACCCCAGAGATCAATGAGAGTCGAGATCAAGATGTCATCCAAAGGTCGGACAATTTGCGGGTCCAGCTGGGTTACAAGTGAACGTTTCAAATTTTAACCCCTTTGCCACCTTATTTATTTTATATTGTTGCGATTTTAGTGGGGCTCTCTTTTAATTAAACTGCAATTATGTATTTTAATATATATTTTTTTAAACGGTTTGGTTCACGCAACTAAGCTTCGCATAAATCGTAACTTCTTGCCGCGTTATCCCCGAAGGGGTCGCATGTGGCGAGTTAAACCATTTTTATTTATACAGGCAAGGGGGCCGGCCTTACGCCAACCACTTCAGATGAAGTGGGAGTTTCCCAGCTACCGAGAGGGCTGGTACTCATTTATCGTGAAGGCTGATTCAACCTTGCCGGTATTTTATTTTGGAGTTTGAAATAAACACCGAAACGGGAAATAATTTCTGACACCCTCGGTGGGATTCGAACCCGAGCTCACGGCATGGAATACAAGCACTCTACTTATTGACAAATTGACCGGACTGATACCTTAATATTTTAATACATTAATAAAACAAAAAGCACATTTAATATGACAATACAAGTTCCTTGAACAGCGTTTTGCGTTTTCACTACAATGGCTGTTTATCATAATACAATAATGCTAATAATGTATTTATGCTGATCGCAAGTACTAGTTGCGCTCTAAGCTGCAATCTATAATTCAATACAATCCACAATTCCCGATATTCCCCGCGGCTTGTTGCGCATTAAATATTTAATCAATAACCTTGCTACACAATGCGAAACAGAGCCTTGGGAATCGAGCTAAACACGCTCGATTTGCAAAATGATTTGGTTTCTGAGAAAAATGAATCGAAAAGGTCCATCCAGCCTTGCAGCTATTGGATCTTGCTTGGCGCTTTGTAGCGACGACCAAGCTCGTAAAAAGTCCGGTCGAGAGCTCAGTTGGTAGAATGCTTGCATTCTATACTGAGAGCAAGGATTCAATCCCCTCCGAGGGTGTCAGAAATGGTTTGATGATGATGATGATGATGATGATAATGAGTTGATGATTTCTTTATAGCGCCGTTTCGTGATGTAGTCACTCCAAGGGCGCTGGTGCAAACGATGCCAGAAATTTGCTTGTCTTCAGTGCATTCCGGAACTTTCCATGGTCCTCTAGCTCTCTCACATGATGATGACTTGGTATAGCGCCGTTTTGTGAAGATTGTCAGGTTTCCCTTTTCAGTGTATATTCCAAACCCAAATAAGGGTAAGATTCACTCATCCTTCACATGAAATGAGATCCAGCTCCCTTGGAAGCTGGGAAACTTCCAGTTCAACTGAAGCGGTTGACGATAGACCGGTTCCTTTGCCCGTACAAATAAATTACCCCTTGGTGATAGCGCAGGAAAAATGTTACACTAGATGTGCAGCTAAGTTTCGTATGTTTATGTTTTGTTTATCCAAAAATTTCCAAATAATTTAACCGTGTGATTAATTAAGGTAGCGAAGGCGCCGTAGCCGTTCCATTGATCCTTCTAACCGTAACGATACAAGCATTAAGTTGCTAACGATGTTGCAAAACTTTGCCCGGTGAGCAGACAGCTTTGTTACACGAAGGTGAGATTGACAGCGGCCAAAGTCACAGATTTCTCTGCCATAGATATATATTCAGCCAAAGATCTTGTCAAAAATAAGCACACTCTACGCAATAGACGAGATACGCAACTAAGCCAAACATATTGTCTACATATATTGACTGTCGACCTTCGCTCTGACCAGCCCACCATCACCGTTAGAGGAGGACTTAAGAAAATGCTGTTTTCGAAGAGCCACGGCGCCCTTGAGATGGTCTATGATCATTAAACGGCGCCACCTGGAATAAATTCATCATCATCATCTTCATTATATAGTGTAACTTCTTGAAAGAAAAAATCTTTGAATGGGTCAAATGTGTCGATTAGGTACATATTTTTTTTTACGGGTAAGGGGGCTGGCCTCACACTAACCACTCTTCAGTTGAAGTGCGGGTTTTGCAGCTCCCACATGGGCTGGTTCTCGTTTCTTGTGAAGGTTGAGTACACTTTGGGATTGAACTCTTGGCATGGAATGCAAGCATTCTATCAACTGAGCTATCGACCGGACTTTCTACGAGCTTGGTCGTCGCTACAAAGCGCCAATTTTCAAGCAAGGCTCAGTTACTGTAAAGCTGGATGGACTTTTTGATGACCGGTCTTTGGAAAAGGTTGATGAATTTTTCAACCCATCGAAGAACAAATTTGAAAATATAAATGGTATGTTTTTTTGTGCTCCGCCAAGATTCCAATCCACAACCTTCCATTCACGAGTCCTAAGTGTTACCACTGGACTACAAACCGGTCAATATCACATTAATACACATGCTAATGCAATGGAGCAGGATATTAAATTAATTAAAAATTCTTGTTTTTTTGTTTTATTTTATTAAGGAAAAAAGCAATAACAGTGGGATAATATAATAAAGATGAACAATAAACAAATTACAATACCAGTGAGTTTTCCATTAATTATTGATTTGGTTGGATGGATGGGTGTCGTGGTAGAGGAAGACCGAAAAAAGTATGGATGGACCAAATTTCCGAAATTACGAATGAATGTACTCGTTATATCCAGAGTCATAATAAAAGGAGAGCCTGTATGAAGAAGGCTATGTCTCTGTAGAAAGGTAAAGAAGTGTGTAAGGACAGAAAGAAATGGCGATTGATGTGTGGTGTTGGCGGCTAGGGTTTTTTTTAATTTAAATTTGTTTTCTGTTAGTTTTTGATGTCCATACATGTTATAATTGGTTGATATTAAAAATGTAAATTGTTGTGTTTGTTTCGTGACTTATGGGTTGGTATGCGGCTGATCACCCATACTGTAGAAAGAGTGAATTTGAGATTCAGGTTTGTATATTGTAGGTCCACATGCGGCATGTTTAAGCGCGAACTTATACGTGTCTGTTTTGTGAAAATGCATATAATGTGAATCTCTAACTATGCATATATTTTGCAACTTAGATTAGATAAGATTAGATTGAGTTTGTTACAATAAAGACCATAATAATAATCTATAATCTATAATCTATAATCTAAGTTGCAAGGATATATTCATTTAAAGCTCTCAGATGTATGCCCACAAACCAACAAGTGTAGTTCGCGCTTACAAATGCTGAATGTGTACTTACAAATAAAATCCAAACCTCAAATGAACATAAGCCCCACAACTTTTGCCGACCTTCCCTGAAACAGGGGTGACATTGGCAAAGTGAACCATTTTTTACAGTATGGGTGATCAGCCTCATACCAACCTATAAGTCAAGGAATATGAATAATAAATTACATTTAAATATAAAAAAGAACAAAACCTTACAAAGAAATCTATACAAAAAAAAGTAAAAAATTTCCTATGCAAAAAATGTAGCAAATGAATACACCAACATTAGAAATCAACATTGCAGATTAGCCGCCACTTCTTCCTGTCCTTGCATACTTCTTTCATTTCATCCAGAGTCATAACCTTTTTCATACAAGTCCTCCTTTTATTATGACTCTGGATATCCCATTCATTCGCTATTTCAGAGATTTGATCCTTCCATACTTTTCTCGGTCTTCCTCTACCACGACATTCATCTATTCTAGCAACATATACTTTCTTCGTCAATCTTTCATCACTCATTCTCTCCAAATGCCCGAACCATCTTAACATACTTCTTTTAATCTTCACTTTCACACTTTCCCTTACAGCACATTCTTCTCTTACAAAATCATTCCTCACCCTGTCACTTCGTTTTTTCCCAATCATACTTCTTAGATAGTCCATTTCTACTGTATGGACTTTACTAATTTCCCTTTCACTCACCGTCCAGGCTTCACTTCCATACATCAAGGTTGGCACTAGTATACCACCGTGCACCGCCAATCTAACATTTTTTGAGAGATTTTGGTTCCTGGCGATGCAAGCGGTCGCACCCAGTACACACCTGCCTTTCATTATTCTTCTTTCAAATTCACCGGCCATTCTCTCATCTTTTTCAAACTTACTTCCCAAATATGCAAACTCATTTACAACATCAACATTCATTCCATTAATTTTAAATTCATAATTCATATTTTCATCATCTCTTTCAAAAATCAAAACTTTCGTCTTTCACGAAATATCTTGTTGATAGTAGAGAACTGGCTAATCAGTCTCGTTCTTATTATTTATCCTGCAGTCCGTTGAACATCATTTGGTAATTTCAGCCGTGGTCTCTTCTTGACCACTTTTTGGTCATTTTAATTGTCTATATGACGAGTGATCTTGTCGTGGACAGGATATTTTCAACAAAATAACTTGTTGATGGTTGAGAACTGGTTAATCTGTCTCGTCGATATTATTTACCCTGCAGTCCCTTAAACATAATTTTAGGCATTTCAGCTATGGTCTCTTCTTGACCACTTTTTGGTCATTTGAAATGTCTATATAACGAGTGATCTTGTCGTGGACAGGATATTTTCAACAAAATACGTTGTTTGGTAGAGAACTGGTTAAACCACCTCACGGTTATCATTATTTGCTTGTTTACAAAATTATCGAGGCTCTACGACATTGAAATGTTTGTAGTTTGATCTAGTTTCACAAAGCTCAAACATTATTTTACCTGAACATAATTATTTGATCTTGAACAATTTGATTTAGAGATTTTAATTAAACAGTTGTTTTGTTTATACGAGTATATTTTTCTTGATTTTGACGTTAATATTTTTTAAACTATTAAGCTACTATGAGGCTGACCCCCATGTTGTATTTTTTTTCACTTATCCAACATCACCCCTGTTCCAAGGAAGGTCAAACCGAGTTGCAGGGCTTATGCTCATGTGAGATTGGGTTCTTATATTGGTGACGCATTAATGGCGTCATCTGTTTTATTTTTAATTAATTAGTCTAAAGAAGCGAATTGTCATGTTGGTCTGTCATAAACTGAAATAAAAGTGCAAATAAATCGCAAGATGTCAGTATCAACTTTTTTGACACGGAGCAACGTGAAACTAGCAATTAATTGAAGACTTCCGTTTCTGTCGTTGTTGCATGCAGACACGTTTTTATGTGTCTCGACCGATTTGAAATTTAACCGTAAAAATCTGTGAGTGAGTGTGATTGTTTTTAATATAACTTCCAAGTGCGGCAGTTGTGAACAGAGCTCAGCTCCACAGGATCCTGAGAAAACGAGCATCATTTTGGACCAGCAGCACAATTGAGGTGAGTGGCGGTCCTTTGATTTTCGCTTCTTTTTAGTACGGGAAAGTCGTCCAACATTGAAAGCCACCTAGTGAAGGTTGGTTTTTGTTTGAGAGAGAAAATATCTAGGCAGTAGATCTAAATCTTTTCATATCTCTCATTTGGAGAATACAGTGCAGTTTCTCCATTTGTTTTTTTGTATTTATATAATCCCTGAGGGGTAAAAGTTACACCTTGCCCCTCCATATATTGAAGGTCCACATACTGAATGTGTACCCGCGAACTTACACGTGTCTGCTTTTGAGAATGCATGTAATGTGAATTTAAAATTTTAATATATTTTGGCAACTTAGATTACAGATAGATGCCATGTAAATGATACCTTTAAAAGTTAAACGTATCTCTTTTTATATACACGTCTTGTTAAATTTTTCCTAATAACAAGTCGCTCCACAGTGCTCGTTTGGCTTATCTTCCATCTGATTAAAAAATGAGTTTTAAATTAAATGGATTAAAGAATCACATTTTGCACAATCTGAGCTAAAAAAGAAACGTAAAACACGATACTTTGAGGGTTATTTTAAACATTTTTAATATCAATTAACAAAAGGTAAATAGAAAAACAACTTTGTTTTCGATTACTATGAGTATATTTTAATTCCACGACCGGTTTCGTTTTTGTCGGGGTTATAGCCGCGGGGGCCAAGAGGGCTGATCTTTCTAGCGTGTTTCGAATGGAACAACGTTGGTTCGATCCCCGCTTGGGTCACTTGACTTTAACTTTGACCCTGGTTCAACAGATGTTATTGGGTAATTATTATTTAATAATTCATTAATAATAAACAATAATGAATTATTAAATGATGATATTAATACCTGTTTCTGGCCAGGCAGAATAGGTTGGTGAATTGCATTCCTCTTCACAAATCTATTTTTTAAAAAAAAAAAAAAAAAAACAATGTGAAATAACCTTTGATGGACATAAGAGAAACAAGCACTAAGCGGACGAAGTAAAATTTCCACCTTCGTGAGAAGTTATTTGTTTCTTTGAAGATATTGTGAATACTCTAATACGCCGTACAATTGATCTTTCTTAAGCATCGAAGTTAATTAACAATACATGCCGCCTTTGACTTATCAACGTGTCACGATATGAAGCTTAGATATAAGAGCACGCTAAAGTGATCTCTGGAACATTTTACACTTATGAAACATTAAAAAGGTACTTAATTTAATAGAATGTGGTTACCTTCCCTAGTAGATTTAAACGGGAGGCTTTTTGCACCGAATAGCCAAGCCACACCCTCCTCCATGCAACAGTTATAAAAAGGTGACAAAAGTACAAATTTAGCTTTTGAATTCTTTAACTTATATTTTGGTATGAGACTGACCACCCATACTGTAAAAAATGGTTCACTTTGCGAATGTCACCCTTGTGTCAGGGAAGGTCGGCAAAAGTTGTAGGGTGAATGTTCATTTGAAGTTTGGATTTTATTTGTAAGTACACATTCAGCATTTGTTAGCGCGAACTACACGTGTTTGTTTGTGGGCATGCATGTGATATGAGCTTTTAATGTTTATATATCGTTGCAACTTAGATTGTAGAATAGAAAATCTCCGTCGAAATAGCACACAGAATTTGTGAACAAACGTATACAAGAAGTCAAAGCAATGCACCATGGTCAAAGCCCAGAAGAGCAATGTTGAGAAACTTTAGAAGCTGTTTTAAGTCATTTAGGAATTTACCTGCTCAAGTACATGTCCCCTTGGGAGCTGGTAAACCTCCACTTCAACTGAAGAGGTTGGCGTAAGGCTGACACCCTTTTATGTAAAAAATAGGTTCCATTTGCGATCCCTTCTGAAGAATGCGGAAAGAAGTTACAGTATATCGGCACGTCGAAAGTAAAACTGAATATCCGCTTTTTCAATGATTTGAAACATTGTGTATAAAACGTTTAATTGGGTGTAAGTTCTTATAGTTAGTGAACTATTAATAAGGAATTGCTCATGAAAAAATGCTAAACTGCAGGATTTTCAGACAGGATTTTTCGTATGGTTTTGTTCTCGTAGAAAGTAGGAACGAAGTTGTATTTATCAGAGTAACCTACGATAGTTTCATGTGTCACTTTTTCAGTTTTACCTTTAAGGTATTTTTTTATTACATTGTCCGTAGTCTAACGGTAACGCTTCGAACTCATAAATGGAAGGTTGTGGGCTCGAACCCCAGCGGCTCACAAAAAAAATACCATTTATATTTTCAACTATGCTCTTCGCTGGGTTGAAAAAATCTTATTTATTTTACAAAGCTCCATCCAGCCTTACAGCATCTAGGTCTTGCTTGAATATTGAGGGTTTCTATAGCGACGACAAAGCTCGCAGAGGGCTCTTTATGATTGCACAAAAACGTGATTTACACAAAAACTGCACTCACCAACTAAATCATCCTAATATTATTGTTATCGATAATTACACAATCAGCATTTGTAAGCGCGAACTACCGTGTTTTTTTGTGGGCATACATCTGAGAGCTTTTAATGAATATATCCTTGCAACTTAGATTATAGATTATAGATATATTTAGCTTAAGTGCGTTTTTTTAACCGTTACACATTTCGAGGCTTTCCTTCTGTTCGCCAGGTATTCTTAAGGCAACGCTGCCACTATTACATTAACCCGAAAACAAAGTTAATTAAGGCTTTAAGTGAAGCTACTTCCTCGATCATTAAGGCTCGCCTGAGGCGGACTATTTCCTTCTATGATTTTCTGCATAGCAGGAACATCTCAAAGCAGGAACAAACAATAACTCAAAAAAATCGTTTAATAAAAATATCTCAAAAGCAAAACGCTCACTTGAAGCACTGTTTCAGAATCTTATTTTTTTTCGTATACTCTGTGCTGAAGTTTGTGTAATGTTCTGTACTTGGAGTGTTTGTGAAGGTTTCTTATTACGATATAACGTGACCTAACAAAGTGGCTTTCTCTCACGGAACAAGCGTAGACTTACGTGTGTGAGGCGTAGAGGGAAGAAAAAAAATTGAACTGGATCGTAGAGGCTTTGACTATAGTATTTTTAGACACAAAAGTTGATAAATTTTGAAGAACTGAAGTGTTTGTAGCCATATCTACAGATTTTTTAAATCCGACCTGAAACCAATTAAACATTTAAAATATGAGAATATGAATTTATATTCATCCTTAAAAAAATCGTTAATAGTCTTTGGTGTAGGAGAAGTTATGTTTTGAAATCAGATCAAAAAGCAATGTTTTGAATGGTGTTGAAAATATCAATTGCCAGTTTTCAAAAAGATTTTTAAATAAAAGATGAAAAGTGCGTTAAAATTTAAAATGACAACACTACGCACCTAACAGCACTACTACATAAAATAAGAACAACTGCAACATCATCAACACCTCTGCGGCACTACGACAAGTCACCTGGTGTCTATTAAATCCCTTGTAGCTGTGGATTATCATATGTGGGAACCACAAAACGATTTGTCAATACACGGGTTAAGGAACACAAAAGGAGCTGCAGACTAGGGCAGACAGAAAAATCTGCTGTAGCGGACAACCACAATATAATTTTCAATGAGTAAAAATAATTACAAAATCTCGTAGTTATTATGCACGGCCTTAAAGAGAAACCATTGAAAACTATAAAAATAAAATTTCAAAACTTTGTTGAACATGATTTAAGCTGTGACACAGGGTAGTTTTACGCCAAACAATCAAAGCTTTCATTCAAACATCAGAAGAGAGCAAAGCTCCGAATAAGTTACACAGTGGAGACAAAACGTAAGCTTAAGTCTTCAAGAAGTCTAAAGAAAAAGAAAAAAGAAGAACAAAACTATGGACCACGGTCAAAGCACGGGAAGACAAAAACAAGCAACTACAAGTCTCACTGAAATCTAGGGTGTCTAACAGAATCGCATAGAATTCCTGTATTAAATAAATATGTATATTTCTTACCAAATCGTCCACAATATCCCCTAAAATATCAATAGTGCTATTGTCTCTATTATTATGTACGTAAGAATACAAAGCTTCAGTCACCTTCCTCCGCAGGGCCCTGAGGGCAAACGTTCAAATTATAACACTCAAAGGGTTCCTTCACAGTCTGCCAAGCAACGTAAGGGTGGAAACCAACTGACTGCTCATTAAAAACTCCACACAAATAATATTTACTAATTGAATATCACGTTTTAACTCTTGTGTAAAAGCTACTACAATCATTAGTCTGAGTCGCAAAAATATATATTAACATTTAGGGCCTGTTGGGTAAAGAATGAATGCAGCTTGAAAGAGGATGTGAAAGCTAAGGTACAAAAGAATGTGATGAGATGGTTTGGACATGTGGAAAGAATGAATGATGATAGACTGACAAAGTATGTATATATCTAGAGGAAATGTGAAAGGTAAAAGAGGTAGGAGATGACCGATAAAAGTATGGAGTGATCAGATTGAGGAGAAGATTGTGAAAGAAGAAAATGCATGGAAAAGGTGATGGATATGAATGAATTGAAAAAAGTATGTAAGGATAGGAAGAAATGGAAGCAGCTCTGCAGAGGCTCTGGCCCTCCCTAGCGGATTGGCGACAGAGTTACAGTATTACAGTTACAGTGCACCAAAGTCTAAAGTGTGATTTCTCCCAAAAAATTAAAAAAATGGTTGCATATATGTAAATCAGCTGATGTACATCATCTCTCCTGTTCGAATTCCATCATATCATTACTTACTTCCGAGAAATATTTAAACGAGGTCTTTTACAGAATTAAGGCATCAAATTTGATGTGTCAATCAAATACTGATTTGAGGTTGGTGCAACAGGCCCTAAAAATTCATATTAAAAGCAAAATATGCTGCATGACAAGTACAAACAAATTATAACCCAAACCTCAAGTGAACATGCGCCCTGCAACTCTTCTCGACTTTTCTTGAGACAGGGGTGACATTGTCAAAGGGAACCATTTTTTACACTATGGGCAGTCAGCCTCATCCCAAGTTATAAATCAAAGTTTACATCGAAACAAAAAATCAGATCGGATAACGTCGGGTTCGAACTCAAGATTTTAAGCTCCAAAAGCAAACACCCTGCTCACTTTGGCCACCGACCACAAATCTAATCTAAGTTGCAAAGATATGTTATATTGGTGACTCACATTATATGCATTTTCACAAGCAGACACGTATGAGTTTGCGCATAAACATGCCGCATGTGGACATTTACATAAATATCCAAATCTCAAACGAAAAAAATTAAGGAGGTTTTTTTTTGTACCTTTTAGACATTTAGATATAATTGAATATTTACGTACGGATTTTTATACTTTTAAGCAGAATTTCACTTTATTTTAAAATTTAATTTAAAAACAATGAAGACTTTTCCACTCAAGGTGACACCCGTGTTTTATAAAATTATTTTTATTTTTTCATTACACCCACTCCTACACGTTATATTTTCTAGGAACACATTTTTATTTACTCGTCTTTATTTTATTTTTAATAAATCATCCAATCCAACGCAAAAAGCCAAAAAAAATAAACCCTCCTTTGAAATAAAAACTTGAAATAAAGCACCCCTCGAATTTTATAATTTAATTAAAATATTATATTAATCTTCAGTAAATTAAATTTTTTAGTCATGGTTTTGATCTGAATATTTCTGTCGGTAGCTCAACTGATAGAACGGTGACATCCAAAATCAGACGGCATCGATCGAGTATCGTCGAGGAATAAGACGTTAGCACTCAAATTTGCCTTATTCAATTAAGTGCAAGTTCAAACCCCGCCTGCGCCGTGTACTATCGACAATTGCTTTGACCCTGGTTCAGCAGATCTCATTAGTTAATAATTCATTGAAATATTAAATTATTTATTGAATATGTTAATATCTACCTGTTCCTGGTCAGGCAAAGAAGGTTGATCAAGTGCATTCCCTTTTCCTTGACTTACAGGTTGGTATGCGGCTGACCACTCACGCTGTAAAAATTGGTTCACTTTGCCAATTTCACCTCTGTTTCAGGGAAGGGTGGCAAGAGTTGCAGGGTGTGTGTCCATTTGAGATTTGGGTTTTTATGTTGTAGGTCCACATGCGGCATGTGCAAGCGCGAACTTGTACGTGTCTTCGATTACGTGAGTATATATATATATATTTTTATACCACAACCGTATTAATTGAACCACCTGACGATGCAAACGGATGTTTGCGAAACCGGTTGTGATATAAAAATATATATACTCACGTCATCAAAACAAAGCTGTTGTTCTTTTATCCTTAATGATGAACGATTACAAAGTTAATGCCTCTACAATCAATAAAATTGTACGTGTCTGTTTGTGAGAAGGCATATTATAATGTTAATCTCCAATGGTACATATCTTTGCAATTTATACTAGATTAGATTAAATTTCCTCTGCCAAAACACTTCAACGGCACTACAACAAGTGTCATAGACCCCTAGAGTCTTTGAGATTTAGGGAGTCTCCCGCACAGGATTTCTTAAAAAAAAACTCTTCACAAATCTATTTAAAAAAAAGCAAAATAAAACTTTTCTTCGTAAACGATTTCAAAATTATTTTTAAAGTTGATTACAGATTGACAACGAAAAACAATGCTTACTTTTATGTAAATGTCGTAAAATTTCCGTGAATTTAATCATTGGAATAAAATAAATGTAATTTGCAATAATTGAAAATGCTTAGTACCTAATGGTTGGTGAGGTCACGCTATTCCTACAAGTCACGATTTTATTTTGAAAATTAATAGTAAAAACATTGTATTTTTTCGTACGGCCCGACTGACACTGTGACACTTGTAAGTCAAACATCACACGAATGCTTTAAAAATTCCTATTTAGGCCCAGTATATTGAACTATAGTAATATTTTAGTTAACTATGACTTTTATTCAAAATACTCAATCTCGAGTTAACTAAAACAGAACATTAACGAAGTATGAAGCCACGCCCCCAAATCTAGGAAATAATTAAAATGCCATTCAAAAGCTTTAAAACAAACAACTATTCATAAAAATCATATACCTAACCTTCATTAAGCTAGAAAACGACACAAAAATGTTCAGTTTGCAACAATTTTGATGTATCCTAACATTAAAAAAGAACAGCTACTGTCAGTGAAGCGCCGCCATCTTGAAAATCGAAAGTTAAAGTTACTAAATATTTACTGCTGGAATTTGGGGAGTGAAATATTATGATAATTTAACTAAAATTGCATTTTAGTTAACTTTACGATACTTCAAAATACCGGGTCTTAGAGTATAGCAAATGGTTTGAAGTTTTTAAGGTTGTAAGGCAAGGATGTATGATGGCTATTCCATGGGTATTTAACAAAGTCATGGACAAGTGTATTCGAGATGCTAGACTTGATGATTGTGGATTAAAAATAAGAGAGAGCAAAGTGAGTGGTCTGCTGTATGCTGCAGATGCAGTTCTTGTATCTGATTCAGCAGTAGAACTGTAAACAATGCTCTGAAAGAAAACCAGTTTAAATTGAATGCAAGCAGGATGAATATTTATATTTTTTAAAGAAATTATGAAAACATGCACTATGAATTTAGAATAAATGAAATGAACGTGTAGGCGGTAAACTAGTTTATATACTTGGAAAGTGTGTTTGATAAAGATTGAAGAAAAACCGGTGAATTTGAAAGGAGAATAATAAAAGACAGTTGTGTACTGGGTGCTACCGCTTGTATCGCCAAAAATCAAAACATAATCTAAAAATGCTTGATTGTTGGTACACGGTGGCATACTTATACCCACCTTGATGTATGGAAGTTAAGCCCGGACTGTGAATGTCAGTGAAATTAGTAAAGTCCCTACTGTATTTGGATTTGTATGTTGTAGGTTCACTTGTAGTATGTGCAAGCGCGAACTTGTACGTGTCTGCTTGTGAAATGCATATAATGCGAATCCTCAATGTTACATATATTTGCAACTTAGATTAGAGATGCAGTACCACGGCTTTTTTGGTTTTCCCTACGTCCAGTTTTTTACAAAAAACGAGTAAAAATATACGTACTTGAATTTGCACAATTAACAAGCCCATTTAAAACCCCGATTCCCACAGCGCACTAAGCTTTCTACGCGCAAAATAGAGAACAAGCAAAAGCGTGAGGGGGGAGGTGGGCCAGCGGGTGAAAACAAAGCCTTAAAAAAGCTAGCAACAATTAACTGTGAAAAATGCAATCACGGTAGTAGCAAACAAATTTATGCTGTCTGCACTTAGTTTCTTTAAGCGAATACAACAGAGTTATCAAATGAAAGGAATTCTTGAAGAGAGAGAGATATTTTTATTTATTTATTTATTTATTTAACATTTTACGACACAGAATGCCTTATACAAAAAAAAAGTACAAATACAAACAAGTAGAAAATCAATGTTGAAATACAAACAAGCAATGTTAGATTAAGTTAAGTTCATAGATAACAACAAAAGAAAGAAATATACATAGGTACAACTTTTTACAAAGATACGTAGATGGTCATGTATACGTAGATGGTCACATTACATTTGGTTACATAAATCTGAGAGCCAATACACCTGTAGGCATGCAATTTTTAAACCATCTTTATCATAAGCTGTTGGTTTATTTTATAAACATGCCAAAAAAAACTGTAATCTATGTAACAAAGATTTATTACATTTAGGGCCTGTTACAGCAAACTCCAATCAGACAAATATCAAAATTAAGAGTGATTTCTCCCATTGAATATAAAATTTGGTTGCATATACGTGAATCAGCTCTTTTCTGTTCAAATTCTATCATATTATTACCCACTTCCGAGAAATATTAAACCGAGGTCCTTACCAGAATTAAGCAATCAAATACTTATTGGAGGTTCGTGCCACAGGCCCTTAGATATCATATGTTATCAAATGCATTTCCATAAGCAGACACGTATAAGTTTGCGTTTACACGTGCCGCATGTGAACTTACGTGGATCTCAAATGAACACAACCGCTGCAACTTCTTGCTGTCCTAACTTGAAACGGACGACATTGGAGAAGTGAAGCATTTTTACTGTATGGTTAGTCAGTCTCACACCAACCTCAAAGTCAAGGAGCAAAGATTCAATGAAAGATTTTAATCAAGAAAAAGAAGAAGGGACAGAAAATAATAAATACTGTCAATAATTTTGGTTTCCCTTTGATATTTTTTCATCCTTTTATCTTTAAATAATGTTATTTTTATTTTTCAACTTATTTTCTCAACCTTATCAATATGCGAAAGTAAATAGTAAATAAAAATATACGTTATTATTTTAATAATTCCAAACTGAAAAATATTTTTTTCGGGTCATCGATTAGAAGATTTACTTACAAAGCAACTACAAGTGAAGTTTGCTTGCATTTTGAATTTGAACGTTGATCTGGGCCCCAGTAATTGGTTCTTGTCGTAGCGAGGCCCTTGTACGAGCTGGGGGTCCTGCTTTAATCTTTCAGGGTCTGATTGATGGCCACTGGGTACCTCCACCCTCATCGGTATTACTACTGTTGAACTCACCAATGCCGGATTATCATTTGAATCAAAATATTGTAAAAAATAACTATTTATTATATACTTGCTGTACCCTGCCACCCCTTGTAGTGGCTTGTCTGGTTTCTGTTGTTGTGTCATCCCGCCATTCTGTTAGGGGTAGACAGTATCTCCGCAGATGTGTTTCCACTGTATTGTGTCTTTGAAAATTTCATTTCGACTAAAAATTCCGTGTCATACGGTGAAGTTAGTTTAAGCACATTTCTGTTCTCATTTACTATATTGCTCTATGAAAAAAAAAAAAAAAAAAAAAAAAAAAAAAAAAAAAAAAAATATATAGATTTTTGAAAGAGATGATGAAAGTATGAATTATGAATTTAAAATTAATGGAATGAATGTTGATGTCGTAAATGAGTTTGTATACCTGGGAAGTATGTTTGAAAAAGATGGAAGAATGACCGGTGAATTTGAAAGAAGAGTAATGAAGGGCAGGTGTGTACTGGGTGCCACAGCTTGTATCGCCAAAAATCAAAACATATCAAAAAATGCTCGATTGGCGGTACGCAGTGGCATACTTTTACCCACCTTGATGTATGGAAGCGAGGCCTGGACGGTGAATGAAAGTGAAATTAGTAAAGTCCATACTGTTGAAATGGACTTTCTAAGAAGTATGATTGGGAAAAAACGGAGTGACAGGGTGAGGAATGATTTTGTAAGAGAAGAATGTGGTGCAAGAGAAAGTGTGAAAGTGAAGATTAAAAGAAGTTTGTTAAGATGGTTTGGGCATATGGAGAGAATGAATGAGGAAAGACTGACGAAGAAAGTATATGTTGGTAGAATAGATGGATGTCGTGGTAGAGGAAGACCGAGAAAGGTATGGATGGACCAAATATCCGAAATTGCGAATGAATGGAATATCCAGAGTCATAATAAAAGAAGAGCTTGTATGAAGAAGGTTATGACTCTGGAGGAAATGAAAGAAGTATGTAAGGATAGAAAGAAATGGCGGTTGATCTGTGATGTTGGCGGCTGGGGTTTGTTAAAGTGAAATTGGTTTTGTGATTTAGTTTTTTATGTCAATGTATAGGTATATTGTTGTTTATTGATTTTAAAAATGTAATTTGTCATGTATGTTCCTTGACTTATAGGTTGTTATGCGGCTGACCACCCATACTGTAAAAAATTGGTTCACTTTGCCAATGTCACCCCTGTTTCAGGGAAGGACGGCAAGAGTTGCAAGGCTTATGTTCATTTGAGATTGGGTTTTTATATTGTAGGTCCACATGCGGCATGTGTTAGCGCGAAATTATACATATCTGCTTGTGGGAATGCTTTTAATATAAATCTTAAATGATATATATCTTTGCAGCTTAGATTAGATTAGATTAGATTAGATTAGCTCCAGTTTTTTTTATACAAAAGACTAAGTGGGCTTATGAACAATGTCAATTGCATTGCAATCGATTCAATAGTTTTGGAGTCCGTACAGGAAAAACATACATACATCCGTTCGATTTTATACATTTTTTTTTAATTTGGAATATTATATTATATAATCTAAGTTGCGAAGATAAATTACATTTACTTTTCATAAATCATTCATTTTCACTGAAACAAATAAGTTCGCACTTACACATGCCGCATGTGGATTTACTACAGTAAGCCCAAACTCAAGAGAACATAAGCCCTGCTAATCTTGCCGACCTTTCCTGAAAAAGGGCTTGACATTGGCAAAGTAAACCAATTTAATATACATCAAAATGAGAAATTATTGACATTGGCAAAGTGTACCAATTAAATAAACACCAAAATGAGAAATCATTGGGGAAAAATTGGGATCCCAAGTTTAGCCATTTCTAGGGCTTTTATTTTTCGTAAATGCGGCACTACTCACAAACACGAACTGTTTGGATTCGGAGTCCGTTAACCGACAAAGGTCCGCCCAGCTATCGCCTGGACATTTCAAGACGTTCTAATAAGCTCCCCTGAAGGTTCTTTATTGACAAAACTAGTCTACAGGTAGGGGGCCCAAGACGCATTGTAAATAAACAATATTGCCAATGAAATTGTGTCTTTCAATCCGCCACTATTTCAAAAACATTGTTTTTTTACATGTGTTTTTTTTAAATAAGATTTTTTTATTTTGTATTTGTTTTGGTTTATTGGATAATTCTAATAATTAAGTTAGCCTCTGATGATGGACGGATATAGTCCGATAGCGCTTAGACCGTGTTAACTCAAAACAAGTGAAAATAAAACTATGTTTTTAAAAAGGTTTTTTTAATTTAAATTAAAATGAATTTTCTCTCTGTGAATGCACTAACTCTAGAAAATCTAAAAATGTAATTTATTGTATATTATATTCCTTGACAAAAAGGTTGGTATGTGGCTTACCACCCATGCTGTAGAAAATGTTTCAATATACAAATTTCCCCCCTGTTTCAGGGAAGGTCGGCAAGAGTTACAGGGTGTATATTCATATACAATAACTAAGATTATTTTTGTATATGAGATTTGGATTTTTATAAAGAAGGTTCACATGCGGCATGTGCAAGCGCGAAATTATGCGTGTCTGCTTGTGAGAATTCATATACTGAAAATGCCTAATGTTGCATATTATCTTTGCAACTTAGATAAGATTAGATAAGATACAAATGCTGCAAGTGTACAAACAAATTATATTTAAAAAAAATTCTAATGAACATAAACGCTGCTAAGTTTGCCGATCTTCTCTGAAACAGGGGTGACACCGGTATAGGGAACATGTTTTTACAGTATGATTAGTCAGTCTCATACCAATGTATAAGTTAAGGGAAACAACGCGTTGCGTTGAGTTTTGTATAAGTACCAGCCCCCTAGGGAGCTGGAAAACCCCGCCTTCGATAGCTTAGTTGAAAGAATGCTTGCATTATTTGCGAGAGGGTTTGATACCTACCAAGGGTCTCTATTTTGGTGTGAATTTTAAGCCCAGTACAAAAATATCGTCAAGGTTAAATTATAAAACAGCCATCTAGAGAACTGGATTCTTATTCCTGTGAGTGGTTGGCCATATTTTGGACCGGTTTGTAGACTAGGGCTTAACACTTCGGACTCGTAAATGGAAGGTTGTGAGTTTGAAACCCGGCGGAGCACAAAAAAAAACATTTACATTTTGAAATTTGCTCTTCACTGGGTTGAAAAATTCACAAACCTTTACCAAAGACCGGTCATCAACAGATCCATCCGACCCTACATCAACTGAGTCTTGCTTGAGAATTGGCGCTTTCTAGAGCAACGACCAAGCTCGTAAAGGGCTCTTGAGGTGGGACACACACAAAAACAGCGCTCACCAAATAATTATCCTAATATTATTTATATAAGACCAGCCCAATTTCATGTTAAAATAAATAGGTTCATTCGCCACGTGCGAAAACGCGGCAGGAAGTTTCACTGAATGTGTAGCTAAGTCGCATTTTTTCTTTGGTTTTTAATAATACTACTTTTTTTCGTACATTTTTCAGCACGTTCTTGCATAACCATCCAAATGGGAATCGTGAACAAAAATACCAACAAGGCATTCTAAATCTAAATCTAAGCTGCAAAGATATGTATCATTTGAGATTAATATATATTAAATGCATTCCAACAAGCAGACATTCATAATTTCGCGCTTACACATGCCGCATGTGGACCTACAATATAAAAAACCCATTTTGACAACTATATTAATTTTTAAAACTGAACAAATTTCAAAACTTAATTTAAATCGGATATTAACGAACCGTTTAGAGAAAACTTACATACATAATTCTCGACGTTTCGTCAGTGACGTAGCCGACGTCTTCAGGAGAACATCCTCTCTGCACGACGACTGAGGATGAAATGAAAAAATAAAAAACCCAACTCTCAAATGAACATAAGCCCTGCAACTCTTGCCGACCTTCCCTGAAGCAGGGGTGACATGGGCAAAGTGAACCATTTTTTACAGTATGGGTACAGTATTCAATACAGTATTCAATATAAATAATAGAGAGACCGTATTAAATACAAGCCAGTAATGAATAAAGTTTATCTGTGATACATTCAGCCATCCACAAACATGCGGACGTGTTTGCCTGGGTTTCATTCACTCAATCAATTGCCTCACTAGCCCCGAGCTCGATTCATTCAACAGTTCTCTACGACGCAAGAAACGGCTCCATTCATCAATGCCTGGATATAAAATTGAAACAAAAAAAACAGTTTTCGGGATTCCCCTACTGGCTTCAAATGCTTGATGTCTATAATCAGACCGGTCCTTAGTCCAGTGGCAGCCCTTCGGACTCGTAAATAAAAGGTTGTGAGATTGAATCCCAGTGGAGTACAAAAAACCTACCATTTATATTTTCAAATATGCTCTTCGCTGGGTTAAAAAAATCATAAAAACCTTTACCAAAAGACCGGTCACTAAAGGTCCATCCAGCCTGACAAAAACTGGGTCTTGTTTAAGTATTGGCGCTTTGTGGCGACAGTAAGCTTTTCAACAACACCTCATCAGCACTACACACTACAACAAGTGTCATAGACCCTTACGGAGCTATTCTTAGACATTTTAGTCGTCCGTTGAGCCCACGCTTTGACATTGTTATGGCCGAGGGGGCCAAATGGGCCGATCGTTCTAGCGTGTTTGGATTGGAAAAACGTTGGTTCGATCCACGTTTGGGACATTTGACCATAACTTTGACTCTGGTTCAACAGATGTTATTGGGTAATTATTAATGAATAAATCATTAAAATAAACAATAATGAACTATTAAGTGATGATATTAATACCAATATATTAATAACAAATAAAATAAAGTGAATTAAAACAATGTTTTCCCATTTATATTTTTAAATATTTATAAAAATGGACTTTCACTGTGTTAACAGATCAACACTAAAAAATAAATTAATACCAGTTTCTGGCCAGGAAAAATAGGTTGGTGAATTGCATTCCTCTTCACAAATCTATTTAAAAAAAAAAAAAAACTGAATTGCAAAAATAAATGTACCTATAAAACTCATATTATGTAAATGCATGTTCTCAAATAGACACGTGTTAGTTCATGCTTGCACAATGCACATGCCACACGTGGACTTTCAACATAAAAAAAAAACGAATTTTAAATGAACATAAGGCTCCAATGAAGTCACATGTGACATTGATTTATGTTTTAATTTTTAAATAATTTTTGGTTACAGCATTGTTTTATCTTCACACACGATATTTATTTTATTTGAATTATGTCACATATGACATATCGAAAAAACACCTTTTTAGGTAAGGGGGTAAAATTTAAAATATGTGCTACTTTACAAAATAAATCATCTTGTCCAAACGTTTCTTAGTCAAGTCATTCTTTCATAGAACTCGTCGTAGAGGCATGCTATCGTAGATGCAAGCTTTCGTAGCACCATCGTAGCTGGCCTTTTCATGACCAGATCGATGGATTAAATGCATTTGGAATGAGTACAACAAACGAAAATCGATCGGCGTAGTAGAAAACGGTCATTCTATGAATCAAGAAAGCCTAATATAAAAGTTAAACGGGGCTATTCTTAGACATTTTAGTCGTCAGTTGAGCCCACGCTTTGACGAACTAATGATGCCATTTTTATGAAGACCTGTCAATCCAAGATGGCTGCAAGTGAACAGCTGATTTGTCTTCATACAAATATTTCAAAATTCTCTAGGTAAAAATGACCGTGATGATGAAACTTCCAGCGCAGGCACCATTAGTTTGTCAAAGCGTGGGCTCAACTGACGACTAAAATGTCTAATAATAGCCCCGTTTGGGTGTAAGTATTGACACTGAAGGTTCATTTTACTAAATACTCTAGAAGCGACATAATTTTGTAAATTTAATCTCTAATCCAATCTAAAATGCAAATATATGTAATATTAAAGATGCATTTTAACGAGCAGTCACGAATAAGTTCACGCTTAAATATTCCGCATTTGGACTTACAATATAAAAACACGAATCTCAAATGAACACACATCCTGCAACTCTTGCCGACCTTGCCGACACAGGGGTTACATTGGCAAAGTGAACCATTTTCTACAGCATGGGTGGTCAGCCGCAAACCAACCTATGTATAAGTCAAGTTTCCTGTTTCAGGGAAGGTCGGCAAGAGTTGCAGGGCTTGTGTTCATTTGAGATTGGGTTTTTTTATATTGTAGGTCCACATGCGGCATGTGTGAGCGCGAAATTATGCGTGTCTGCTTGTGGGAATGCATTTAATATGAATCTTAAATGATACATATCTTTGCAACTTAGTTTTAGATTTAGATTAGTGAAGAAAAACTTATTTATAATTTTCCATTATTTAAATAAACACATTTTTCAAAATAAACAAAAAATGCAGGTACACTCAAACTTTTTCACCCTCATCATTGTTTATTTGCGAAAAACACGGCATATTTTTTTAAAGTTGTGATTATTTTTGTCTTTGAACGGTTTTCGCGAAACCTCAGTTGGGTTTTGTAAACAGTTCAGCCCCTATGCTCGGGGACAAACGCACCTTTGACAAACATTTGTAGACCCCATACAGGCAAACGCAAACAGCCTTTAACAAACAGGAAGGTTTTTTTTTTTTTTGCAATATTTTTCCAAAAAAAAACTTTACGGACTGAGGCCTGGATAGGAACTAAAACCGTGGTATATGGAATTGCAGCATTTTAGAAATATGAGTGTATAATTTTTGTGGGCGCTCAACAAAAACGCATCTTAGCTACGCATATAGTGTAACTTCTTTCCGCGTTATCCCTAAAAGGTTTCGCATGTGGCGAGTTATAGGTAAGGGGGCCGGCCTTACGCCAACTTCTTCAATTGAAGTAGGGGTTTCCTAGCTCCCGAGTAGGCTGAGTAAACCTTGCCGATATTTTATGTTGAAGTTTGAAATAAGCAACAAAACGGATAATCATTTCTAACACCTTCAGTGGGATTCGAGCCTGAACATTTGCCATGGAATGCAAGCACTCTACCAACTGAGCCGGACCGATATCTATCTATCGACCGGACTATATATATGAAAATATAAATGGTATATTTTTTGTACTCCGCCGAAATTCCAACCCACGACCTTCCATTTACGAGTAAGAAGAGTTACCACTAGAAAAAACGCAACTAAGCTGCACATATAGTGTAAATTCTTGCCGCGTTATCGCGAAATCCGCATGTGGTGATTTGAACCTATTTATTTTTACAGGTAAGGGAGCTGGCCTTACGAGTCCGAAACGTTACCACTAGAATACGGTCCGGTCAAGCGACCGTGCAATATATCGTTCCATTAGTGCTTGACTATCTTATATCCATCAGAGGTAATTTTACATGAGCAATGTTTTTATACATGTGTACTGGACCAATGTGTCTAACTGATTGTAAAAATATTTAAAAAAGCTCTTCCACTATCTTCTTTTACGTTTATTTCTTAGATTAGATTGTGTGGAATGCGATTTTTAAGACAATTTCATTGATAAGTCATCTTTGAATCAAATGGTAGACAAGCCAGACGAGCACTGCGGGGGACGATATATTTTTTTACATTTTAATTCTTTATCCGGCTAGAGCGTGTTTCGCACACGAGGTGTCCGGCCTACCGTTGTCCATTTTCCCACATAAATAATCTAACGCACTTAGCGCCGAGTAGCCATACGGCCGGATAGAAGCAGGCTTTACATCGGATCACCATACAACTAGACGGATAGTGAATTCCATCGATATATATGTAAGAACTAGATTATTCCTTGACTTGACTATTATAGACAACTCATCCACAGACAAACCGGTCACACGACAGGTATTCCACACGACTGTTATGTTGGCTTATAGGCTGGTATGAGGCTGTCTACTTTTACTGTAAAAAATGGTTCACTTTCCCAATGTCAACACCTGTGTCAGGGAACGTTGGCAAAAGCTGTAGAGTGTATGTTCATTTGAGGTTTGGATTACAAATGCTGATTGTGTACTTACAAATAAAAACCAAATCTCAAATGGACATACACCCTGCAACTCTTGCCGTCCTTCCCTGAGACAGGGGTGACATTGGCAAAGTGAACCATTTTTACAGCATGGGTGGTCAGCCGCATACCAACCTATAAGTCAAGGAACACACACACACGACAAATTACATTTTATACATCACTAAATAATAATATCCAAATACAAAATATCCATTTACAAACAAAAACAAATTCCAATTTAATAAACCCTAGCCGCCAACATTACAGATCAACCGCCATTTCTTTCTGTCCCTACATACTTCTTTCATTTACTCCAGAGTCATAATTTTCTTCATACAGGCTCTTCTTTTATTATGACTCTGGATATTCCATTCATTCGCAATTTCGGATATTCGGATATACGGAATTCCATTGAGATATAAGAACTTGATTATGCCTTGTAGTCTAAAAATGGTTCGGAGTTTAGGAAATGAGCAAGGATGGTAGAGAAGAGAGGAATCCTGGGAAAAGTGGAGAGATTACAACTCGCAGAAATCAAACACGATGTATTTTCAACACGCCATTTTATTGGCTCACTGCCGCAATGACATGTTGACAGGTGGAAGGTTCGAGCACAAGAGAGAGATTTTTACAATATAAAATGACAGAAGACGTCAGACAAGTCTTCTTCCTCTTTTTACTTTTTGGTTGTTAGACAAAATGAGATTAGATGTCAAAATCGTCTTATTCTTTTGATTATATTTCTCATATTAAATTTAGACCACCTTGACTTGACTATTACAGACAATTCATCCACAGACAAATTGTGCATGGACAACCGGTCACACGACAGTTTGTTCAGTTAGTCCACACGACAGATATGTTGGCTTATAGGTTGGTATGAGGCTGACCGCCCACACTGTAAAAAATTATTCACTTTGCCAAAGTCAACACCTGTGTCAGGGAACGTCGGCAAAAGCTGTAGGGTGTATGTTCATTTGAGGTTTGGATGTTATTTGTAAGTACACATTCAGCATTTGTAAGCGCGAACTACACGTTGTGAGCATGCATTTAATATGAGCTTTGAATGTTAATATATCTTATGCAACTTAAATTATAGATTATATAGAGACGGGCTAAGAAAGCAATCCTTGGAGAATTAGGAATGCGCTAACCCACTCATCATTTAAAAATCCTAATTCAGCCTATCGGTAACCTTTCTAACTGTCAACTGGTGAGTTACCTCATTGAAAAATCCATATAAATGCCAAACTGGTTAATTTCTAAGCGTCCTCACAAAATAAAATATTATCTTATGAAATGTAGAATAATATTTCACTTAAAAAACTATTTTATATGATAGCGTTCTTAAAAAATATTTTTCATTTGTTGAAATATTTTGCTCGCGAAAGAGACAGCTATTTCTAGTACTAGTGATGTTCAAGTGTGTAGGTACTTGCTTATTAAAGTATGTAACTTCTATGCTTGCGGTAATAGATACTTGTGAAAGTTATCCCGTACACAATGAGGTAGGAATATTTTTGAATTTGGAATTTATCTGATATTTTCATACTTTCAACAACACTATTAACAAATACCGTTGCCATGGTGATTTCATGGGTTTCTATGGTGATATGTATATAGATTTAAGATGGAGTAGAGACACGTTTCTTACAAAGAAAATGACAAAAACATTTTATATGTCGTAAGCGAGTCAGCACTATATCAACAATGTGTGGAGTCAAAGACGGTGCATCAAGTTGTTTGGTACTAAATCACATTCATAGCAACTCCATTGAAATTCTACCTCCATGGTGAAAACACGGATTGCTCTACGTACGGATATTCGTATATCGAAGGGTGTCAATATTAATAATGTGTAATCAAATGGAATGCGGTTAGTGCCGTAAAAAGGTTGATTTATTTAAATTAGATTTTTTTTATGTTCTCCATTAAAATTATCATCATTAGGTTCTGTGTTTATATTGGAAAATATCAATGCATTATAGTTTGAGATTTCAGTCTGAGCCGTTTTAATTGTAACATAAAAACTTTCATCGTCATCAAATTGACATCATCATAATCATCATCAACACAACATCTTTATCGTTATCGTAACTATCATCATCATCATCATAACCATCATCATCATCATTACCACCATCCCCATCATTATCACCATCATCATCGTCATCATCACCACCATTCCCATCATTACAACCATCGCCATCATCATTTTCATCGTCATTATCACCATTTTCATCGCCAACATCCCCACCATCATCATCATTACCACCATCAACATCATCATCCCCTACATCATCTTCATCATCATTATCACCACCATAACCATCATCATAATTATCACCATGATCATAGTCAACATCATCATTACTATCATCTCATCATCATCATCATCATCATCATCATCATCATTATCACCATCATCATCATTACCCCCATCAACATCATCATCACCTACATCATCTTCATCGTGATCATCACCACCATAGCCATCATCATCATCACCATAATCATCATCATCACCAAAACTATCATCACCATCATGATCATCATTATCATAATTACCATCATCTTCACCTACATCATCTTTATCGTCATCATCACCACCGTAACCATCATAATCATCATCACCACCAAAACTGTCATCATCGTCATCATCATTATCATCATCACCACCATCATCATTACCAACATCACCATCATCATCATCATAATCAAGTAATGAGCCGTTTCCCGTGACGTCATTCTCCCCGCTGCCCTTGTATGTACTGTACACCAGGGAAACCGAATTAGCGGAGCGCGTGCTCCCGACAATCCCAGCTCTGCGCCTTTTGTGGAAATCCCATTACCCGCCAAACGCCGGCCCAGGGATGCGAGCGCGCGCACAAAGGAATTAATGGAAAACCGATCAAAAATGAAATTTCCCAAAATACGTCTCGATGCTTAAAAAGAATTCCGTATATTGTACTCATGGGTACCCAACTTAATCCAGTAGCCAACATCACGGGTTTTTGGAATTGGAGATAAAGAAGCATCATATTGTTCCCCTAGTGCTTTTTGTTTGGCTTATTTACCATTTGATTCAGAGATGACCTTATGATTTTAAGACATTTTCATCCTCTGGATGAAAATGTCTTAAAAATCACATTTTACACAATCTGAGCTAAGAAAAAAACGTAAAATAGGATAATGTGAGAGTTGCTTTGATTATTTTTATCAAATTAATCATAGAAATATTCGAGCCCCGTTATGCCCTCGACGATAACGCTGACCTCGGTTCAACAGATATAATAAGATAAGAAGGACTTTCTATAGCAACGACCAAGCTCGCAGAGGACTCATGAGGTGTGAGTCACACAAAAACAGCGCTAACCAAATAAATCATTCTAATATTATTATCATAATATATTGTTATCTTTCGAGATGTGGTCATATAGAAGACTACTAGGAATTTCCTGGAGAGACCACACTACAAATGAGGAGGTTCTCCAAATAACCGAAGGAGGAAGGAATCTACTCAGGACCTTGTCCGAAAGGCGTGCAAGATGGATCGGCCATGTAATCCGACAAGAAGGCCTCTTGCATGCCATAATGGAGGGGATGACCGAGGGGACCAACTCTAGGGGACGCCCACGCCAAGAAAACCTGAAGGACCTGTTGGTGGACGAGCGCTGTTCATCATATGCAGACCTTAAAAGAGCCGCACAAGACAGGGAAGAATGGAAGAGAAGAGTAAAAGAAAGTGCAGCAAGCGAATCCCAGGATTGAAACTAGAGAAGAAGATTATTATAAATATAATAATCAGAATGCGTCTTGTGTGAAATGGGTGTTAGGTTAAAGGGAATTACCTTCAAGATATTTGTTCCTTTTCCTATCGACTCGGGAATTTCCCTAGCCCATCCTTGCGGCTTTCCTTTCAGAGCCACATTCAGGTGGTGTTGATTCAATAATTACAATTGTTCGTACATCCTTTGAGACGACTCGTCAGCTGGTTCCACGACTAATCTATTATAGACAACTCATCCACGGACAGTTCGGCCATGGACACACCGGTCACACGACAGTTATTTTAGCGGCTACGTCTAGGAATTTTTAAATTATAAGTTTGTACTATGTTTTTAGTTTTGATGTCCATACATATTATTAATTGTTCATTTTAAAAATGTAATTTGTGTGTGTATGCTTCTTGACTTATAGTATAGGTTGGTATGCAGCTGACCACACATACTGTAAAAATGGTTCACTTTGCTAATGCCACCCCTGTGTCAGGGAAGGTCGACAAAAATTGTAGGGTCTATGTTCATTTGAGATTTGGATTTAATTTGCAAGCAAAAAAATTAAGCATTTGTAAGCGCGAACTACACGTGTTTGTTTGTGGGCATGCATTTGATATGAGCTTAAAACCTTTGCAACTTAGATTACAGAAATTATAGATTATAGGGCTAGGGTTTTTAATTTTTTTATTTAAAATGTAATTAGAATTTATATTTGTGTTTAGTGTTTTTACATACATATTAGTATTTTCTTATTTCAAAAATCGAATTTGTTTGTCTATGCTCCTTGACTTATAAGTTGATATGCGGCTGACCCCCCATTCTGTACAAAATGGTTCACTTTGCCAATGTAACCCCTGTTTCTTGGAAGGTCGACAAGAATTTCAAGGTGTTTTTGCATTTGAGATTTGGGTTTTTATGTTGGAGGTTCACTTGCATATATATGTGGACGAGTTGTCCATGGATGAGCTGTCTGTGGACGAGTTGTCTTTGAATGTATTGTCGTGGCATGTACTCGTCAACGCAAATATAAAGACAAAACTCAAAACTTTGTCATTATGCCGAGTTTTCAATGCTCATTTTGTCTGTTAATGAGTATTATGTTACAATTTTTGGTTCGGATAATATAAATATAAATATATATTAATATAATATATAATAATATAATATAATATAATCTAAGTTGCAAGGATATATTCATTTAAAGCTCTCAGATGTAAGCCCACAAACCAACAAGTGTAGTTCGCGCTTACAAATGCTGAATGTGTACTTACAAATAAAATCTAAACCTCAAATGAACATAAGCCCCACAACTTTTGCCGACCTTCCCTGAAACAGGGGTAACATTGGCAAAGTGAACCATTTTTTACAGTATGGGTGGTCAGCCTCATACCAACCTATAAGTCAAGGAATGGATACTTTTCAAATAAAACTCTACTCTTCTTTTTACTCATTTATTTTACACGTTTATATTTATTTTTACAAAGACACTCTCATTTATTTCATTACACTGGTTTTAGTTCACTGGTCGAATTTGTTTATTGTATTGGTGGAGTTCACAGATGAGACTGACTAGTGCAAGCAACTTGCACCCTTTTATACTAAGAGAGTCGAACACACCGGAAGATATTTTTGCTCGATGCTTCTCGAAGTACTTAGCCTAGAGACTTCTCTATTTACACACAATTATCAATCCTACCCACCAATACAATAAAGAATTCCTATAACTAATACTTACACATATTTCAATATTTGCATTGCCTATTTACATAACAATAATAATGTTCACGCGGAGGGTGCAATACGTAACCAGCCATAAAAAATATTACATTAAATCAAAAGCTTCCACTTCAACTGAAGTGGTTGGCGTAAGGCCAGCCCCCTTACCTGTAAAAATAAATAGGTTCAACTCGCCATATGCGACCCCTTCGGGGATAACGCGGCAAGAAGTTACACTATATGTGTAGCTTAGTTGCGTTGCGTTGCGTTGCGTTGCTGAGAGGAAAAACGGTAACAATATAATAAGACACATATAAAAAATGAGATTAAGAAAAATAAATAAATAATAAAAAATACATGTGAGAAAATAAACAAAGATAAAAATAATATATGTAAAAAAAAATCCAGACAGAGAAGAACAACAAAATTAATCATAGAAACAAATATAAGAGCCCCATCATGTCCTCTAAAAGATTAATAATATGACCTGTCCGTAGTTCATTGGTAACACTTCCGACTATGAATGGAAGGTTGTAGGTTCGAATACCGGCGGAGCACAAAAAATATACTATTTATATTTTCAAATATGCTTTTCGCTGGGTTGAAAAATTCATAAACCTTTACCAATGACCGGTCCCCAAAACGTCCATCCAGCCTTACAGCAACTGGGTCTTGCTTGAGAATTGGCGCTTTGTAGCGACGACGACCAAGCTCGTAAAAGGTTCGGTAGCTCAATTGGTAGAATGATTGCATTCCATGCCGAGAGCAAGAGTTCGATCTCAAGGCTTACTCAGCCTTCAGAATAAATGAGAACCAGCCCCCCCGGGAGCTGGGAAACCCCCATTTCAACTAAAAGTGGTTGGCGTGAGGCCAGCCCACTTACCCGTTAAAATAAATAGGTCCTGATTTGCTACATGTGACCCCTCCGGGGATAACGCAGGCAAGAAGTTACACTATATGTGTAGCTTGTTGCGTTTTTATTAGGATGATTTATTTGGTGAGCGCTATTTTTGTGTGAATCACACCTCAAGAGCATCTAACAGAGGTCATTGGG
Organism: Agapetus fuscipes; assembly: GCA_951799405.1. NCBI lineage: Eukaryota > Metazoa > Arthropoda > Insecta > Trichoptera > Glossosomatidae > Agapetus > Agapetus fuscipes. The sequence continues at coordinate 13,025,750 of OX637362.1, forward strand.
TGATTCTATTAATTATCGAGTTATTGAATTTAAAACACCATATTAAGAATTTATGATATTTTTATCTGTTTCTGAAATAGTTTGGTGTATGGTTTTTTCACAAATCAATTTTAAAAAAAGTCAAAATCTTTAAACCCTACCACCATTTTATTTTTATTTTATTTTAAAATAACCTCTAACGACGTTTTCGACTACCATTTGAAAACCGATGTTTTTTTTTCATAAAATTTTCAAAGTGGAAAAAAAACACGGATTTTTCAAGTTTCAAAAAAACAAGTCCGAAAACTTTTCAAAAAGCAATAAATCAGACTGGGTCATAATTCAATAGAACGCGTGTCCGACGTGTTGACCTCTCGCACCGTCAACCCTAAATTAAAAAAAAAATACTTTAAATTTCACAGCGAATATTTTTTTGCGCCAACGTAGCCCAAGAATGTTAACATGAAATCCAGGTTTTTCTCTCAATTTTCCCCTAAATCTTCCCTACACGAGTGATAAGTTATAAATAGTAAGTAATAATAATTGGTAAGTGTTACCTGGTAAATGGTCAATGATGAATGATCTTTGCGACTTAAATTATAGGTTATAGTTAAGTGGTGAATTGAAGTGGTGAGTGATTTTTTTTTTTTTTTTGGATAGTACCTACATAAAATTGAAGACAGTAACATATTACGAGCAATATATTACATATTATTCCAGCGTCCCAATGAAAGGTATCTGCCACATTCATAGAATATTATCGAATTATTAATTTATCACTAAAAACTGCACCAACTATGTGATAAGTGATGAATGCTAAGTGGTGAGTGGTAAGTGAAAAGTAGTAAATTGTGAGTGACAAGTGATGAGTGATGAGTAGTGACCGACAGATGGTAAAAATTGAGTGGTTAACAATGTCTTGTAAGTGAAGAATGTAAGTGGGGGAGTGGTAATTGATGAGTAGTAAGTGATGAGTGGTAAGTGGTGAGTGGTTACTTGATGAGTGGTAAGTAGGGATTGGTAAGCAATGAGGTTTAAGCGATGAGTGTTAAAGGGTGAATGGTAAGTAATGAGTGTTAAATTAAGAATAAGTAATAAATGAAGATTGGATAGTAGTAAGTGGCAATTGATGGGTAGCAAGTGATGCGCGAATAAGGGCTGAGTTTTAAGTGATGAGTGGTAATTGGTGAGTGGTAACCGAGCAATGATAAGTAGTCAGTGGTAAACAATGAGACTTAAATGATAATCGTGAGTGCTAAGGGGTGAGTGATAATTGATAAGTATTTAGTGGAGAACTGTAGTGGTAAGTGATGAGTGGTAAATAGAGTTTTAAGAGCTTTTTAAAGCAAAATTTACATGTACTCGTACATACATTGTTGATTGACTAGTCACTAAGAAACAAGTATTTAACGCTTAAAAAATGTTCATTGTGTGAACAGCCTTTTCCAGAGTCTTATCTGGTTCATAATGAAGTTTTCTCATATAAACCTTTTGCCTGTAAAAGCTGAACATACTCACAAACAGCCGAGCACGCTGAGTTTCTAAGAAATCGGAAAATACAACACAGCTTTGCTTTTCTTTCGAGGGTTCACAACCTTTCTGAGGCTTTGCAATTTTTAAGGCGATTATTAAGTGAAGAGTTTTTTCGTTGTTTTTCATCGTCTATTCTGGAGGACGTGCGGCTTAAGAATGTTTTCACCACTATGGGAAGCAGGTTTTTAATTTTATTTTGCACAACTTCAGGAAAAAACAAGTTTGGACAACGAGTGAAAAACATTGCATAAAGTCCCTTAAATCGTGTTAATAGAAAAATATTTGCAAGATAAATCAGCATTTCTAGTCAGTCATTTAGTTTTCCAAAATTTTTTCCATTGACATTATCTATCTGTCCACAATCTAAGTTGCAAAGATATATTAACATTTAAAATTCATATTAAACGCATGCTCATAAACAGACCAGTGAAAATTCGCGATTACAAATGCTACACGTGTACTTACCAAATAAAATCCAAACCTCAAATGAGCATAAACCCATCGTTTCCTTCAAGGAAGGCAGCAAAACAGGGGGACATTGCCAAAGTAAACCTTTATTTGTCATCTTGTTTACAAGCTTCCATAATTAAATGTATAAGATGTTATAGTATACATTTAAATTAAAAAGAGAAAAATCTATTTTTTTCTTTGGCAACACAAAAAGTACAAACAGTGGAATGAACTCGGATCGTGGCACAAAGTGCAATAAAAGTCTTGCAATACACTTGTTGGGGAACGTATTCCTGAAATGCATCACTTCTTACTGAAAATATTGAATATAAAATAAAGATATTACTTTCAGTGTATTAGCTCCACGGCTGGTGTTATGTTTATAACGGAAGGTATCTCCAGGTAATTTACATCCGGCTAGCTCTCACCATCATCAATCAGGGCGTGGGGTTCTTTTCTTGTGTGGCTCACCTTGTATTTTGGGAAGGGTTGTATATCAATGAGACAAGAGATAAAGTTAACAAAAGAGATTTAATCAGTTAAGGTCAAATATAAAAGTTAAATCCATAAAAAGGGAAAGAGGAATAGTGGAAAAGGAAATAGCCAGACCTCTATTAACCCTCAAACACGATCACAGTTCTCGTGGCTCACTTTCACGAAGCACTGATCTGTACGCTGGAGTCCTAGGCGAGCTTACGAGAGCCGCAGTCCATGAGGCGGATGCCTTAACACATGGAGCCCCAGGGTGGAGGCTCCTCTGCACCAGGCTCCGGTACATAAGATGGGTGCCTTGGATGGCGGATGCTCCATGCCTATGCCCCCACGTGGAAGCCTCGTGGCTAAGTCCACAGTGGGCCCAACTGAGAAACACAGGCAGTAATTGCCGCCTCGCGGCGCTGTGTGCCGGCCTCCTCCTTTGTCTGCGCGTAATTCTAGACTGGCGTCTCGGCTTTCCGAGTCACGGCGAGTGAAGCCTCGAGGGCCCTCGGTAAAACTCGTACGTAGCTTGGCTACGGCCACTCTGATGTCACTGCAGTAATCATACGCTGAATTCACATTTATTAAATTTTATGTTATTTACAAAAATAGCATAACACTGGTTACGCTAGCCGACCTTTTACATCATCAGGTAAAATATGCCATTTTTTTATATTTTTCCTTGACTTATAGGTTAGTATGAGGCTGACCACCCATACTGTAAAAAATGGTTCACTTTGCCAATGTCACCCATATTTCGGGGAAGGTCGGCAAGAGTTGCAGGGATTATGTTCATTTAAGATTGGGTTTTTATATTGTAGGTCCATATGCGGCATGTGTGAGTGCAAAATTATGCGTGTCTGCTTGTGGGAATGCATTTAATATGAATCTCAAATGATAAATATCTACATATCTTTGCAACTTAGATTAAGATTTAGTATAAGGCTTGTGACGTGTATAAATTTAAATTTAATGAAACTAAAATAATTAATTTAAATAAATGAAATTGAAAAATATTTTTTTGTTCTTGTAGGCTAATTTTCATCAAAAAAATCTAAATGTTTAATTTATCTTCAAATAAAAATTAAGCACTTAAAAAACTTATGATTTTAATTAAAAATTAAAACTTAATTCAGAAAACAATGACATGAAAAATGAAATGGGTCACCAGAATTTTATTCCTTTACTGAATTAATTGACTTCTGCATTTCCTATTTTATTTCGTAACTAAAAAAAATCTCATTCAAATTTTCAAGAATTGGTTGCCCAATCTCGATAGTGTCGCTGGATTGAGATATCCCTTTCTCTTTCTTACAAACGGTCACTATAGAAACTTTTCTAGGATTGACCTTTTGTCTCCCTCTTTCTTGTCGTGAGATGACGTCATGGTATTTGACCCCCCTCTCCTTACCCTTTTTATTTGAAATGGTCAGAACTAAAAATTCATGTAACCAAAATATTTCTAAAAATAATTTATTTTAGTTTAATCAATGAGCCCAACTAATCTACACATATAGTGTAACTTCTTGCCGCGTTATCCCAGAAGAGGTTGCATGTGTCGAGTTGAAACTATTTATTTTTATAGGTAAGGGGGCCGTGGCCTTACACCAACCACTTCTCTTCCACCAGCTCGCGAGGCGGCTGGTACTCATTTGTTGTGAAGGCTGAGCACACCTTCGCGGTATTTTATTTTGGGGTTTGAAATAAACACCGAAACGGAAAATCATTTCTGACACCCTCGGTGGGATTCGAACCCGAGCTCACGGCATGGTATGCAAGCACTCTACCAACTGAGCTATCGACCGGATAATATTTCTTTGTAAATAAAAACAATTCACTCATTTTCATAATGTTACAATACAACAGGTTTTGCTTGACGAGTTTGTTTATTTGCTCGAGCGTGTTAGGTGCTATCACACCATTATCAGGAGAACAAATAACAATTACAAAAATTACAAAAGTGAATTCAGGAGAAAGTTTTAGGGGGTTGAGTTACACATAACACATACCGCATGTGGACCTACAATATAAAAATCCATCTCAAATGAACATAAGCTCTGCAACTCTTGCCGTCCTTCCCTGAAACAGGGGTGACATTGGCAAAGTGAACCATTTTTTACAGTATGGGTGGTCAGCCGCATACCAACCTATAAGTCAAGGAACAAACATCGCAAATTACATTTTTTAAATCAATAAACAATAATATAAACATGGACACTAAAAAAAAAACTAAACCATAAAACCAATTTCACTTTAATAAACCCTAGCCGCCAACATTACAGATCGACCGCCATTTCTTTTTATCCTTACATACTTCTTTCATTTCCTCCAGAGTATAAAAACTAAAATAGGCGTCCAGGAGAAAGTTGTAAGGGGTGGAGCTTTAAGTATTTACGGATCCCATCATTTGACCAAAAAAGCTGTGCCTAAGCTACTTATATAGTGTAACTCTTGGCCACTTTTTTCCCGAAAGGGTGGCATGTGGCAAATGGAACCTATTTATGTAAAGGTATTTTTTTAACAATTAACATCCTTAAGCCAATCACTTCAGTAAAGTTGAAGTGAGAGGTTTTCAGCTCCTGGAGAGACTCTTGTGAAGGCTGGGTAAGACTTGCCGGTATTTTATTTTGTGTTTGAAATAAACACCGAAACTGTAAAGCTATTTCTGACACCTTCGAAAGGGATTCGATCCCGAGCTCTCGGCATGGAATGCAAGCACTCTACCGACTCAGCTATCGACCGTACAAAATAAAATCTGCATATTCCTGTCTAACTTCAATTTGTATACCGCCAACTTAAAGGTAAAACTGAATAAGTGCTGATTCACTGATTTGAGAAATTGTGGTTATTAATTATAAGGAAGTCTATAATCTATAATTACCGAAGCTGGAATGATATTTAAACATTTAAAATTATGATTAAATGCATGCCCATAAACAGACACTTGTAAGTTTGGCCATACAAAATAATGTTGCATGTGTGCTTACAAATTAAAATCCAAATGAACGTATGCCCTGCAACTTTTGCCGAACTTCCCTGAAACAGGGATTACATAGGCAAAGTGAACATTTTTTTGTCTTAAGGAATGAAAAAAACGGATTTTACTGACCGTGCAAAAGAGAAGAACGTTTTTCTCTTCGTTTCGTCGGAGTCATATCCGACGTCCTCAGGAGACGTGTGTCCTCTACAAAGAGGAACCACAATTTTTTTGTCGTAGGGGGATCAGCCTTATTCCAACCTATAATTCAAAGAAAGTGCTCGTGAAAAACGTCTAAAGTACAGGATATTAGATATTAAAAGAAGTAGGAAAAAAGTTTGTTGCATTTATCTGAGAAACCATTTTAGTTTTATACGTCACTTGTTAAGTTTTACCTTTAGGGTATCGATATTTTCACTTGGCACCTATTCAAATCCACACAGATTT